>CM041791.1:119517281-120117281 GCA_023375725.1 Nephotettix cincticeps
AATCGAACTTAAAAGCGAGACGCTTTAAAAGGACTTACTGGGTTATTAAATTTCAAATTTAGTATTTTTTAAGGTTATGACCGTAGTGTGAAATCAAAAAAAATTGGTGGGTCCACCAACGCCTCCTCCTTGGTATGGTACATACATAGTTAAAAAACATTCACAAGCTAAAGCCATATCTTCCTCAGTCCTCCTCAGGTTATATACTATCTTCCTCAGATTGTATATACTGTAGACATTAAGACAATCTACATACATTCTGAATACAGTCTGCTAATAGTATGCATACAGGCTTCATACAGTCTACAGAATCTTGCGACTAAAATTGAAATAGCAGTCATATGTTTATTCTGGTATATTTTCATTTTAAACACAGTTTTATTTGTAAACTCTAATTTTAAAAATTAATGTACAAATTACACAGAGCATGAACATTAAATACTGTAAATATGTATTTACGGGTACCACGACATCATCGATCAGTATCTTGCAAAACATGGAATTAATGGTCGATTAATAAGAGATAACAACAAATAAAAATGATTAGATTTGTATTTGTAGTGGTATCCGTCATCCGATTGTTTTGACAGTTACGCCACTTGATTTTTAATGAAAAGGGCTTTAATAAAGCATCCTTGACCTTTTTAATGAAAGCTAACTTTAACTTAAGCTATTTTTTTTATTAATTAGGTTTTGATCAAAGTGAGAACCGTACCAAGTATGAACCCAATCGGTCAAACTGTTCTTGAGATATGAATTATTTTGGAAAAAACAACATTGCGGATATCTATTAAACGAAGCGTTTTCAAAAAAATGTTACTTTAGATTTTAGTTTTTATTAACCGTTTAACAGAGTTTGACACTTTACTCTGTATTTAATTTCACATCTAAAATTACGTTCACTCCCGAGTCTCTCAAGCAAGTATCTCAATACGACTGTTAGTCCAGGTTGGGTAGAGTTCGAAGAGACTTTGCCGATGTCGCCGTACCTGGTCGTGATTGTGTGGTCCAACTACGTGCCCCTGACGGACCCCACGAGCAACAACAGTATCTGGGCTCCACGAGCAAGGCTTCACGAGGCCCAACTGGCGCTCAACATCAGCGTCGTCGTCGTAGAGCAGTGTGCCAGGTAGTGTGACTATGAGTGCTTGTACTGTCACACGTCATCTCTATACAATCTGAATATTGTCATTAATCCTAACAACTTTCATAAAACCAATATAACATAAATTTATATTACCAACCAATTATTATTCAACCAACAAACTTATCAAACGTTTAATATTTTTAACTATGTTTTATTAAGGTACTTTGCCAGAGACTACCCACTGCCAAAATTGGACCACATACCTCTTCCATCTCTCAGCAATGTGGCTATGGAAAACTGGGGAGCAATAACCTACAAGTAAGTTGGATGACAACCGATTGGAAATATTAAAATTTACACTTCTTTCATATTGAACCTATATGTTATATGTCAGTCAACCCACAATTATTGGTGATTTGTATTTTAATTAGTAGCTGAACAAACTTCCTAATTCCACAATATGAGTAATGAGTTTTGTTGTAACATGAGTAAACTCAACTTTGGCAACTCATACCTTCATTATAATCATTTCCCCCTCGAGCCAGTGCCATTTGGGGTATAGTGTTTGTGCGTGACTAATGCCATTTAACTGATGACATTTGTGACTGATGGCCTCTGGTGACAGGCAGGAGTTCCTACTATGGGAGGAAGGCGTGTCCACATGGGCCCAGAAGGAGATGACGGCATACGTTGTGTGTCATGAGATCGTCCACCAGTGGCTGGGCAACCTGGTCACCACGGCTTGGTGGAACACCACTTGGCTCAACGAGGGCGTCACCTCCTTCTACCACTACTTCTTTATGGACAAGGTGAACAGTGTCTTCTGGTGCTAGAATCCAAGTATCTAACATACTTTCTCACCTTATTCTAATCGTATCTCTTAAAACCATGTTTACCATTTCCACTATCGTAATTTCAATTTTATAAATTGAGCCTTGACCTAAAGTATTCCATTACAAAAATGTGCAATGTCACTTTCAAAAGATCAAAAACAAAATAACGTGTATGAGACAAAAGTATTAAGTGACACAATTGTTGTACTATCCACAGTGCTTATTATTCACCATAAGCAGATTGATTCTAACATTAAAATCAAACAACGTTTAAATTAATTGAAATATTTTAATTTTTAAAATTAAAGCCCTAGGACAAAAAATAGTTTTCAAAGTGGTTTACAAGGTGACATAACATAAAGGTCTAGTGTTTGTTACGCTTACCCCGAAACGTTTGAACGTTTAACCAGTTTACATTAACACTGTCTCTTAAAAAGTATATATAGCGCATTATTTTATACAGTTGAAAATGGAGTTTTACTTAATCAGTAGTATGATAATTTTACATATTATACTAAAAATTACATTAGATACTAATAAATTACTAGATAGCTAATCCCTATTTTTTTTCATAACTGACGAAAATTATCTCTCTACCGAGCTTAGATCTTGCCATTAGCTCATTACGGTATTAGATTTTTCCCTAAAGGAAATTCGCTAACAAAACATATAAACTGTGTTTTGTATCACAGAGACTCCAAATAATAGGGTTAAAGAATTCATTCTGCTTTATTTAAGTTGTCTTCGAATATTAAGTTATTTTTATTCACGAGTATGAATATATTCAATTAACTCATTTACAATAGTGTAGTTGCAATTTTACAAAACCTTAACACTTTCTCAGGATTACGTTTTCTATCTTTAGCCTTTTTCTTACAGATAGAGCCTACTTGGAATGTGATGGATACGAATTTTGTCACACAAATTCAAATGATTCTCAACGAAGAAGGAGAGGGATATCCAAAACCGCTAACCAACAATGAACCGATGGCTCAAGACATCATAGTTAGTTCTGCCTTCAGTGCTACCACGTACCTCAAAGGTTTTATAAGATCAGCTATTGTGCATACATATAAACTTCAGATATTTATTTTTCGACATGTCCAGTTCACTTCTGAAACATTATTGCGCTTTAAGCTGTTCACCAACAGAACTTTTTCGTAATGTATCCATCTTACAATCCATTCTTATATTTTACGACTAATACAGTTAATTAATGATTAATATATAAGTTAATAATTTAAAAAAGTTTTTTTAATACTACTAAGGAAAGGAAGGAAATGCCAAGCTCCGATCAACATTCTATAATCTTTTACAGGAGCGGCCATCATCAGAATGGTGTACGACCTTATGCCTCCTGATATCTTCCGAGAGGCCATTGTGCAATATGTTATTGACAAGTGAGTTTGTAAAAACGTATTCGTTATGTAAACGATTGTCACTCATATAAAATATATATTTCTATCATTGGCTAATATTTAACATTCATTTTTGTTTTTCCCACTGTGTTAAAAGGTGTAATAAATGCTTTATTCCAATGTAACATCGATTCCCTGGTTAGAATTAGTATTTATTAATCTTGAGTGAATTACATGTAGGTCATTCAAATAATTGAAGCCTTACATAAAATAATTTAATGTTTTATAAGTAAATTGGTTCTATGCAGCCTTTCGTTACGTGTAACCGTGTATCCTTCTCTGCAGCCAGTTCGGTTCGGTGGACGAGGAAGACTTCTGGCAGAGCATCGCCGCCGTCGCCGACCTCCCGGTCGACCTGGAGGTGGTCATGTACTCGTGGACGCACCAGCCCGGCTTCCCTCTGGTCACCGTCCACCGGTCACCTCAGGGATGCATCTCTGTCAGGCAGGTCTGGGGGACTGATGAATTATTTTACTATTACGCCTGTCACGAATAAACTGTTACTACATAGTTTACATGCCTGAGATGTCAAGTTAGTTTTAAGTACTATGTACTAAGTACCATGTGCCTTTGCCGTGTTGTAATTTTACCGTTCATATTTTCCACCAAACTGTTGTAGTTAAGCCCATTTGTGGTTTTCACATTTTGTGCTCAAATCTTGGGCTAGAAATATTAAAATGATCTATGATAAAAAACATGGATTAAGACGAACAACTATAAAATCTTCTATTTAAAACTGTAATGTAATGCTGTGAAGCATGTTCACACAGCAAAAGTAGTCCTAACATGATATTTGAAGTTTACTTAAAGTATACCTATAGCTATATACCATCCTGTATTCCTTTTAATGAAGTTTGTAGTTCTAATATGCTTTATTCATTCCTAACTGACGATAGTGCCGACTATAAATTTTGAAAAGTCGTTTAACTTGTACTATACTAATTATTGATGGGGTTCATCAAAAATATCTCAACCAACTTAATTTACACTACCTCATTAGATAACATACTAAATATCAATATA
Source organism: Nephotettix cincticeps (assembly GCA_023375725.1). Lineage (NCBI taxonomy): Eukaryota > Metazoa > Arthropoda > Insecta > Hemiptera > Cicadellidae > Nephotettix > Nephotettix cincticeps. The sequence goes on from CM041791.1 coordinate 119,521,643, forward strand.
ATATGAGGGATATCGTATAATGGTTGGGGTCCTAGCCTAGTGGTTAGCGTCATGGAATCAGTACAAGGTGTTGCGGGTTCAAATTCCAATTTTGGCTTATTCCGTATTCCCAAAAGTGCTTGTTTTAATGTCACTACTACTTGACTCAGTAACAATAAAAGTCCTCTGACCTGTAAAATAAAAATATGATTTTGTGAACTGTTTTGAAGTTCCACTGACCACCAGGAAAAGTATCTGGACGAGGATGAGTCGGGTTTCCGCTGGACGATACCGCTGACGTACACAACTTCCGACGAGCTGGATTACAACCTAACCAACACGGTCTGGTTCCCTGAGGAGAAGGATTACTTGGACCTGGAAGAGTGCCTGGATCCTGGTGACTGGATAATTGTGAACATTCGTCAATCAGGTATACGTAGAGACATTCATGGTAGTTTTATTAACCAATCTCGGATTAGTTAGTATATTGTATGTGTTGAGTATTATGATTAAAGTCTGTCCAGAGCTTAGTAATCTCGGCATACTAGTTTAGTAGCATAGAAGTTAAACAACGATACTATTTTTATTTTGATGGGGTTAGGTCTCAGAATCGTCTGAACCTGTTGTAAAAAGTGGTTATTAGTTTGTGTATGTAACTTAAATGTTCCCTTAATCTTATTCATATTTTACCAAAAACCTATTCGGCAACTTCACGGAAAACTTTATTGATTAAAAATTTAAACCAAGAATGCATACAAATAAATGACATTTAAAGAGTTACGTACATTGATTGGTAATAGATGATTAAATTTTGTTTTTTTACATTTGTTGATTGTATCCATTGAATGTGTATCTTCATTGTTGGTGATGTTGTTTTATCTTACTTGAGAGGTTACTGAGAACAGTTCCACCATTAAGGGACCTGTCCACCCCAGCCACGCAAGGTTTTCTAAGAATACTATTTTAGTTCCCGTTAACTGTATTACAAAGAGCAGAATGTACATCAGAAATAGAACAAAAACGTTATAAAATTTATACTCACGCTGGTATTTTTTAATATTTAAAATTTTAAAATTGTTTTGTAATTGGTTGAAAACGTATTTATTTAACTTGAAATTAACTTTATTCTATCCATTTATTTTAGGTCAAACCTTTTACTGAAATGGGCAAGCATGAGTAAACATTCTATCTTTTATCAAATATCATTTATGAACTTCCAAAAACAGGATTATTCGTAACCCCTACAACGTTTATTAAAGTTATTTTACAGGACCGAGTTTATTTTCTGTTTATGTCTGTCAGAGCAGAATAGTTTGTTCTACGTTTTATACTATTTAAAAGTATAAAAGTATAAAGTACGTTTTGGGTTCCGGAATCTGATCTTTTACCCAAATGATCAAGATCGTTGCATTACAATAGATAAAACCTAAAAACTTCGATAAAATTGGAAAATATAAGTTAAATTAAAGTAAACAAATAGTACACGGTACCCCAATACATTTAGTTGTATTTAGTAAAATACTTATAGTTAAACAATAAACTGTTAAAACCCATAAGAATTATTAGTAATGACGTAATCAGTGACAATTCAAATTACCGTTCGCAGGATTCTACAGGGTAAATTACGACCTGCAGACCTGGGAGGCCCTAACCCACGACCTCCTCCACTGTGACCTCTCCAACATCCATCCGGTGAACCGAGCACAGCTGCTCAACGACGGGTTCGATCTGGCCAAACACGGCTTGCTTGACTATCGCGTCATCCTCAATCTCTCAAGGTCATTTAATTTTGTAATGGTTACGTTTAAGCTATGGGGGAGGGGTGTTAGTAATTCGTTAGACGCAAAAGGTGTATCTGAAGTGAAGTCATGTGGATATTTGAATAGCTATTTATATGAACTGAAAACATTCCCTTCGAATAAATACATTAAATAAGCTATTTCCAACAAGGATGTAACAATTTTTATTTTCATACTGTTTTATAATCTTTATTCGACAATTTTCTTTCTTCATAAAAAGATTCTCCCTATATTTGGTTTTTAAGTCCGTTCCCCCTCTGTTTATCTACTATTCATTAATTATTTATTAATTATTTTAGTTAATTAATGTGTTATGTTTACAATACATTAATTAACAACAATAGTTAGATTACGTTCATATATAATGAGCCCCATAGCTAAAAATCACAATAATTATAAGTTTTAGTAAATATGTAAGGATGCAGGGACTTCCCAAAACCACACTGTATAAAAAAATAAATACCCCCAAATAAATATAAAAATAAATTCCTAAATGCTCCTTGTTTACGAAACATTTTCCGCTTAATTTAATACATGAAAAATGTTTAAAACAATTCATCTCATGGATAAATAACTTCCTATTTTGTCCCATTATTGTATTATTTACAAGGCTTTATCGTAAATTAATTGTATTTTCAATGATTGTTCTGTTACTTCCGGCTTCTTCCGAGATACCAACAGTTCCCCCATTCAGTGCTATTTACTGTCAAGTTAGGTCTGGTTGTCAATTCAGAGGTCAATTTTAGCCTTGTTTATGTCAAATAGACCATTATGCAAACATGTTTACACAGAAACACATTTTTGGGAGATTAAGCTGAAACAGTAGCGTCGGAATTTGGTGCAGGCGCCATTCCTTGGATTTGGATTTAAATACCACCACGACAACGTGAAATGTCAACGTCACAAGGGGAAAATAGATAATACGTTTAATATAGAAGCTTTTATTCATCTGGCTCCATGTATTTTGGCCATTTGTAAACAGTTTGAATGGGATTCCCATGTTTGAAGGGTAAAGTAAATATAGGCATACACAACCTATTTTGCTTCAAAGGATGGCTTAACATTTTCTGTAGGATTCTGATTCCAGGTTTCATAAACAGGGATCTATTTCTTTATTACTTCGAGTTAACTTTTTTGTAAATGCTATATTTTAGTAAAACATTAAATTCAGTGTTTTGAGTGTTTTTTTCATTCATTGACACCTGTGAGAAGAAGAAAAAACATCCAATTGTAAGATGTAACTATTTGATTCCTTTTGAATTTTTGTTGTATTATATTTCTGAATATTCTAAAAGAATTCCAAAGTAAAAAAATAATGAGTAAAGTAATTAATAATAATTAAAATTAATAAGTTTTATACTGTATGTGTGGTTCGAAAATCCAAAATTATATTCTTCATCCTCTATTGTCCAACTTCAACATATAAATGCTGAACAAGTATGAATTAGACTTTAATCAGCAATGTCCTATAATTACCAATGATTTCATCATGTTCAGGTATTTAAGAAGAGAAACAGAGCCTCTACCGTGGGCTTCGGCAATCCAAAATTTTATTACACTTCGGCTTCACTTTTACAACACCGAAATATTTCCATACTTTCAGGTAAGCAAAGATCCGTTTTATCGATTTTATTTAAGATCTGTTGAACTCAAGTAGTATATCTCTTATTTGGTAAGGTTTGACATCAATACACCCGGCAGAACCCAGCAGAGGGAGAGGAAGTAATGAATTACATCCCAGAAGGATGGGAAGTAATTGTGTTATCCTTGTAGAAGAAGAAAATCTCATAAAAACAGAAAAAATCTTTTGGAAAATATAAGTTAAAGAGCACTTCCCATTTCCTTACCAGCTTTATAAAATCATTCAGTATGAGATTTATAATTATTTCAGTATACTGGTATCTGTTTAAAGATTGTTATTTTAAAGATATTTGATGAATAAAGACAGTGTTCAAACCCCCTGATTCACGTTTAAATGAATATATTCGACTGGGACGGTGGCGTCGTCCAGTAATTTAGAGGTAATTGTGGATAGTCGTGAGCGATGGTCAGTGGTTTTAATGTTCTCTTGTGTAAGCAAACATCAGCACTATCAAATACTACGTTAATCAGCAAATGACAGTTAATCATAATTTGACCAGTTCGTAATTCAGAGGCAGTGGTTCGGATTATACGTTAAACTGTAGGTCCCTTAGATATGACATTGACTGTTGAGCTATTATTAACAGTTTTGCCTGAGGAACATGTGAGCCTTAGTCAGTTACAAGACTACAAGATCGCGTCACAATCATCCTAAACTCGTTTCTGATTCATACTTAGTTTAAATTTTTACCTTGATACGGTCACCATTTCAATGATCTAATCTACTAAATCCCACAGAGTCATGTATATGAACTTTACTGTTTTCATCCTTTATACTTCTAGTTAACTGGTTGTTCCAAAATAGATTTTAAGGTGATAAGGTTCCCACAAGTAGAAGTGTATTTAATACAACTGGCCCTGCTTCAGAGGTATGTTGTGAACCTGGTGGATGGGATGTTCGACTCGATGTCGCTGACCGCCGACCTGGGTGACCTCCTGGCCGAGAGTCACCGCCGGCAGATCGTCTTGTTCGCTTGTGAGGTCGGCCACCCTCGATGTGTGAAAGAAGCGACGGTCACCACCTACTTGCTCATGTCTGGCGTGCATGTCAGGTAACTGCTTTACAGTCGGGTTGACTTGTCATTCATTACCAAATACGGGAGACATGTTTTAGAAACGTAACAGTTCTAATAAATATAATCCACAATACATATGAATGCACAAACGAATCCGACGTAACTTTATTGAAAAATACAACATTATGTTCAACGTAACTCAAAATAATATTTATACAGTTAGCAAATGCGCATACCTTAATAGAACAACTGTTGTTACAGTTTCGGTTAGAAACAATTATTGTATACAAATTTATTATCCTCCGATCTACAAAAGTTATTCTCTTACCAAGTGCAAAATTTATTTTGTTGTCATCGGTCTTACTGTACCTGGCAGGCTTGTTATACACTTTATTTCGATGTTGAAGCCACTTTATGCAACTTAGTCACCTACCTCGGTACTTTTAGTTTAGTTTCGACATATGAATTCTGGGTGTTACAAAAGATGGTTGGACTTTCTGTCAGTTAAAAAGTCACGTACAGTAATAAAATTTACCCTTAAACTTCACATGTCAGTTCATATTCACCTTAGTATTCATATCCGCAATAGACTCCATCAGTGAATAACAAATAATGAATGCATGGACAAACCTAGCTACATTGATACATTGATTCATTGTTTTAGGTAGAAACCAGATGTCACTTTATTTTAAACAAGTTTATCCTTTTCCTTTCTCCTGTTGACGAGAATGTATCTCGTCAACAGGGTAACAGTTTGTCAAGATAATATTATTTTAATGAGGTAGCCTTAGATATTTTATGGGTATTTCCTACATGTAAATGATCTTGGTTATATCCACGGTCGTGTGTAATGAGATTGTCCTTGTCTCCCGGTGCAGGGTGCCGCTGGACCTGGAGCCTATCCTGCTGTGCACAGCTGTGCGCCACGGCCAGGACGAGGTGTGGCATTATGTGCTCAAGAAGTATCTCTCCGCGGCGGACAACGAGCGTTGGAAGTACTTAGGAGCTCTTGCCTGCACCAGATACCCCGACATTGTTGACAGGTGCGACATCTATAGATTTCAGATGTAAATAGTATTGAATGTAAGTAGTAGCCTACGTTCATATATGAAGGTACTACTTACATTCAATCTTTGATTGTAGAGTTAAAATAGTAATTTATCGGCACGGTAGCTCAGAGGTAATGAATGCTCTGGCACAGAAAGTCAAAAGGTTGCTGGATCGAAACCAGCGGCCGGTGACGCCTGTCAGATCATCTCTGGCTAGCCCATATGACTATTGCCGCTACGGTAACTCCCTAACTAGTATTTACCGCAAATTTCCTAGGCAAATGAAAAATGAATAAAAAATTAATGAATTAATCATCACTACAATACACTTATTCTATGATCTTTAGTTAAAATTATTTTTGAACACCTAATCTTATACAAGGATCATAAGGATCATAGTCTTAATACATTACGATAACAATAGTCTTAATATATTAGGACGATAGTCTACACAATAGTCTAGTACAATACACAATACACAACAACAAAAATCTAGTCACAATAGGACAAAAGTCTTGTAATATACTAGGATAATAGTCTTAAAACTTCAAACCACCGCCATTTTGTTATGGATCGAGTATTTGACTTATGCTGCAACTTTTTATAGATTGACCTATAAGAAGTACCGAGAAATTCAGGAGTTGCAGTATGAGTAGAGTTCTGTACCAAATTGTAGGTATTTTTAATTTTATGCTTTTTAATTCTACAATGTATGAGAGAAAAAACTTCAAGTATATATATACTAGGATATAGATTAGACTAGAATCGTTAATTTTATGGTTAGTAATGTACTCGGTTTATGTATAATATCGTATAAGACACGTTACTCACAGTTGTTGCCAAGCTATGTTTGCGGGCTTGTTAGAACGAGGAGGTTTTGTCGGCAGAATGAATTGCTACAGTTTCTCCTGTCAGCGCTTAACATGTAGTGAGCATGTACCAGTACCTATCTTATTCCTTCTACATCTAAAAGAACCTCATTTTATGTGACATATTTTAAATAAACCTTTTACTTTTTTCGTTCCATTATTCTTTAGTTACGTATAAAGAATTTTTCCTCAATCTCCAATATAGGAAGTCTTCTACAAAACTAATGTATTAAGGACTAAAAAGAGTATATGTTTACTGAAATATTTGAAAGTTAAAAATATTTTAAGCCACTTAGTACCAACTAAGTGGTTCAACTTTCAAATTTCAACTTAAAACATGTTTACAAGCTAGTAAACATCATCAAACCAGCAACTAAATTAATATTCAGACTTGGTTATCGTTAAATTAATTAACAGCTTTTAATTAACAGATCTCTTAAATAACAGATCCTGGGTGTAAACAGCAGTGGTTGGTATCGAAAGCATCTCCACATCTTGTTGGCCATTTTGATTTATCGGAGTTATGGTGTCGTCTTGTTCTTTTCTACAGGACTAACCTTATTTTGCTAATATATCTCACTCACAGATCCATATAAACAACGTATACGTTTAAAAGGACTTATATTATCTAGAAAGATAAAACATCACCGAAATGGTCCCTTGATAGTGATTATAACTAATGTTTTACTGTATTTTTGTGGCTCATATTCAATATTTAGTATTCATCGTCTAAAAACTAGTATCTTGAATGCGATATTTGTTAATAATGAAACGATTTGTTATCAGGTTGTTGAAGGGCTTGGTGAAACCCACGTTCATCAACGATGATGACAAAGTCAACCTGTTGGTGGAGATGGGCAAGCAGGATGATAATCTTGGGCCCATGTTGGATATAATTCTTGACAAGTTTCAGATGCTGACCTCTAGGTAGTATATCCGATATTACTAGGGCATGATATAGTTTTCTTATAATTTAAATAATATTTAAAAATCAAACAACGAAATGGCATAAAACAAATTAACCTAATAGAAATTTTCGATGGTTCTCTGTAAAATAAGGTAGTTAAAACAATATTTTACTTTTCTACGACAGAGGCATTTTTTCTGGGCAAGAGAGTAATAATACACAAAAAAGTTTTAGGAAAGTCGTCCAAGCCCAAACGAATATCACATGATTTAAACCTGTAATCTTTTGTACATACTAAGTATATAGCTAAGCCATTAGACTACCAAAAACATCTTACAAAATTAAGAAAAAAAGTGAAAATGTGGCAAATACAAGACACATCAGTACACGAATAGACTTGTAAGTATTGTTAAAACCACACATATTTTAAAACTAAGGTAAATAAATTTAAAATTAAAGTAGGAGATTAAAATGGGTCCATTGATTGATTTCTAACAATAAAAATCTTTCAAATTTTGCTATATTTATATAAAAACACAAATAACCATCGAGATTTACCACCATTAAACTATTTCAGTTTAAAGAAGAACTTTCTTTTTTTGATTAAGTAACTATTGATATCTCCAATGTTACTCATTATTTTACTTTTATTAATGTACTTTTAACAAACTTGTGGCCTAATTCCAAAACAAATATTGTTTTCCAATAGCATTAATTTATAAAAGACAAATTTTGTACAAATCATCAGTGAAGATAATATTACTCTGTTGGTATGCGTGTTATAAATAAAAGTAGTTTAATTATGTTAGTTTACTAAGTAATAAAATTTTATTTAATGTTACTTGTATGGTTTTATTTTCAAGTGAATAAAAGTAAGTTATAATGTTAGAAAGTGATAATTTTTAAATGAATTATATGTCATCTGATTTAATGTTATCTTATTTTAATACTTTGAAGTATTATTAGATGTTTTTAAGACTTTTGATATTTATAATGAGAAAAACTTAAGTTTTTATCTTATACTGTACTTTATTATTAAACTTAAAAAGGTTTTATTGTACCTATATTTTTTTTAATTATTTATTTATTTATTTATTTATTATATTGTATTATTATTTTAAAATAGTATTAAAAGAAAGAACGACGATTTTTTTTTTAACTTATATTACTTCTTCTTATAATTTTATACAACAATTACAATTTTAGGAATTTTAAAACCTACGTTTGTATTCATCGTTATGAATTTTTAAAAATATCAAATTAAATTATTAAATTTATTTATTTAAACTAATTATTAAATTAATTCAATTTTAAAATTAAAATACATAAAAGAATTACGAGTATAGACTCATTAGTCAGCTGACGTTACTAGTGAGTGGTTGCTTTCTCTCCAGTTTTTTGATTTTTTAAGTGTTTTTTCTATAAAAGATATAAAGAAAAACATATATAAGCCACGAGCACAGCCTAAAGGCACCATCTGTAAATCCCTAAATATTAACCTTTCTGTTGTTTTGTGTTGAACTATTTACTAAAAATATTTATTTTACAGTCAATTGATTCCAAGTAAACTAGTTTTTCGTCGTAACAATCCATCAGTAAAACGAAATCCAAATGAATAGATTTCCTTAATAATTCCATTTCCAAAAAAGACTAGAACGATTGAATACCAATATTACTGATGCACAGCATAGAATCTATCAAAATACGGCTACAAAATGGTTCAACATTATTTGAAGATGACCCTTTTATTTTACAATATACATTTTTTATTTATTTGTTTTAGTAAGGAATGCCTCACTGGTTTTTGTAATACTAAATCATTTTAAGAATCAGTAGAATATGTAATAAAAAGACTTAGTCAAACTTACGTTTCGTGTATAACCATTGTTTCAAAATTACAGATAAAAGGTTTGGCGGATTTAGTGAATAAAAGGAAAGTTCCAAAGGAATTAGTATTAATGAAAGAAATATTAGAGGAAATTCACTCAGAAGACTATAAGGGACTTAAAGAAGATTTAGTTAGAGATTGGTTCATACAGGAAGTCGATGGGAAAAGAGAGAAGCCTACGTTGACCACTGTTCCTCCGTCCATTAAGGCTCACACAGACAACGAGCATGGTTCATTTGACGAAGACACAGACGAAGATGAGGACGAAGATGAAGATTACCTTGATTTGACAACGAACCCCCCTCTGGCGGACTCTTCGTCCACTTTACGAGTAGCAAATGTAATTCTAACAACATTTATTATATTGTACCTCATTTTAATATAAACTTAACGATAATTAATTGATGTAATAAAAAAAGTAAGGATTGTATAAATTTCGTAGCTTTATTACCAGCACTAGTATGGAAACACGACTTATAATCAAAACAATATTGTGATTTAATAGAGAACTGATTTTAATAGAGATTTTATAATCAAAATTCATATAATATAGTTATAACATGAAGTTTCTTCTAAATAGTAACACTTTTAATACTTCATCTGTTTAGTTCCCTATGAAACAGTAAAAATAAATTAATCAATCTGAAATTGTTTAATATGGAAAGTTTTGAAGTTTTTATAATTGCATAAAACTGTATTTTCTATTTCTTTATCTAAATAAATCAAACAAATTCGAGTTAGTTACACCATTTATAACTCTAGAACGGCTGGACAGATTTTAATAATCATTCATTTGTTGGATTCGTATCTGCTCCGATTAGGCAATAAGCATATTCAGTTTTGTATTTAACCTTAGGGCTAAGCTCCGCTGACCTGTAAAGTTTGTATATATTAAGATTATGAGGAAAAGACGTGATGCATTTTGATCATATGCATTAATAGAGTGAATATTTTATTAAAAACTGATTTTGTGTTTTTTTTTATTTTTACCTGTCACCATCTTGCGTCATTGTTAGGAAATGTTTGTGATTGTTAAAAAAAATGTATAGATTACTGTTTGGTTTGTTTGTCCCAGTGTAATTATTAGTTGTTTTTTGTTTTGTGCGAGAGGAATTGTTCAATTACGCGAGTATTATTATAAAAATTTCATGATCTATAAAATGTGATCTTTCCTATAAAAGCCGTATTATAGTTAGAATTAGTTTGAGTTTAGGTTGCATTAGAAAATTGTGAATCAATCCACTCAGATTTATTTGTTTTGTGGTAATGTTTTTAATATGTCTTATCGTTTTACTATTGTTATTAACTACACCGCGACCCAGAATATCTTATCTTTCACAACGAAGCCGTAATGCTATTCGACTTCAGAGCTTTTCCAATCTCAAAGTTAACATGTAATTACTAATAAGCGTTACGATGTTCGCCGGGTCAACTAGCTAGAAATAAAATCAATTTCAAGCAGAGCAGTGTCGATTATAAAATGATTTGTGAAAGAAGTAAGAATTAAATCTATTAATAGAGGAAGGGGAAAAGGTTGAATTATGGATGTTTTTCAGTTACCAGCTAACAAATACTTTCAAGTTATGTGGTTAGAAGGTATGAATAATTACAAATACACTGCTTTAAAACTTTACTAATACACACCAGTATAATAACACAAGGCTTTTAAATGGCCATCTTACATTTGTTCATCTATTCATATAAGATATTTTCTCTGGTGAGGAAGGTGTGCTAGAGTGTTTACGAATTGTAAAACAAACTCCGGATCAAGTCGAGTTAAACTCTTTCAACCGTTTACGCGAATAACGAGATGAAATCCTCGCCCTCACTTTGTTTGAACGCTTTATTATCCGACTGATTGGCTTCATGGATTACCACTACTTCGTATAAATCTTGAAGTTAATAATTAATATTCATTCATGTCTTAATCTTAAAAACAATTTTCAACGTACATTCTCACCCAAAACTTTCTAATAAGATTCTAAGATCAGTAAATAAGCAGTTGACAAATTTAATTTTACAAAAGCAAACATAGTAGTATTTCATAGAATAGTTGTTTCATTAATGGTACCACAAATTGTGTTTCTTGATTCCAAAAATAATAATATTTGGAACTATTTCAACAATCTAATGTTCATACACATACTGATAAAATTACTTACTTAATGATGTATGTTATTTCACATTCAAAGATACCATCGATTCAAAGTGGTCCCAAAAGTTGAACATGAATAAAGAATTTTAAAAAACTCACTTCACTAATGAAATGGATTTGAATTTGTATTCAGATCTATTAATTTACAAAGATATTACCATTTTTTCTACTTAACTTTAAGAAATATCTCAAATTGTAGAAGTTTTTAAGAACAAACATTTACTACGTTGATGTGTACCAATTCTCGATGTGTAATGTTAAGATCAGCCGATAGTTTTATTTTCTTGTGTTTTGTTTTGTTAACATTTGAATTTCAGTAATAATCCATTAATCTTGTTGTGATTATACGAAACAGGCGAGGAGGATTTAAAGGTAAAATGCATAGGAGACACCAGGGGGATGTAGTTTAAGAGCAAATGTCACAAGGCAACTTAAGGATCAAATGTGTACAGTTTAATCCAGAATGCAAGGACACAAAAAAATGGCACATTAGGATTGTTACCAATCTCCAACTTGCAAGAGTGCATGATGTAAGAACTAAACGTGTATTGTTTTTAAGCGGCTTAGATACTAATGTATTACAAACTCTAGTAAACATATGTAAGCCCAAGTCTCTAGAAGAGTACAGATACGAGTTAGTGTTTAAAATATTGTCAGAGAATTAAAAGGTCAAAAGGATGAGTAAAATTATTTTCTTATAAACAGAATTAAGAATCCTTGACAGATTTTGACAGACCTTACGGCATTCTAGAAATTATTGTTATTTCCAAGTTAAATTTTACCAACAAGACTTAATCACAGCATTATGGGTGTAGATGACGTTAACATAAAATCAACCCTGATGAAGAACGATTATGAATCTCTCACCCATGTTTTAGAGCGACCAAATACTTTATCTTCAATTCAAAGTGGTGTCTTCATCTTTACCGAGAAAAAGGATAGTGATTGTAACACCTTACAGTTAGGCCCTTGTTACATTTGTGGCGGGAAACCCTTAAAACATATTGCCAAATTAGGAAATCTGCGTGCTACAGTTGTCAAAGTAAAAACCACATAACAATAAATTGCCGAGTGAAAAAGAATACCAAAGTGTTGATAAAAACAAACAACCAAACAGGGCCAAACATAAGTGAGTCAATTGAGTGAGTGGTCTCAAACTTGCACATTGTGTAACATGCACGACTCTCGAGAACCTCAAACTTGCACATTGTGTAACATGCACGGCTCTCGAGAACCTCAAACTTGCACATTGTGTAACATGCACGACTCTCGAGAACCTCAAACTTGCACATTGTGTAACATGCACGACTCTCGAGAACCTCAAACTTGCACATTGTGTAACATGCACGACTCTCGAGAACCTCAAACTAAGTTTTTGAACAGTTGGCTAGTTTGTAACCAACCATGGACAAGGATACATGTTGACTATGCAGGCCCGTTCTTAAATAGAATTTTCTTATTGGTTGTAGATGCATATTCGGGCTGAGTATAAATAATCAAAGCGAACTCCATGACCTCAAAACCCACAGCTAAAAAGTTTAAACTCATGATGTGTCTGTCTGGTATTCCAAGAACGATAGTCACAGACAACGGGACGTGCTTCACATCTTTAGGTTTGGCTTCTGTCTGTAGGCAGCTTAGAATAAAACATATAACAAACCCAGCACATCATCAAACTTCAAATGGTTAAGTGGAGAAATACGTGGGTACAATGAAAAATACACTTCGGAAGTTAACCCAAGAAACCTCATCAAAAGGATTAGAAGCAGATCTTAACAATTTTCATTTTAAGCTTAGAACCACACCACCACACGTTACGGGTATTTCTCCATCAGAACGTTTCCTTGGACACAAGAACTATCGCGCCAGTTATATTTAAATCACCCAACACAACCACAAGAAGGAGAAGGAAAGACTGAAGGAATGAATCGAGAAATAACCTTTAAAAGTTTTTAATTAAATCAATTGATCTATTGGTTGGAGTTGAAAAACGGAGGAACGTTATGGAAAAGTGGAACAGTCCTCAATAGACTAGAAACAATTGTTTGGCAGGTAGATGTGGTTGGTCGCATTTTTAAAAGCATGCTGACCAACTAAGACTTAAATAGCTTCCTTTATAATCCGTGCCTGACTCGACCGGGAGGTGATATATATCTACTTGCTTCGCTCGCTGGGGGCTCCGCCTCCAGGCCCTCGTTCTAGTTGTCGGCAGAATCGCTTGTCGTAATACCTAGTTTTTTGAGGAAGAGGTAGAGTGTGGGACAAATTGTTTTGGAAGGATTTTATTTCTGTAATACAGAAGTGCCCAAACCCCCATTCACGAATATCAGAAGTGCCAAAAAAAGAAAATAAAAGAAATATTTTTGCAAAATAATACGTGCTTTGTTATTTAATTCATTGACGTCACGCAAAATATCAATTGAAATGACTTTCTTATATTGTATAGGCGTTTGTATGGGATACGTGTTTTTAGTGTTTTCTGTAGATTTTTACCTGTTGTAAGCTATTTATAAGGGTGTTAGTGATATTTTAATTTTTGTTTGTTAACATAGAGTTTTGTTGACATAGATTGGTAACATCTCTTGGGTTGTGTTGGCAAATTCTAAGATGTAAATCCTTTTACCCTAAACTTTTACCAACGTGGAAGAAAATACAAACTTTTTTTCGTGTATTAACTAATATTGGTTGTGGTGGTGGTGGTGGTGTATGTGCTTTTGAAATGTCCAAACATAATATATAAAAAAAAGTAGCACAGTATAAAAATGAGCATGAAAAAGTCAATTTTCAGAAAAGAAACGCGGTTTATGGGTTAAGGAGGCAAAATATGAAAAAATCAAAGGACCAAAAATGTAGGATTTAAAAAGTTAACGCAGCAAAGTGCCCTCCGTTTTCCGATAGGACCTTTCCTTAAAGTTATATAGCCGAAAAGTGAAAAAGTTTTTTGAAAAAGTTTATGATTTTTTGGGGGTAGTAAAAATTAAAAATTACAAAATCCATTTACACCATTATTCAAAGTACCCTCTTAGGAGTGTTCACAAAAAATTTCAAGCCTCTAGCTCATCAGGAAGTCATATTTTCGAGCGAAAAAGTGAAACGTTGCATTTCACGAAATCGACCCAATGCGTTTTATATGAGAAAATGTTAACATCTTTTTTCTCGGTCCGTAATGAAAAATTGTTAAACTTGGCAATTTTCCTGTCGGTTGTAGACTTAAAGGAAGGTCCGTGCTAAATGTCAAGTCTCCAGCACTTCTAGAAGTGGGTTAGAATTTGTATCCCTAGTGAGTGAGTGAGTTTACTACATACACTAAATAGGTAATCTTAAATGCTAATTTATATTTACAACAGGTCTCAAACTAATGCTTCCTCCATTCTTTATTTTACCCATCCTCAAGTCGTTCCTTATTAACATATTAAAATCAGTGTTCAAATACAGAAAATAAATATCATAATGTGAATATTGTGCTGAGTTAAAACGTCAAGTTATATTAAAGATTATTGCAGTGATGGCTTCCAAGTCCCCTATGATTAGATTAGATTATTGAAATGGTGACCGTATCACAAGGTAGGTATTTTAAGCCAAGTATGAATGAGAAAAGAGTGTAGGATGAGTGTGGCACGATCTTGTAGTCTTGTTACTGACAAAGGCTGACATGTCCCTTTATGGTGCAAGCCAGCGTCATTTAAAGATGAAGTCTAACGAAATCTGAGGAGGAATGAATGGTTACCTAGTACTGCAAGAAGACTACTAATACTGCTGAGTCTCATGATAAGAGAAATGGTAACATAGGCTAATATTGAAAGAGTTTGCTGTGTTAACTTACACTTTAAATGAGCTAAATACAACTTTCCCCTAAATTTATGGATTACATTCTTCTTTATGAAAATCTGTAATAATTTAACCTGAATACAGTCAAGCAAGGATTGTAAACCCACAATCTCATTCAAGTCTAACCTATGATTTAACATGTTATTTCCGGCAAGTTGGCTGCTCAGAGTAAGTTTTATCCGTTTTCAACTAAAAGCCAGCAGCTAATACAAAGAGCGGCTCATAAATTGGAAAAGTTCGTATCCGCCCTTCTTTTAAACAAAGGGCTCAGTCCTCTTGGAACACTTGGCTGCGAAGTAAGACAAGTTTAAATGGTTTTTGAGAACAGTTTTTTATCTTTTGAAATCAATTTGTTGACTTACTTAGATTTCCTACTATTTCATTTCACATTTCATTCTTGTTAGATTTACATTCTACAATGTTTTTTCGTACGTAAAATATGTCTTAATACATCACCCCTTCAATGTAATCTATTGCACCGTTCATTAAATTATTTTTCAATGTGTAACTAGAGGTTTTGAAGATTTTTACCGTGCCATGTTTAGTTTTATTTAGAATGAGGAGCAGCCTTTTAGCATATTTAAAGGTGTTATTATACCTATTACTTCTAAAAGCTATTATTTCAAAAGGAAACAAACCTCATGAGTTCATTTTCGATTAATTAAAATAAATGTGAATCCTACTATAATGTACCAAAATATACATTTTTGAAGCGATATCAACTATTTTGTTTGTATAAAAAATTACGACCGAATGAATATTTTTAAATAATGGAGAATCGAATAGCTCTGTTAAGCCAGAACCTAATATGTGAGAGTTGGTACAACAAATCCCTCCCACTTACGCCAGCTGCGCCGCGGCAACATGTTTCGTCCATCACTTGTTTTGAGTTATTAAAAGTTATCAAACTGCTTATGTTTTTGACAAGAGCCACGAGATGTGTGAAAATGGTAGAGGGAAGAGTTTAAAGAATTTTATTCCAGGTGAGAGTAAGTTTTCTGATTAGTTTTTATCTTATAAATTTCAATAATTTTTCCTAAAATTCTTTTCTCCTAATTATTTTAAATGATATACCTATATTAAAATTATTCTATATATATATATATGTATGTATACGGATGTGAACGTGAAGGGTGGTTTTAAAGTCCATTCCCCCTACTTTTCTTCTACAATAATATTCCAAGTAATTTTTAACTGTGGGGTTCATTAAATATATTTTTTACTTTATTACAAATTACTAACTATTTACTCAGTAACCATTTTAGTAATTAACAAAATGATGGGTACCCTGAGATTCAAGACGTCTTTTATATTGACTACACCCTAGTCCTCTAGATATTGTGAAAATAATGCAACATTTTGTATGTCGATTGCACCACTGTTATCAGGGGCTTGCCAGTTGGTAATCTACGAGTATATGTCACATCACAAGCTTGTGATTTAGACTTTTATATTGAATTATATTTCCTAGACCTATCGATACCTTGAACACGGTGCAACGTTTTTGAATTTAGATTACGGCACCGTATTCATGGGGAAAATACAGTGCTATTAGATATGTTACATGATAAGCTTCTCATTGAGAAGTTTCAAGTTGACTCCTATATCTTGGACCTCACGGTACCCCCCTATATTATAGGGGGGTACCCCCCTATAATATAGGGGGGTACCGTGAGGTCCAAGATTATATTATTATTATATATAATATAATAATAAAATATATTTTATTTATTTATTTTTTTATTACTAAAAAATTAGGATATACACACATAATTAATGAACCTCATAATGAAAAATTACTTTAATTGTAAATATAAAGTAAGGGGAAGTGATTTAAACCACCTTGTATATACATTTTTTCGCCGTACAAACAGTTTTTTCTTACTCTAAAAAGGGTTTCTTATCAATTTTTAACAAGGCTAAAGTAATTTTATAAACTTTGCACTGATCAAAGATAAGTCTCCCATCACAGAATGGCGTACACTTAAGTCACAATAATGTATTAGTTTGAGTATCTCATGCAATAACTAAGTTGAAACAACCCCTTTGAAGTAGTTATTTCAGACGAAAGGATATCTATCCTCTTGAGACACTTAAAATCATTAAGAGTTTGAGATGTGGTATTTGCTGTCAGCACAATATGTGTGACGTCGAAGAAAGGCAAGTGCTTTATCAATATAAATTTTAGGTTTAACTTAACCCATGATTTGAACATATTAACTAATTTGTTCATTAAATTTGAAAATATACTGAATTAAAAAAACAGTTTAATCTAATAAGGTGTAAGAAGAAAAATTAATTTCATTTTCCCAAACACGTTTAATACCTCTTAACTCCCCAACCATCTAGATCTTACATATACAGTGTGTCTCTTAAGTCCGTCACAAAACTTCATGATATGATTAATTGGCTCAAAATAATCAAAAAAATGTTCTGAGTGTATGTCCTAAAATACACACAAATATTTGCATTTTGTTTTTTTATAAAATAGTTTATATCTTATTAATAATATCATTTTTTAATTAATTATTTTGAAACCTGGAATATGTCTTTAAATATTAAATACCAAAGTTATAGCAAATATCAATGCAATTAGATTCTAAATGGCTGCTACTTAAAACTTTTAAATTAATATACAGTAGCTTAAAAGGATTTATGGTTTTAACAATTAATTATTAAGAATAAATGTTATTGCAAATTTAATTTCCTATCCTATGAAATCAAAATTATGAAAATAGGTCAATAAAACACGAAGATTTAGTAATTTTACCAGTATCATGTTTGTACGAGTACATTGCTATCAACTGCAACAATGGTCCCTCGACCGATAAAAGAAGAGGTCCAACTAAGCGGAGCGGCAATGAGAGTAACACTGGTACACTGGCTTAAGTACGGAATATCCGTTGTTTATGGACCAATTTTCACAATTTTGGTTTTTTTGGATAGGGAATAAAATTTTACACAACTATTTATTCTTAATATTTTTCCTAATCCATTATTTTTAGCTATTTAAATTCTTTATTAATCACGTGGATATTTTCCATCTAAAATGTGTATTTATTATTTAATGATATGCAAGGTCGCAAAATAACTGATTGAAAATTGACTGAGATATAAAATAGGTTGTAAAAGTATAGAATGGTAAATATCTGGCTACATATGCATTTTAGAACATACTCTCATAGTGACGTTTGGTGACGAACTTAACAAACACCCCGAATATTTGAATTAAAATTGTACAACAGTTAAATGTTGATATAATAATATACAATAAGGCATTAAATAATATAGTGTGTATTATAAAATGCCTCTGTAGACTCAACCTGCATACTCAGCGAGTTTGCATTCATTCATAATTACTTAGGATTATACCAACTAAGCTTAATCATAAGTTAAGCCATTTACCATATTATGTACGTTTATAAATAAGGAACTTATACCAATGTACGTATCCTGCGTAGGATAAATATGGTGAAAGGAATAATATGGATATGTTTGATGAATTGGATATAATAAAACTAGGAATTTTTTACACAAATTACTAGAACTTATTGCTAGAACTATACTTGCTTATTATATACTGTAGCTGTATACCAAGTGTTACTACAATATTTCAAACAATAAGGAAGGATAAGAATTGATTTGCTTAATCTCCGCAAGAACAGTATGTGTGTGTGTGCGTTTGCTGTCACCAGCAGCATACAATACTATAACTGAACTGTAAAACGCTTATACCAAGTTTTATCAAAATATTTCAGATAATAAGCTAGATATCAGTTTTAGCTTTTACCTATAATATTAACATTGGGGGTTCCAAAGATACCTTACTGTGTTTACCAGTTTACAGTGTTCCCGATTTCAAATAATTACACACTTGCAAGTATGTACCAAATTTATTGTGGTTTTATGAGACTTAAACCGGTGAACTAAAAATCATCAAGATAGAATTTAAGTCCTTGTACTTATATTAGTTATCATTTTAGCTTTTGAGTTGTGAACTGATTTGAGATAATCAATGATTTTAAGTGTACTCTTATCAGTTACGTTTCAAAAAACTTATACAGTGGAAAATCAATAATGGTTCTCTGACCTGAAAACATTTCCATGTAGGTATACTGATAATTGTTTCAAATTACAAAAAACAAAAAATTAGTTTTATAGTATTTCTAATTTATTCACAATTCTTCTTGCATTTATTTATACATACTTATTTCTATAAACTAGGCAATTACAGTTAAATAAAATACCTTAACTAATCACTGCTATGTGGACACAGGTAGATTATATAATAACAATTATATATAATTAAAGCTAAACTTTAAATTGCTTGAACACAGGGTTTGAATTAAACTGTATTATAGGTTTGTAGACCCTAATCTCTAAACTTATTTTAACATTCATACTAAATAAAAATGTCAATAAACTAAATATATCTACAAACTTTGAGATGATTCGTACATAAAGCGTTATGTGTATTTTATATTTATAAGCACAAATCATATGCAACGTATACCAGACTGTAAAATATTTTTTTCAGTTTTTTTAGTATAGTTTACAATATTGTAAAGTCATACTTACACCTGGTGAGAGCTCTTTATTTTAGTAACGGAATATAAAAATAAACAAAAAAATCAGATGAATTCCAACAGAATGAAAGCATATGAATGAACCTTTGTCTAGCACCAGTATTGGTTCGGCCTCGCCTCTCTATAAAAACAGGTTTGAACACGTTGTTAGTAGATAGCAATCACGAAACACTGTTCATTGGTCCATCCTTCACACACTGCAATATTGTACCGTCTACCACTGTTTTAATTGTGACAAAACTTCAGTTCCGTTTTTACAGCTTTGTTGGTAAATTTATTTGTTTGGTTAACAATGTTTAAAAAACTATAACATTGTCTTTTGTGTAAACCTGTAGTTTCATAATGTAAATCTAAAACAACCTAAGGCAAAAGGAATTATAATAAACACTTTCATTTGGGATCTAAATGTTACTATTGTATCACTTTCAATTCTTATTCATTTTACAAAAGAGCACTTGAGTTAATTAAATGTATGTACCTATAAAGTTGTTGGTCAATAATATAAAACATATATCGGGTTTAGCATCAGATGTAACAAACAAAACTACACAAAAATTGCATTCTAACTAGTTTTTTGTTCACACTTGGTTTTAATTCAATTAAGCTGGGCACAATTAACGATAGATAATTTAGTTATATGAAATATGTTTAAAAGAAAAAAGTTATATGGTGATAACTATTTTTATTTATTGCCAGTTAATAACAATCTTAGAAAGATAATTTATGTTAAAAAATATTTTAAGTTAAGTCGTAGTACATAGGTGAAAAGGAAATCAAGGGTCAGTCAAGTCCAACAGTCAAAGATCAAAGGTAGAACCAAGTTTTATTCTACAACAGAAAGCCCATGTTCTGATCAATTATTGCTGATGTGAAATACTTAAAAATATTTTTAACAGTAAATCAGACTATTTCATGTGGCGACGAAGACTTTTTTAGAATCCACATCTAAAATTTGTTTGAAAAATGTCAAAACCTGTTTTAAAAGTGAATTTAAATCTATTCTACAACTTGGTGCTAGAGTTTCAGAAGTTCATGTCTGAAACAAGTTATTGGAACAGTAACAGAAGTAACTAATTGTGTATTGTGAAAATGTATTTACTTTTTAAAAGTTTAAATATATATTTTATAGCTTTAGTAACATGTTTTAATATATGAATATTATTTTTGTTACACATGTTCAATATTTTGTTTGTATTACTCCATGTTTCAGAATTTATTATACAGTTCATTTCATCGTAACTAAACAGTAAAAACGTTTTTAGGAGGTTAAAATCCATACAAATAACTCTCTTTTCTGAAAAATACGTCTCTATAGCTTTATAAACATACCTTTATTTATTTACATTCGTACCAATATTTTTAAGCAACACAAAATTGATTTTAAATAATTTTTCCAATAATGCTTACTTTTACTTCAATCTAAGTTGTTCATCATTAGTGAAATGTTAACGGTATTGGGACATCTAACAAGTCAAGTTAATAAGAGATGTTTAGAGGGATAAAGTTATGAAACCCCATAAGCCCAATACCACATGCCGCCCGATGGCCTGACCCTCTAAGGCCGTCAGCTGGGCTAGCTTGTGCTGTCATTTATCTTTTTTTAATGGATGTAAACTATCGTCAAAATATACATCAAAATATTGAACCCTATACTAAAAATCATTCTCAGTTATGGACCTCATTCTGTATGAATATATTAAATTTATTTTATTAAAATTGAAATTATAGTGCATTAGCTTTTTGTCCAATATAAATTATGTTATATTTAATAATACTATTTCAATCGGAAAAATAGCTAACAATTTTCGTCAATTATTTTTGACATGAAAACTTTTTAGCTCTTGGGGGGTTTTTTGGCAATTTTCGCGAAAAAAATGAAACAGTGACGTCATTTAGCTAATTACGTCATGGCTTGGTTATAAACACAGCTATTTGATTAACTAAAAACATTCCCTTTAGACATATCAATCTAACCTATTTCCCACAGGGAAGTAGTGATACAATCATTTTTCGCGAAGTACCCTTTTCAAGAATAGTTTTTGTTTAATTTTAATGTATGTTACTTTAATTTTTTAACTATTTATTTAAGGTATTCTTTTATATACTTCATTTACACTGTGTTCTTTAAATGTAATTTCAATACTAGTGGCAAACCTTAAAAATATGATTTAACTTTTAAAATTTCAGATGTCTGCCATTTTCAAAATTAAAACCAGAAACATTCTACTTGGAAACTTAAGTTACAAATCTAAATACCAAATTTTCAATTAATAATCAAGCTTAATTCGTAAAATGGAAAGCTTAATTAACAGAATTAAAAATACGTTAATGAGGAAAATCAAAATGGTGGATAATATCATAACTGTAAACGAGATTGAAGTTTATAGCAGTTCACTGAGCATTTCCAAACTATTTGAACATCTATAAAAGGATAAGATATGTATTGATAGCACAGATTTATGTTCGCTCTGGATTCAAGGTTGGTTATTGCTTAAAAATTTAAATTTTTACACGTAAAAACGTTTTGACATGGATATGTCTTAGCTTTGGGGGGGGGCGGTGTCAGCACTTTGAACTACCAAAATTTGAAATATAAGAACAACTGTTTAGATGAACTGAAAACATCCTTTTTAGACACATCCATTGATCTCATCTATTTCCACAGGGAAGTAAATACTAACATTTTTTATAGTTAGCTTTGCTCTTCCTTAAAGAGTTTTTTTTAAATTAAATCAAAACAATCGTTATTCATTAAATACATGAATTTTTATACACTGTAGGGTGTCACATAAATATATTACCCTATATATATAAAAGAGCAATAACCACATAGCTATACAACTACTACCAAAAACTCCAGGGAAGGTTGAACAATATTATATAATTGAATATAAAGCTTTAGTTTCAGATAAATTTTTTATTTAGTTTTAAATTTATCATAATTTGTTTCATGTATTATGTTTTGGGGTAGATGCTTTTTAATTTTATTCCAATGTAAGTTGTTTTTTTCGTAGAAAGTTAATTTGTATCAATCAGCAATGGTAATGTTTTGTGTCTAGTATTCTATGGATACAACCAACTTTGACAGTTACAATTTTTAATTCTTTGTATTGTTAATTTTAGATTCAAAGTATCTTAATTTTGAAATCATTATTCTTATCACTTTTTTCATTTTAATTATTTTGTTAATAGTGGTTTTAGTTGTTGAATCATACAATTATAAGCCATATGATAAAAGAAAATGGATGTTGGCAAAATAGATATTTTTATGTTTTTTGTTTACAGAAAATTACATTCTTAAAAGCGGATAAATTCCCGAGGATGATTTTGATAATGATTTATCCACATACATAATCCAGCTTAAACGTTGTTGGACCCAGAAACAGTGTATCATCCGAGATCTGTTTATTTTGTTGGTTCCGAAATCTGTTTATTTTGGTGTGTTTTAAATATTATGAAGTTAATATTTTGTGCACTCATGTTTAATTTGTCATATTCCAAGGTACCTCCAATGGTTTGCAGTTCAATAAATGATATAAAGTATCAGCTAATACAGTTCAACAATTCATCATTCATTCACATAAGATTTGAGGTATATATGTAAGTGAGCTGGCTGCATCAATAATATAAATTTAAATAAAGGATTCAAAATATATTTTATTCTTGGGGAACACATTTAATATATTCTATTTTGGAGGAAAATTTTGAAACTGCATTGTTTATTAATTATATGTGTTATTTCTAAAAATTGATAGCGTTTAAAAAGATACAATGGAAACCTTCTTATAGAATGTTTTGATACACCTAAACTTAGTAACTCGTTTATTAATATGGTGTGGTTGACACTATCGAACGCTTTCGATAGGTCAATTAAAACTCCTGTTGTATAATCACCTTAATCTACTGACTCGATTATAGGTTCAATGAACCAAAAGCGGTAATCACAGATTTCCCAGGTCTAAAACCATGCCGATATTAATTTAATAGTTTTGATTCCTCTTCCTTTGAATCCTTCTATGAATAGAATATTTTATTTGGCAAGGATTTTATCTTGGATAGGTATTATTGATGTAAATAGGAAATAAAAAGCTTATCTTATTAGAAAACAGAGGTTACATTTCAGTTATAATTTTGTACTAATCTTGTGTGAATTAGTTATGCATCTAATTATTTATTTTTTGATTGAAAATTAAACAGACAGTTTGGATAGCTCAAAGAAAATTTTTTATTTAAAAATTTGATGATTATTTAGAACAATTCTTTTAGTCCACGAATTCTTTGAGAATTTTAGGACTATGAGGTGGCCACGGCTGAAACACAATGTTTCCCTTTTGAAAATATTCTCCTCTGACGTTTGAGTGTCAGTGAAGGCGAAGTACTCCATCTTGTACAATCTTTATGGAATTGAGACATTAGCTGATGGTTCTTGGAAAAAGAACGTCCCGTAAACCTTTTTTAACAAGATAAAGCGCAAAACACGTTCACTTTGGGAGAATTGCGCATATGCTGTGCAGTCTCTCTTGGGTAATCTGTTCCCCATATTCGCACATTATGCCTATTAACGTTTCCACTAATGAAGAAAGCATTCATCACTAAAAATTAGGCGATTAAACATTGTGTCGTAATTTTCAAGACAACGGTGTATCTTCTGACAAGATATTAACGTTCAACTTTATAACTGTCATATTTAAACTTTGTACTAACTAGAAGAAACTAAGAAGAATGGCAAACGACAGTTGTATCAACGGAAGCAGAGTTCCCCAAAATACCTATATCACTTAGTATGTTGAAATACTTACTTACTGCCGTGGCTCCACAAATCTCAATTGATTCTTAGCCTCATAGACCAGCATTTTCCACTGTATTCGGTCCTTCGCCAAGTTGATGTCTGCACCCAAGGACCTAATGTCTTTCATGACTTGACCAGTTCATCTTAATGTTGGCCTACTCAATTGACCCTTCACTCTAAGCTATGTTTTTTATACTTCATACAACCTACCCCCTTATTTCTCCCTTCTTATTGCATATCCGATCCAGCTTAACCTTCTTGCTTTAATTATTTCGATGATGTCCGGATCGGCGTACAATAATCTCTCAATTCTCTGTCTTCGTATTTCTCCATACTTCTACCTCTAGTACTGTTCCAAATATTTTTCTTAACACTTTGTGTCAAATAAAATTTTTTTAATGCATTTATTTTTTTTGTGAAAAAAAAGAAATTTTATAACTCAAAGAAAATTTTTATTCTTTAATATTTTTTTTTCAAATGATGAAAACAATGTAATACACTTTTGAATATTTTGTTGGTGATTTACTTACTCATCTTGTACATTTATGGAAAAAGTTGGTTTGGAAGATATTTTTTTATTTTTTTCCATAAGAATATCGCTTTCTGACAACTTCTCTTTATCTGGACATATTTAACTTTTCTCTGGAAACGTTAGTCGTGAAAATAATTCAAAATACTAATTTGTTTAGTTTTTTAAGCTGTTAATGGTACAACGTTACACTTTACTTTTATTGTTTTCGCTGAAATTTAAAAATTGATTTTGTACTAAAGGATAACTTTGAACGTTTTTTACAGAAGCAGAGTTGTCAAATTGTTTATACTTGTATATAAACTATTAAATTTTAATCAAATCTTAATGTTCCCAAAAAATTTTTCACTAAGTTTTTGAACCCAAAAAAATCAATTTTCATATTGACGCTCGACTAATTTTTCATGCCAAATTTCATTTTCCCTACTTTTGTATACATCCAGACACACCCCCCCTCACTACATCACGAATAACCCACTTTTTTGTTTATATTTTATATTCAATATTCGTTTTGTTCGTATTTCTCCATATACTAGTACTTAAATAACACTTTGTTTTCAAAAACCATGGGTCTTATTTCACATCTCCTGGACAATACTCACGTTTCACTTCCATATAAGAATCCAGGTTGAATTATGGTCTGTATAACTGTATCTTAGTTCTTTGGGCAATATTTTAGATGAGAGTAACTTCTTACAGGCTCCTAAGTACTTGATATGTTGAAATACGCTAGTTTAGTTTTGTACAACTAAAGAAAGTTACTTTGTTCAGCTATTTTAATTTTGTAGAGGCTATTGAAGTAGTCTCTTTAGTAGTCTTTTTTCGATATACCATTTCAACAGTCATAGACACCGTTCTTAGAAATACAAATAAAGTAAGGCATATATTAAAACATTTTTAGACTAACACTCTTCATATAACACTAACACTAACACACTAACACACTAACACTAACAACTAACACTCTTAATAACTCTTCATGTAAAATGCATGAAGATTTTATTACCCAATTAATGGTAGCCGGATGGTTGTGATTGGCCGGTTCATTTATCAACAATACTTCGACACATTTAACACATCCCAATCACATGTACAGGTTTTCCCATATTGTTTTACGATGAAGAGCGCTTTGTTGTTGTAGTTTGATAATCAGGACGAGCCAGCTCTGATAGAAAGCTCATTTGACGCTGGTGTCTGATATGATCTCGTTTGTATGACCTCATCTAATGTGCTCTCGTCTGTTCAGTTACAGGTTGAACCCACTGAGAGACACCCAGCAGTCTGAAGGTTTCTATCACATGGTCGCGAGTAAAGGAAACAGTAAATTTATGTCCTTTCCCATGTTTGTAAAAATCTCCTGTCTACAATGAATGAACCTCTGCCGTATCTGTTGGCGAAACTGTATTTATTATATCTAATATGGCTCAGTAAAGTCTGTATATTTTTACATTTATTTCATTTAAATAACGAATTTTAATTTTGTTCATTTGATTATAGTGTAATACTACATATTGAATAACGTTCTGATTAGGCCAACCTGCTCACGCGACAAGCGGAGCGGGATAACGCATTTTGCGAATTGTAAAACAAACTCCGGATCAAGTCGAGTTAAACTCTTTCAACCGTTTACGCGAGTAACGAGATGAAATCCTCGCCCTCGCTTTGTTTGAACGCTTGATTATCCGACCGATTGGCTTCATGGATTACCACTACTTCTTCTGTTTCTTATGATGCCTTATCTAAGAAATTTCATGAAAAAATTATGTGAAAAAATTGGGTGATATCTGATGAATCAAAATATTAAAAAAATGAATCTTTTGAAGACCTGATGGTGACGTAAAATAAGATAAAAAGAATCTAACTTTTAACGGAATATAAGGTGTGCAACATATATAATTAAAGAGAATAGTACTGTATACAGAAATGCTAAAACAGTATGTATGTAATCGCACTATATTAAATAAATTGTAAATTATCAAAATCATTGAAGAAGATTATGAGATGGAACCTCGATTGTGGGACAATGTGATTTATGTCATCACACCTTTAGAGGGTTACAGATATTTTTGTGAATAACTAGTTTACTCCGATGTACCATAAAGATTAATTAGGTTTTGGTTCGTTGGCAAAAATATAAAACATAATATAATTGTTACTAGCTCTCTGAAATGGCGACCTATCTAGGTATTTTAAGCCAATTATGTATAAATAAGAAATAAGTGTATTTATGTGGACTGGAGACATTAAAACACATATGAAAATAGAGACGGACCATACCATCTTACAGCGGGTACCTTTTTTATCATTTTACAATCTGGAAAATATACACACTCGTAATGCTCTGTCTTACGCTTCATACGTACTTCGTCGGGTACTTTTAGTTTAAATGGCATTAAAGAAAAATAATTCACATCCTCATATGAAATTCACAATTTAGGGATAATTTCATCTCCAGCATTGCAAAGAAATCCTTAAAAATGTTAAGATATCACTAGAGTCTAAAGTCTAGACGAAACATTAGCAAGAGTAGTGTCGCGTCGCCGCTCACCCAAGATATGTGTCATCGTGTTTTTGAATGTTTTTTTAATGTGTTGTACGCGTGTCCAGTGTTTCCCAAATGTCCGGTCCAAACCCCGGTCCTGTTACTACCTAACGTCAACCTGTTGTTAGGAAGCATCATTAATTAATAGCCCAATTACAAATGGCGACTGGGTCCAAATTCGACCCTTGCGGGATTCGATCCGGCGACCTTCAGTTTTGAAGGCGAGTATTATAACCATTACACCACCCAGCCAGTTGATCAGTTAATGTGTTTATTAATTAATTAATGCCAGTTAATTTAATGTAACGGCCTTAATATGAAGTGAGGAATTAGAGAAGACATATCCTTGTGTCTGATGCCTAATGTAGCCCGAACCTATAGTAGTGATTAAAATTACTTTGGATTGCTTCAGATAGAGGTATTTAAACCAGTTGATTTTTTATTCAGCCAGCATATAGACATGTGAGTTTTAGTCATATAGAAAATAAAATATATAAATACATAATCCCTAAAACTGTAAAATATTAGCGTTGTGAATAAAACTGTTTTATTCTCCTTAATAATAACAGTGAGTGCTCTAAAACAGCGTACTGTGTTTACCGCTTACTTTAACTCAGCGTTTTTCTGGAACCATTATTCGTGGACTAATAATTCAAACTATTATTTTTTTAGCCTTTTTTAATGATGATGGTCTAAATATTGTATAACGTTATTGGTTTGCCAAAAAAATTAAAAACAACTTATTTTATTTACATTTAGAAGCCCATTAGCTAATTACAATTGCCGATTGTTAATTGCCCAACAATGTCAGTCAGTTAATTGCGCATTGTTTAATTACATTAAACTAATTAGTTCTACAGACATACGGGAGTGGGTGGTCTTATATAACTTGGGTATTAAAATCTCTAAACTATGAAAATTTAATCAGAAACGTTAGAGCAGATTTTTAGAAATTTGTATTTCTCACATTTTTGAAGATTTTTAGTGATGAACTCCCTTAGAAATGAAATATTTAAAAAAATCAATAAAACAGAGGTTTAAAGATATGGCTAAAGTACACCTGTGTACCGAATATCATAAAAAACAGACGGTCAATGTGCTCTCGGGGTTTGTATATCAGACGAAAACAATAATTTCGCTATAAACTATGTATAAAGGAAGAAAGTAGAAAGGATTGTTAAATTTCAGTGGTCAAGCTATATTTTAACCATTCCATCCACCACTGGGTGAGCTGCATTCCGACTAATGCACCATCAAGTTGTACTACTAAATAAAATAGGCTCACATCCATGCTATGTGAAATGGAATTTTGGCTTTTAGCAGGAAAACATTTCAGTATTGATTTTATGGCATGCGCATTGGTACAATAATGGTGTTTTTTTTCAAAATTTAAAAGTTTTATCGTCAATTTGAAATAATTTTATTATTAGTCTTACTAGAGTTTTAGAATTGGAAATTGAAGATCAGTTGTAAGTTCCAATGGTACGATGAACACGCATTAAATGTATAAGAAATTGGAGAGCGTTGAAAATCGTCTGTACTGTTGCTTTATTTATCTGAAAACATATAAGGAGGTTTATAGGAAATATTTTCAATGTAGATCTAGACAATATTAGTTTGATTCGGAACCCAGTTGTCAAATGTTATTTTGAACTAAGAACAGTGTGACGTCAGATATTAATAAGACCAGGGTTTAGACAGTTCCTTGTAAATACGCAAAAAATGCTGGTGGAATTTTTTTGCAAACAGAGAGAAAAAACACTCCAATAATTTATTTTTTTATATTGCTCTTAATAGGAAAATACTATAAGTAAAAATGTTTGTATCTACTTCCCTGTGAGAAATAGGTTAGATCTTGGATATGTCTAAAGGGAATGGTCTCAGTTCATCTGAACAGCTGTTCTTATTATTTTATATTAAAATATTCAACACAATAGTTCTGGTAGTTTCTATGGAAACCTGTTACATGTTTTCCATCTTAAAAATTGCCAACACCCTCCCAGAGCTAAGACATATCCATGTCAAAATTATGTTTACAGTTATTAAAGCTACTCTAAGATCCATTCATTGTTCCAAATTTTTAATGCAAGCAAGACCTCATCGATTACCAATTCCGTATTCGTATGTTAAATAAAAAAACTCTTGGACTTTTAAAATACTTAAAATAGACTTAAAATAGTTTTATTAATGGCAAAACACCTTGTATAAAAGCCTAAAAATGCTAACTAACGTTAATATACATGTTTTAGACTTTTGGTCACCATATTTCTATGGCAACTTACCAAGTACAAACAATTAGGTCCATGGGAATTCTAATCTAGTTTCTCATGAAGTTTCACAAATAATCTGTTGCATATAAAATATTAGAGTAAAATACCAAATCTTATTGGTTTAATAAGAGCTTAATAATTTTAAGGTATGGAAATGGGAGTTAAACTCGAAAGTTGTAACTAAGGTATAACGTAAAAATGACTTAAAAATCATTTTTCTCCTTAACCGTTCAAATACATAAATATAACAAATAAGATTTAATATACGATTCATATTTCTAAATCTACGAAATTTCATTAATTTTAATTTATTTTCATAACAATTCCTATCATTATAATCAGTTTTCATTTATCTTTTTTTCTACAAGATTCTACGAACTAAATATTATTTTTTTAACTGATTATTCTTCTACCACTCCACTCAAATCACAGGAATTTATAGTCTATAATAAAAAAACGTAATAAATTTAATAGAAAAATACATAGTTTATGTATACTTACATAAGTATCTTATCTCTTATCTTTCTCGATGATATTTACATTGAGTAACATGGAAATTAAAAAATACGATAAAACACTGGGGAACATGCAAATAGTAACACGACATGAATTGAACAGTTGGCAAAATGAAGGGGCTTAAAAAGAAAGAATTTTTAATTAGAGGGCAATAAATAATATTTGATGAATTTGCATCAATAAGCAGATTCTAGGGAATTTTAATTCAAGGTACAGACAAAAGATCTAGGAAATTTCAGATGCCAATTAAGAAGCTAAGTGTCATGTGGCATGTGCCAAGACTATGGGTTGTTGTGCTGCTTTAATTGTTCAACTGCATTACAAAATTAAACTTTAGGGAGCGCCTGCTAATATGTGTTGGCTAACCGCAGTACCAACACGCAACAAGTGTCAATTCTCTATTTTTCAGGCGTTTGTATCACACTAATTCAATAAAACTCTGAAGTAATCTTTTCAGTACAAACAAAAACAACTTTGTGGAGTAATCGTTGAATTCGTACAGCGTTATTCTACAATTTAAAACTTTTTATAGATTTATTTGTAACCAAGGACTTTTTTCTTCAAGTAACTCCTAATACAAAACTGTAATTATTTATGGTCTATTGAATTAAAAATTTTGAATTTGAAATATGTGTGGGTTGAATATTGCTGATATGGTTGCGCTTTGAATATTGGAGAACTCTGAAACAAGAGTTTCGCATCTAAGAAGCTTGGAGTCCCTAAAATTATATTATATTCTGTATGCGTATTTATAACATCTTGAAAGATAAAGGTCCAAAACTGTATATAACGGGAACATCCCAAGTGTGTCTAATACATTTTCAAGATAGGTCTTCCAGTGATCTCACTATAACATCCAAAAACGTGGAAAGGTACAAATTCGACAAGCAACCTGTTACTTCTTAAAGTAAATCACACGCCTAATAAGAGTTTTGGATTCCAATCAAACAATTAATTTTGCCAAGGTATTGTATTATAGTCTCTCATAACATAAATTTAAATAAAAGAATACGTCCGATCACGAACTCAAAATATGTGCATTACCACAATACATTCGAATGGTCATAAATTATATTCAAAACAAAGATATACTTTTTAATGTCCCACCACTGTTACGTTAAAAAGATCAATTTATTTTAATATGTTAGTGAAAATACTGAAACATATACTAGACCTCGTATATTTGTACACTCGAGTAATCAAAGAAAGCATTGTACATGTATTATTGAAAATGTATCAACTAGATGTAAATACTGTAGACCTCGTATAGTACTAAATAATGTAATTTTAGCCAGTAAATACTATCTAAGAACAGGATATCAAATTAACCCTAGAAATATTTTTGTACACTATACAGAAAAAGAATTCTTGTGAAAATTCTCTCGAGAATTAGTCGGTAGGAGTGAAGATTTTTCTTCCCTTAGGCCTAGTATTGCATTGAGTCTAACTCGGCCTTAACTGACAATTGAACTTTTAATTGAAAATTTTTGGTTTAAGATATAGTGTAATATTATCATGTATGAGTGATACACATGTTCATACTCAGATGTTTGTGTCAGATGTAAGATAGATGAACACAGTTGAACTCCACACAATGTATGTGTTATACAAGAGAATTAGAATGAATTTAGAAAGCCAAACTTTATAACACAACAAGGCATTCCAATCTTATTACCCCTTAATTAACTGATCCAAGCTACTTTTATCTGTTTACCAACAAAAGGTCAGTTGTTACAAAGAGTGTCTCAAAAATTGGAAAAGTTTGCATCCGCGCTTCTTTTAAACAAAGGATTTAGTCCTGCAGCGCGGAGAGATACGACAAGTTTAAATGGTTTTATAACAACTGTTTTATCATCTTGAATTAACATTTTTAAGTTAAAGTGAAACATTCTTTCGTCTGAATTTTACTTTATCAAGGTAGGGCAAGTTAAGTTATTTCAGGTTTAGAAAATACTAAATAATTTAAAGTGGTTAATTATTTTTGTACTTATTTTCTTTCTAGTGTATTATAAATTTATTTATAAAATATAAAAAAGACAGTCACACTCGAGTAATTAAATGAAGCATTGTACATGTATTATTGAAAATTTATCAACTAAATGTGAATAGAAAAATACTAGAAATAAACTGCTTGATCGCAAATGAAAATCGTAAATTTTTAAGAACTACAATTAATATTACAAGTTTATAATTATACACTTATTAACGTATACGTTTCAATCCATTAGATCCTTGTTGTTAAGGTTAAATTTCATAAATATTCCTTAGCATGTAGTTGTAACTTATATCTTGTTGTAGAGTAGTTAGAATGTAAGGTAACGTAGTAAGTCCTCTCAAACCTGTTCTTTATTTTTATCTACACAATGTTTTGCAAGTGAAGGTTTTCTAAAATTTAATTGTTTGCTGGTAATTTCTCTTACGTCCTTTGCCACTTTAAAATAAAGCGTTATTTTCATTTACAGCAATATGCTTGTTAAATATTTCTTAATCAAGTATAATCTATTACCTTGAATTTGGTCCACCCAAAGCTATATTTTTACCATATACGGCTATTTTCGATTTTTCTTTAACGTTAATCATGTAATAATACATCTTATAATATGTTATTAAGACGTTAAGATTATTTTATCCAGATTAAAATGTGATTTCCTTTCAAAATATACACCTGAACATTTAAAATAATAATAATTTTTTAACTTACAATCTGCTTATTTATGCATAATTTTGTATTTAAACATAATACAATAGTTTATATGCTCATGCTTATATTAAATTAAAACAAATTGAGATAAAAACCAATAAAAACTGTTCAGAAAAAAAAATAAAAAAGGTCAGTGTATGAGTGTTGGTGCAACAAACCATATTGACATTGCCGAGCTGTTCCCGGGTAACATGTTTCGCCCATCTGTCTGACCGTTTGTTTGAGTAACTAAAAGTTATCAAACATTTTACAGTTGAACAAATATTTATGGTTTTCTAGAATGAAACGTAAAAGACCGTAATACAAGTCTCGTATTTTTGTGAATCTATAAAACAACTGAGAAGGTGTCACTGTGAAAACTTCAAAATATGCTCTGCTAGCCTAACGGATAGCGTCTTGGACTTTGGTGCAAGAGGTGACGGGTTCGATCCCCGAGATAGGCACAAAATGTAGATGTGAATTTTCATTTTTTTTAAATAGTGAACTTCGAGGCTGCATAGCTTTAGCTGAGCCTGCCAGTCACAAAACAAAATTGAAAATATATAAAAAATATGCTCTGATTCCCTGTTCACAATTAATTGTTAAATGTTCTTTTAAGTTTCTGATACGCTTTTGTGAAACATTTAAGCCCGAACTATTTGTTCAACAATAAGAAATAAATTCCCGTCTTAATGAGTGTTGATTGGGACAAAGAACTAAATACTTTGGTTTTATTTCATTGACAGAAAACGTATATTTACTTCATGGTATCCATGTATATTAATTACATTGCTAGACCTCAAAGCTAAAAGCACAATGAACTTGAACTTCTTATTTAATTCGAAAGTTTTACGTCGTCCCTATTGTTTTGAATTCCAACAATGTTAAAAACCGCGGATAATTCGAAGTTTATTTTGGATGGTTCGATATTTATGCATGATAAAATAAGATTTTTGAATTAATCCAAACATTTATAAAATACGTTTTCCAAACGATGTTTGATATTCGATGCGTTTTGATTGACGTACAAGAACATTATTTGAAAGCAGAGAAGACTTTAAATCGTCGGATGTTTTGGAAACTTTCATAATAGCCATGAGTGTTAATTTGTGGAAGTAGGCAAACGTTTCATCTTTTAAAAAACAATAGGTTAATTTTTGTGGCTGATGTTAAAATTCAGTTCGTTCTCTAAATGTTTTATGTTTCCTATTCAGTCCTCTGTTGTTAAAAAGAGTACCGTAATCAATAATTTCTTCTCTTTGGTGTACAGGTTTCCATTTCAGAATATCGCTATTAACTTCGCCTAGGTGATAATCACTTATAATCGAGTTAAGTTTGTATCAATTCGGCCCATAACAGTTTAAATATTGTTTATAGAATTTATACCAGCCGCCAGGAGAGAAGTCTGTCGAAGGCGGGGCCAAGACAGCTGGTGATTTTGAGTCCGCCAATCAACTTCGCGCAACGTTGCCGAACTCATTTCTAGCTATTTTTCTCCAATTATATGTATTTAAGTGTATATACAATTATATATATATATATATGTATATAAAATAACATAATTTACATTACATCGATAATTAGATTATAGCTATAGATTATTGTTTATTTTTAGTGATACTATTTTATCCTTAACCCTATAATAACCCCAAGGCTATTTCTGACACTTGGCTCAGGTATTTACATAAATAGCTATAAGACTCTCACTTTATAATATACAGCTATAAAACTATACATTTTGTTTTTAATTTTTTTAACTATACAAACTAGATAAAATGGTCTATCGAGCAATATGAAAATTATATTGTTTTATTTATGTTTAAGTTACCTATAGGTTGAAACCGACTACCACAAAATAAATATGTATTTTTCATGTTATAGTTAGCAAAATTAAAACAAATTTAGATTCAATGAAAACATTTATGTGGTTTATAATTTTAATAAAATATAGCATATAATAATGAACAAAAATATAGCTCTCTGGGGATATCACCGACATTGCATACGTGACAGCGCTTAAGCTACGGCGTCAGCCGATTCGCGTCGTCGTTTAAGATTTATTTTGGCCAACCTCAATTAATTGTTTTAGCTAACCTTATATGAATTTGTCCATACTGTTTGTTATTATTATTTGATCAACTGATTTTGTTAGAAAAATGAGGATTGAAAACAAAAGATAAATTAATTTACACCAATTATTTGGTTTGTTACAGTATTAGCAATACAACGAATACGTTTTCTATCAAAACACGAAAAATTTTGGAAATACTCTTTCCTGCTTTTATTTCGCACAGTTATGTTACCCTTAAGTTTTTACAAATTGTTTAGTAACCTGATAATTTTACATTATTACATACATAAAATAAATATTTATGAAAAACCTCTATTCACATATTGTTCTTTGCCGTCTTCAATCAAGAACAGCAAACGTTTATAAACAGTTTTGGTTTGCATTGTTTACATTTGATTCTCCATAAGCGTAATGTTAAATTTTTAGATTTTAAACTTAATATTACAGCAAAACACGAATTTTCCTGGACATTAGACATATCTAGAACTTATTTTCTACTCGGAAATTAGTTATTTCCAAAATTTAAAGAAATTCCTCGGTGCCGTTTTCGAGATCCGTGTGCAAATATATATATATATACAAACCTTGCTCGTATTATAGTATTGGATAGAAGTATAGGCTATAGGTTGAAATCCAGACTACCACAAAAAATACTTATTATTTCATGTTATGAGTCCTGTAAAATTATTTAGATTCAAGAAATAAAAATTAAAGATTTACATTTGGTTTATAATTTTAATAAGAAATAAGAATCGATATATTTATTATAGGAATTTGCATCACAGTGCTCTCTGGGTTGCATATCACCGACATTTTGACAGCCTTCCATCAGGATAACGGCTTCCTTGAATTTATACTCATAAACAAACCAGACAAACCTTATTTTTGTAGCACTGTATATGTAAATAACCTTTAAAATTATATATTTATATTTTCAATCTTCGGTTTATTAGAACAAAATACAGGTTATTACACGTTTATCTATTTACATTGACATAAACTAATTAAAAATTTACTCGTAATAACCATAATCAAAACTCAAATAAATAATAAAAAATGTTACTTAATATAGTATTTAATGACATTATTGACACTTTTTGCTTGAAAAAACGAGAGGCAGCGTTCAATACGGCAACAGCGCGGTCGCGTCCGTGTCCTATTGGCTAGAGCTCAACGGACTTCTCTTCTGGCGCTTACTGTAGGTTAGTTACGTTATGCTATTGCTAGAAGAAAAAGATAAACGGTTACCAAATGCAGCCGAAGTTTTGATTCACATACAAAGCCGCGGGTCTGACGTCACACGGCCCTCTAGGCATGATCGTATAATGTGAAAAAAGGTAAAAAGTATGATATTTTACTGAAATTTATTTTGTAGTTTATTTTACTCTATTTTGTTACAGAAATAGGCATTAAGCAATGAATTTACAATTAAAAATACAGTAGTACAATTTTATTATTTTTATTTTAAGATTTTGTAAGAATTGTTGAGGTTGAGGTTTTAGTTGGTGGGTCCCTTGAGATTTTAATTATCCAGGTTCCACAGCATTAACAACTATTGATATGATAAACATCTTTATAAAGCACTATGTAATTTTGAAATATTTTAGATTGTTTTTACTTAGGAATATATTTACTTAATAGATTTACTTCAACTTCTTTACGAGCAAGGACGCTTTAAGATTGTATGAACACATTGAAGGTGTTTTTACCAGTGAAACAGGCAAATTCAAAATGTTGTGAAATATTTAGAGCAATTCTAGGGCACGTTCAGGCATCAATATCTTCGAAGACAACCTGATTCTATTGATTTATTTCTTTTCAGAGACAGCCTTACAGTCATAAAGAAACCAATTAACCGGAGCTGACTGAGAACAAAGCATCATTAACAATAGGGAGGAAGATGAAGTAAGAAATTCCAGAATAAAAGCTTAGTTAGGTCTTTATTATTTACGTGATCTGTAAACTAAAAGACCTTTGGATTTTAACGACTTTTATTTCAGCTTTTCATCTGTTCTTTCCTATGAATAACCATAGTTGTAGGTAAAACTAATAAATTAAGATAAGGTAAAGTAAGGTTCCCGTGTGTGGGGGAAACCCAGCCTATCCTTTTTTATTCATTGCCGATGATTTTGTTATTCTCTTCAACGTCATTCCAATCCAATATAACTTCAATTGTTTGAAATTATTTTTGAGCTCATTAAAAGTTTCATCATTTGTTATCAAGAAAATTGTTAACAACCAAGTTAAATTATCTCTTGTTTTTTTTATTTTAATATGGAGTTTTAGATCCTATCGAAAATGTTTTTCAAGTAATCCTGTGAAATAATTCATCAACCTCTTGTTTAACCTTCAAATAAATATATTTTTACTCCGATTTTTATTATTAAATTGCAAATTACTCTTTAGATAATTAAGAATATGTATGTTAAGAGTAAAGCTAAAAAATATTACTGTTTGTTTCATCGTGTAATTACCGTTGGCTTTCCAGATTATATTAGACTTAAAGTAGTATCCAAGTAGACAAGAAGAAAATAGTAATACCGACTGAAAAAACTGAAGTGATCAATTTATCGCTTTTATGAGTTTTTAAAAAACATTGGCACATGAGAGCGTTTCAGGGATGATGGACATCACTTTCCATTGCGACGTCATCGTAGCTTATGTTGTCAAGTGATGAACGCTGTTGTCTGCTGTCACTTGACCAAAACAATGACAGTTCAAGTTTACTGTATACGAAAACATATTTGTATTTAGCTATAACGGTGCGTCAGCATTATATGTAAAAAATTGATTATCGTATACGAATTTAGGAATATAATAGCTTCAAATTTAAAGACGATGAGAAATGTACCTTCCCGTTTTGTTGTATCATACTAAATTGTATTGATATAACTAATTGTTTCACTTCATTTTTAAGATATATATGTATTATATAGCCTATGTATTCTATTTATTGTATCATAGGCAAATGATATTTGACCTACCCTTCCAGTCACAAAGTTAAATCATTTTAATTATTTATTATCTTAATGTAGGTTACTGTGGAAATTACAATGTATACAAAGCGGTGATGGCTAAGCTATGTTTAAAATAAGAGTCTTAAATATACTTTGTGAAATATCAAATTATGTACGGATATTATAATGCCTTATATAACTACCTGACTGCTATTTAAAACAATAAAAATATTATTAAGAAAATAAGTATTTACAATCTTAAAATATATTTTCATACACTTATATAATGTATATGTACACCAATTAACTTTTAGTTTTCTCTAAGTTCAATTAGACTGACTGAATCTTTTTGCATTATATTTCATATTTGGTCGATATTTTTAGAGAAACGCCACGTATCATGTTGGATTGAAACTCGACATTTTTTGCTGTTTGTGTAACGATGGAAGTCACAGAAGTCTAGGGACAACGCGGTTAGGGTTGTCGCTGGGTAAACTTTTCCAATTTAAAAGTCTCCCTTCCGCCTTGGAGATCAGAGGCGGACAGCAAATGGTTAAGAAGCTATCAATGAGAAGGAAACCTCAGAGATCCTGTGGCGTTTTCCGAAGACACCGGCTGGTTGTATTTGACACGTGCTTATTTATTTTTAATTTTAGAAAAAATTACATTTTTTAAATAATTTTTTATATAACACATATACATATTTCTAACAGAAAAATATCAAGAAAATATTAATATAAAATGAGTGTAAAACAAAAAGAAATAAGTTAAATGTGAAAACTTTTTTGAGTGACAGACTTTCTTCTTCATTTTGGTGAAGATTAAATGTAAAACATGGAAAATAATTGTTGTTAAAGGAATATCGTTTTTTTACGCAAAAATATAAACAGTCATAATATATTCCCTAAACAAGACAGTTTATTTACAAATTATTTTGAGTAAATTACAAACTATGATTAGCAACGAATATGTAAAAGGTTCAGAAAACGTGTACAAACTTTGTCAGTTAAAACTGCCATCCGTATTAGTTGCCAAAATAATTCTTTAATACGAGACTTGTGACGTGGGTATTTCACATTTCTGTCTAGTTCTATCTGTTTATACCGTGCTACGAATAAGGTTCTGCAACACAATAGTTTAACTGTATAGCTTGACATATATGAATAATGCAGTACCCAAACATTTTGGTCTAAATGATATTCTACTATAAATCAAATAACATTAATCGTTGATTTATATACAGCATGTTTTTGAACTCAATACCAACCTGTACCAGTGTCAGGATAAAACATAAATACTGTATTGCATTTGAATTGTTCGGAAGTACCCATTCAATCACGAATTTGTCATTTTGACATGGATATGTCTTAGCTCTTGGGGGGTGCATTTGCGCGATCAAAAAATTTGAATCATTGACGTCATATTAGATTAGATGGTCAGCGACGTCATAGTTTGGTTATGAGAACACCTGTTTAATACATTCCCTTTAGACATATCCATGACATTGCCAAAGAAACTGCCTGAAAATTTTTAAGGATACGTATAATCACAATTTAAACTAAGATGTGACATTTCTAATTGCAATATGCTGAAGCAACCTGTTAATTAACCTTTTGAAAACTTACTTAAATGTAGAAATGGCAGAAAGTGGGTAAGATTTTTTGTGGACGGGTTTGAGGTCAATTACGAGCCTATTCAGTAACTTCATTTTAGTTTGTTTATTCATTTAATTTTGATTTAGCCCATTGTTAGAACGGTTGAAAACGGTTTTGGAAGTTGAAAAGTATAAACTGAAATTACTCTGTACTTTTTCTTTAGGGATATGTAAATTTATAATTTCCTTCAATTAAAAATCCTCAAAAAAGCCTTTTCTATGTTGACTCATAATTGTGCAAATTTCTATAGAAAATTGTATATGAACTTTATGTAAGGGAAATTGACACTCCGGAAAGTTTTCTAAAAGGCTTAATTTTTACACAATCCAAAATAAAAGTACTCTCGTAAATTTTACTTCCATCCATATAGCATATTAGGAGAAAGGATTTTTCACAAAATTTTCGAATTAGAGATTTCAATGGGTACATTCGTTATCCGTTTTAGGGTGTCCTCAACTCCAAAAAGTGGTTTTCAAAGTGATGTGTGTAGATGTTTGTGGATATGTATAGAGCCACAGCCTACACCGTTGGTTCGATTGGGATAAAATGGCTTGTGTACCTATATATCCACCGTAACTCCGGGTGTTATTTTTTAATTTTGTATAAGTGTATACATTTGTGTTTAAGTGTGGTTGATCCCTAAATGGTAAAAGAAGAGACGACCCTTAAAGGAAAGAGAGCACGTACCAGTTGTTTTACATCGTTTATTGATGTTAGTTGTGATAGCATGAGCCTTTTTATAACTATGAACTATTGACCAACTGTTAATCGTAAAACCCATTATTGGTTTAGATTGGTTTATTGAAATGGCGACTATACTACAAGGTAGTTATTTTAAGCCAAGTAAGAATGAGGATTATAAGAATGAGGATTGAATCATGTAACATATGATTAAATTATCGTGCCCGTGTAAAACACGGGAACTGTTAAAAAACAGTTCTTTATTCTAAGCAGATTCTTTTTCATTAATAATAAAACTTTAAATATTTTTACTGAGCATTTGAAAAGACTTATTATTACATAACGCTACTAAGCGAAAGGCTTTAAAACAACGTTTCATATGTAACAAATATCTTTAAATCCCTGTATACAAAGTTAAATACAACATTATAAAAACATCATCATGTTTGGTTTACTGGTTTACTTTAACTAACATTTAACTTATTACTTTCTGATTATCGTATCCGTTCGTTTAAGTAGTTGTAAAACTGATCTCTTGCTTTGAAAGCTGTGGATTAGAGTTTTGTTCTGATAAAAGTCTACTTTACTCCAAGCTAAGGGGTTCTTTGTTTGATTGAAGTTCAAACTTCCGTTTAAGTCTTTGTTCAGAACAAAGAATTTGAGGAAAGTCACCAAAGTTGTACAACTCAGGGCTTATATAACTTCTAAAGCTACTAAAATGATTTCTTAGTAACGCCTTTTAGGTTTATTGTTTAACGTTGGTTGATACGTTTGGTGAAGAAAAGCATGGCTAAAAGTGATGTGAAATCAGGATTAAGTATTACTCACTAATGAATTGCGGTGTTTAAAAAACTGTATGGTTTAAATTTATCAAGAATAGAAGACGAGTTTTCGATTGTAATTTTAATTTATCTACACAGAGTATTGAATACGTTTTCTATTTATTTTTATATTTTAACTAGATATTTAAAGGAATGAAAATTATAAACTGAAATTACTTTGTACTTTTTCTTTAGGATATGTAAATTTATAATTTCCTTTAATTAAAATTCCTCAAAAAATCATTGTATGTTATAAATTATTTTGTTCATAGGTATGTTCAAGAATGTTCAATATAAAATTAAAATTTAGACATTAGAGTCCTGTAATTAATTTACCAAAAATGTTATATACTGTCCTTATTTTGCGGTGCTTGTTTATTTTTTCAGTTTTTTAATGGAATTTTATTTATTTTTTATACTTAACATCCTGTACGTTTTACAAGTTTTCTAGTGGAACTTCTTCCAAAACTTTTGAATCCTGAATTTCAAAAGTTAAAAACCCGCCTTTACTTAAATTCTTTGTTGTGAACAAAGATCCTACTTGGGTTCAAGTTTGAACTTTGAAAACAAAGAAACCCTCAGCTTATAGGGATGTTGGCTAGACATGAGAAAAGTCAAATCCAATACTTTAAGAATGAAATGAACACTTACTCATAGTTTGAATGTAATATTAATAAATATACAGTTCTAACACATTGAATTTTATTATAGATAAGGGTGACAATAATTGTTGTCTTAAAAACTGTTAATTAAACATACAGATAATATATAGCCCTGTTTATGTACTACTTTGCATTGATATTTAATTTCGTCTAATTCATATTGATCAGTATATCAAAGTTCATAGAGATGTAGGTCCTGCTTGAATTACTTTAACTATGGAATTACTAAGTTTTTAATTATTTCAAAATTGTTATATATGCATTTAATTAAAATTATTTTTGTATTAGCGTATTTTTATATTGTTGTATTGCGTTGAACGATGAAGGAAATATATTAAAAAAACTAATATTGAAAAACTATTTATTTTAATTCCGCAAAACACACCTGGCTTCGAAGTATCTAGATTATTTTGATTAAAGATAAGAAATTGTAATCAGTTTGTTCTATGAATTGTTTTGTAATTTATAATAAAAAATATTCCATTTTTTATTTTCGTTCATAGTATTTCATTAATAAATTAAATAATTGTTATTATTTGTTCAGTTTCAAATTAAAGTTTAGTTGTTATGTTGAATTAGCATTGTTATTTTTTTTTTAATGAAGATTTACTATTTTTATATTAAAATGAAATTTTATTTCGTTTTTGATTATATTAATCCTGTATTTTAAAGTTTATTTATTTTATAAAATTTGTCTGTAAAAACGTTTACTTAAATACAAAACTCCTACTTGGGTTAAACTACAAAGAAACCTTATAGAGATAAAAGCGAAAAAGCGCAAATCATACTTTGAGAATGGAAATGACTTAGATGTAATATTAATAATAAACAAAAAAATCATATTATAGATAAGGGTTGACAATAATTGATGTTAAAAAACAAAGAATTAAAAACAGATATATAGGAAAGTACCGCAAGCATTCACAATCAGTACATGATCTATAGATCACATGCACAGATGTACGCTAAGAATGAAAGTGAAATATCAAAAAAAAAGTAAAAAACATGTAAGCAATATACATGAAATAAATATTAAAAAAACTAATATTGAAAAACTATTTATTTAATTAAAAACAAAATCTTAAGTATCAGAGAGAATGATAATAACAGATTTAGATAAAAAACAAAAAAAATTTTAATAGGCAACATTAAAACATATTTATTATGCTTATAATAAATAAAAATTAATTATAATTTATTTAAGTATAGTTATACGAAAAATTGCTATCACACAAAACCTCTTTAAATATTAAAATAAATTGACACGTTAAATTATTCTGGTTATATATTATTTTAATTTTTTACATATATTTACTTATTTTGCAGGTATACTAAAAATATCGAGAAATTTTAATATGTATTTATATATATAAGTATAAATAATATATTTCACACGGATCTCGCAAATCCTTTAATGAGCAAAAGGCTAGCAACGGATATGAAATTTCTTGTAACAGATGATACAGTATATTATCCCAGCTGGCAAACATATATCCCAGCAACATGTGTTTTGTAAACCCCATCTTGATGGATTTCATACATTACACAACACTTTTGATGTTTTCACTTTATTATGTAACCAGAATCGTTATTAGCATTTTAGTTTCAGCGTTTTAATTTGTTTACAATGGTAGGTTCAAAAATGTATTTTGTTCAAATTCGAGTATCTGGAACAAAAATACCTGGAAATATTTAGACTACAACATCCTTATTTTCAATTACGGCCACGAATGACGTCAGTAAATACTGAGTAAAAAGCTGTGAATATCGTTATAATAAATAAAATAATATTAACTTATTTGATAATTAAGTCAGAGAACTGTGCTGAGAGCTGGCTGAGATTAAATAACACAGTCACCGTTACAGTGCCACCAGTCTAGATGCCGTTGGTCACAGTGCTTGTATACAGAATGTTTCTGAAATACACAAAAAACTTTTGGGATATTGCTTCTGAGGTCAAAATAAACCAAAACTGTACTGTGAACATATAGCCTATCTCGCTCGGTTTTCCGTCTGTCGGTGTGCATTAGTTTTTTAAGTAGCTTTCTGTAACTTTAGAATCACTTAAAATACCAACGTCAAACTTTTAACGTGTACGAGTACTAATGACACCTATTTTTGTGCACAGTATCAAGTTTATACGTTTTACCATTACAATTTTTCAAAGCCCGATAGCTCAAAAACCTTATGATTTACAAAAAAAGGTTGCAAAAATTAATTTTCTTTACCAAAATGTAAAATTTTAATAGGATCATAACACAAATAAAGGATAATATTTTGTATTTCTTAAGCTACAACTGCGAATTCGGGCTTTAATGGGCAATTTGGGTGAGTAGTAATTTTACTAAGACTAAATTTTCTTTGTTATTTGTGTTATAACCCTGTCAAATTTTTACATTTTCTTAAAGGGAATTAGGAATAAGGAAATTAAATTTCTCAACTTTTTTGTGTCTGGTTTTCTTTTGTAAATCCCATGTTTTTTAGCTATTAAGCTTTGAAAATTTGAAATGGCTGCAATTTTGAAATGGTACAAAGTAGAAATTTGATACTTAGCACAAAAATAAGTCCTATCAGTACTAATAAATTTACCAAGTTTGAGTTAGTACCTCGAGTGGTTCTAAAATTAGTTATGAAAAAATTACACAACGACAGACGGAAAGATAGGTTAAGTGGTGACTGGATATTTCTGTTTGCTTTGACCTCAGAAACAATATCCTAAAGTGTTTCGCTGTTTTTCAGAAACACCCTGTAGTTGTTAGAGGTACACCTACATTTAAACGTAAACGATGATTTAATTTTTAATTAAATATCTTGACGAGAATTATAAAAAGTTTTTTTCCAAAAATAAACTAATAAAATTTGAAAATTCTCCCAATTTGACGTTATTTTGGGTAATTATGTTTCTGGAAACCCAAGCCTCCTACCAGCACAGTCCAATTAGCGTTGGGCTTCGCCGAAACCGACATGACTGTGTGAGACTGATAACAAATTGATTGTTTCCTCTCATCGTATCCTCA
Source organism: Nephotettix cincticeps (assembly GCA_023375725.1). Lineage (NCBI taxonomy): Eukaryota > Metazoa > Arthropoda > Insecta > Hemiptera > Cicadellidae > Nephotettix > Nephotettix cincticeps. The sequence goes on from CM041791.1 coordinate 119,566,550, forward strand.
AGGTACAAAAAATATAAAATATAGACACAAACAAAGATAAAGTACTTAAAATATACATTAAGTAATATGCATCTGGTATCGTCTCAGGGTTATTTCTATAATTATCAAAACTTTGACTTAAAGTATAGAAAATTAGTCTAAAAAGCAGAACAATGGGGTATTCCTAAAGTCTAAAGTAATTTATTTAGACATATAACTAAATAAAATAAAACCTGTTGGGAACCTGTTGATTGATAATTTTTTCTTACAGATACTTACAAATGATGATGTTGAAGTTAAGTATAACTCCAGGCCTTTCGTACAATGCAAGATAAACTTGGATAACTAACTCAGTAAGCCGTTCCTTGGAAGGTAAACCGCGTTTAATTTGGTAGAGGAGTCATTATGTAGAGGAGCAGACTGCCAAAATAATAAGCTTAACCTCGCGCTGGTAGCTCTAGACAAGGGCCTGAGTTGCAACCACTTCTGTTTGTTTTAGAAAGAAGATACGGAGATTATTAGTAATGTACATTCTTATTGAATATCTCCACGTGGTAGTACTAAAATACTTACACATAGCTTTAAAATATAAAAATAAAATAGCTATAGTATATAAAATATTGTTGAAGTGGTTTTTAAATTAACTTTCACTCGACATTCATCGCATTGTTTACACTTGAAATGATTAAATAACATTCACTAGATCGATTTTAAGATTATTTCCATAATATTTCATATAGAAGTTTCGATATGAGTTTATTGCAAAGGATATTGTTGATTATTCTGTTTATTCATTATTATTCCCTAATTAACTCGAAACACCAATTTTTTACAATATAATTTCTCTCATTGCGCGGTTGATAAATTAAAAAATCAAAAATTAATAATAGAAATGCATATGGAAAAGTGAACAAAAACACTGAAAATAGGCTATTAAAATTGTTACCAAATTAACTTAATTAATTTAGTAAGTAAAATAATATTTCGGTATTATTTAATGTTATGTAATCTCCGTAAATACGTTAGTTTTTATTTTACAAAATACTAAATTTTTCCTATTACACTAAAATAGGTATGAGTACCAAATTTTAATATCGGTGTATTTCAAATTGGTTTTTCCAGAAAGTAATAATTGATTTAATTTTCTTCGGTGTCATTTGAGATGATTATTTTTAAAGCAGGCCCGCAAATTAAGTTAAATTAAGAAATTATGAATCATGAAGATGAATAAAATGTGATGAAATAAATATTTAAATTTTAGTAAAAGTACACGTTAAATTAAAGTAATAATCATATAGCCATTTTACATGGGTCAGTAGCGCAGTCGCTATAGTGATGGATTCAGAGCCTGAGGCAGCGAACCTAGGCCCTGGTTTCGATTACGATCTGTCAGTCAGTTTTTTCATCGCCAACCCAGTACTAGTACTATACTGCTAGTACTAGCACCGGCTAGTAGTATTATGTCATTTTCCTTATATTTGTTTGATACTATACTTGGTTTGCGTCTGTAGGTAAAAGAGGAAAAATAATACTCCTAGACAATCAAACGAAACGGTAGTAGGGATTTATTACCCAGTACCTGGTGACCGAGGAATAAGATATGTATTATACAAGTTAATTAGCAAAATTAAAACAAATTTATTGCTCAATGAAAACATTTACAGTAGAACTCCAATTATCCGAACTCCGACTATCCGAATCGCCGATTATCCGAATCACTTTCAGAAAAAAATTGTCCAAAAAAGTCTTAAGTGCGCTATTATTCTTCCCACCGCGAAGCCAGTGTTTGCGTGTAAAATGTAAGTACATTTTATTTATATTTAAAACATGTGAAAATATCATGTTTCTTACATTTATTTCAATAAAAAAATAGTGCAATATTAAAACGTAGCTTTTTCTCTCTCTAATGGCAATTTAAAAAAAACTCCGATTATCCGAATATTTGATTATCCGAATGGGTCCCGGTCCCCATTAATTCGGATAATTGGAGTTCTACTGTATGTGATTTAAATAAAACCGATTTCATAGACCTTAATTAATATAGCATAAACATAGAATAAAAATATAATCCCCGGGTGAGGATCGACCTCAAATCCTCTGGCACGTGAAACCTGAGCGCTAGCCACTGTGCTACGGCGTCAGCCAATTTCGGGCCGTCGTTTAAGGGTTTTTTGCCAATCTCAATTGTTTAGCCGATCTTGTACTGTATTTAACTATCCATACAGTTATTAGCCTGTAATAAACTGATTTTGTAAGAAAAGGAATGAGGATTGAAAAGTAAAAGATAAATTTAATTTACACCAGTTAATTGGTTTGTTACAGTGGCAATATAATGAATACGTTTTCTATCAAAATACGAAAGATTTTGGAAATACCTTTCTCTGCTATCCAATACTATAATACGAGCAAGGTTTGTATATATATATTTGCACACGGATCTCGAAAACGGCGCCGAGGAATTTCTTTAAATTTTGGAAATAACTCATTTCCGAGTAGAAAATAAGTTCTAGATAGGTCTAATGTCCAGGAAAATTACGCTTATAGAGAATAAAATGTAAACAATACAAACCAAAACAGCTGTTTATAACCGTTTGACAGTTCTTGATTGAAGACTGCGGGGAACAATATAGAGGTTATGCATTAATATTTATTTTATGAATTAAATAAATGCAAAATTATCAGGTTACTAAACAATTTGTAAAAACTTAAGGATAACATAGCTGTGCGAAATAAAAGCAGAAAAAAGTATTTCCAAAATCTTCCGTGTTTTGATAGAAAACGTATTCGTTGTATTGCTTGAAGCCACTGTAACAAACCAATTAATTTATGTAAATTAAATTTCTCTTTTGCTTTTCAATCCTCATTCCGTTTATAACAAAATCAGTTGATCACAGGCTAATAATAACGGTATGGATAATTAAACAGTAAATGATCGGCTTTGGCTAAAAGACGTTAAACGGCATCGCTCAATTGACTAACGTCGTAGCCGAGTTGTAGCGTGTCGGCCTCAAGAACTATAGGCCGCGAGTTCCATCACCACCAGGGGCGATACTTTTTGTTCAGTGCTATATTAACTATGGTGTATTAAATCGGTTTTATTTCAACCACATAAATGTTTTCATTGGGCAGTAAATTTGTTTTAATTTTGCTAATTAACTTGTAAAAACATGTCTTATTCTATCCGAGCAAAGCTCGGTCACCAGGTACTCTTATAATAATAGAGATGCGTCAACTCTTGATACCAGAGTTGTAGCTATGTAGCCAATTACTTATTCACACCACTGTTGAATATCTCCACACTCACAGTACTGATGAATGACTCAACGAAGAAGAAAATTAAGAAACTTATGGTCTGACATATTCGCCCATAGTCTATTATTTCAGATAATCAATTTAAACATATGCATATAAAAGATCATCGTCATAATTAGACTAGTTCGTAATTTAGAGGGAAAAGTGGTTCGGATTTAGCGTTTTAAACTGTAGATCCCTTAGATGCCATTGGCTGTTGAGCTATTAATTATTAACGGTCCTGTATAATGAAAATGTAAGCCTTAGTCAGTAACAAGACTACAAGATCGCTCCACAATAATCTTACACTCATTCATATTTGGCTTAAAATACCTTACTGGGTAGGTCGCCATTTCAAAAGATAATCTAATCTAATCTAGTCAAACCAATACAAACGATGAATTGAAAAGGTTTTATTCATACATTAAATACTAAATAAATACGAAAATATAAAATCGCTTAATACTTATTTTCTAAGATAAACTACCCTAAAGTGTATTACTTGTTAGGATAAATCTGTATACTCGTTTTGAAATGTTGATTCAATATATTGATTATCAAATGAGATATAAAATTATGAATGTACCTAATGTGTTTTGAGATATAAGTTTATATGTTTCCAGCAATTACAACAAAACGTATCGTGCCAATCTAAAAGTTGCTCGGAGTTAATCAACTCGAAAGCCAGCTTGTGACAGTTCTGTTCTCTGAAACTGTCAACCGACGGTTAGCTTGATGTTCATGGAAGACTTGACAGGCTTTCAACTGGTATTGGCAAGCAAAAATTGACTCGTCTAAGGCAAGTTTTCCCGAAAAGACGCTTTAATGTGCAGAACACTGTGTTTTATGGACGGTCAAAATTTAAAAAATGCCAATAAATTTACCTTTCAAATTGAATCTTTACTATATTTATGAACTACTATATTACTTTTTTGAAGTATGAACGTAAAACATATTTTTATAGCTTATCTATTGTTTTGTACTGTTTTATGGGAAACGCATTGTTTTAACGCTTTGTGTTGCCATTGAACCGGTATTTTTTTAAATAATTAATTAATGAACTAACACGTAAAATTTCATCGTAAAACTTTCTATAGTCCCTTCAATACAGGAATTTCACCGGATCACATTTGTTGTTTCATATTCAGTGTGTTGTAATGTATTTCGTTTTCCCAGCCTGGCGATGTTGCTTGATGAAGTGTGCTAAGTGTGTAACTATGTAACTAACTAGCCACTAGCTACATTACTCTTGTACTTGTATCAACATACTGCTTGTGTATTTTCACTCGTGATTACATGTAGTTGTTCACACGTCACCTCGATGCCAATACAACACCCTGCGACACAATGCCGGGTACGAACCACTCCATTTCGTCATTCATGATTAGTCAAACTGTCACGAGCATTCAGAGGCGCTGATCCCTACAAAAGGGCTATTGTAATGTTAGGTAATTGACAAATTGATTAATCAGTAGTAAAATATCATAATAATAATGGCATGTCTAAAGTGCACGTTAAAAGCTTATTTCATGGTATTTGATTATATTTATATAACAACAAATATCTGATCAATCTCTCTAAAACTAATACGCGCATAATGATATTATATGTATATCAACAGCATAGCAATTTTAAAAAACCAATTTATTTTGTTTGGAAATATTTTAGAATAAAATAGCTGCTACATAAAAGACTGCAGTGGGAACCATTATTCTAAAGTACCTTTACAATAAATCTAATAACTAGTTTACTTAAATAGATCTACAGCGGCATTAAGTGGCTGGATTCAATATTACCGCCTTAGAAACCTGATCCATTGTAGAGGCACTTATGATTACAGTAGTACAAACTCAAAGCTACCATACCAAATACAAAATACCCCCTTCAGTAGACCTGCGTACTCAGCGAATTTCCAAATCAATAATATAATAATAATAATATATGAGAAATTTTATAAAAATCTTTCCATAAACATGAGAATTATTTGCATATTCTCCTTAAGATTAACATGGGAAAGAGTGTGCAGGTTTGCTGCTGTGAGGAACACTGAAAGTGATCATTTCTACCACAAATAATTTTTATCTTAAAATTTATACCAACTTTCATCAACATCTGTCCATAAATAAATGAGTTTTCCTATTCCCTATATGATTAATATGGGAAAAGGGTATGCAGGTTTGCTGCCATGATAAACACATAAACTATGTTTTTAAGCATAAATGGATAGATCTCAACCACATGAAGCTAAATATAAATTTTTATCCAAAAATATTCATTAATATGAGAAATATTAATTTTTCCTTATCCTAGATAAGATTAACATTGGAGCCCCACAAAACAACGTACTGTGTTTAGATTTATGAATATCTCGGTAACCGTTGGAGATAGAAAAAAACTTTAAGGAACTTAATTGTGCAGTCTTTAAGCTGATTCGAATGGTGAAATATAAAATTATAAATTTTTAAAAATTACATGTGAAAAACGCAAAAAACCCCATTTTGGGGTACAAAACCCCCCAAACTACCCGTTCCCATTGACCGATATGTCTGGTTTACGAACACGTCCTTGCACTTGTAGGAATACACGTTTCTACCAAATTTGGTCTTGATTGGACCATTTTTACGAGAGTTATCGTGCTAACAGACACACACACACACACACACACACACACACACACACACATATATATATATATATATATATTTTAACGACTATTGTTTTTGGACTCTGGGCACCTAAAGAAGAAAAAATAACATGGTCCCGGGCTTAAGTCTCACCATGAGACCTACGGTAATAGCTTCTTCCCTATGGGAAAATCGCTAAAACTAGAACAAGATAACTTTAATATTTTTTCAAACAATAAATATTTACTGCTGTGGTTTGTCACAAATTGTAGGCGTATACAATTAGAGTTACCATCAAGAGTTATGTAATTTATTCTTAAAATAATTTTGTATTTATGAATACTCTACTTAGTTAGGAAGTAAGATATTCTACTATAGATAAACTGATCAGGTTTTTCTGTATTAAATTGGACTCTATTCAAATTGTACATATATTTTCAATTTATCCTACTATAAAATGCAACAACGTATACTAATTTAAAAAGAATCTTATTTTTTCCATTGTGATGAACCACGTTTTACTACAGACAATCTCCTTCAAGTACCTAGCGTCCTCTTAGAATAAAAAAATGAACTTGAAATACTGCTGGCTGGCTCCAGAATTCTCTTGGCGTTAAATCAAGTCCTTATAAACAGTCAACACTTCATTCGTCCTGTGGGAGACAGGGCAGCCACTACCACTGAGGCACGGTCATGTTTATGTTTATTAAGTTGGCAGCGTGCAGTCCAAGTCAGTACTTCTCTTGCCAACTTAGACATACTTTACGGGAAACCCCCTGTTTAAGACTATCGTTCTCTTTATATCCTTTAAGAATGATATTTTAGTAGAACAGAAATAAAATTATCAGAAAATTTATCTTTGAAGAAATTATACTACTCTTTGGGTATTCAAAAGCTTATTTATATTGAGTTTCCATCCCAAATATTGTGTTATTTACTGCAATTTATTATATTATCAAGCGCAAAGATTAAATTTAATATACCGTATGTTAAATATGACCCTTTCAAATTGTAAACATATCCAAACCTGCTCCAATCCAATTTGTTAGGTAATTATATAAAAATGTTAATACTGAATGGATTTTACCGAAGTTTATATTTATAGTATGTTATGTACTACATTTTTACGATGGAAACAAAAAACCCATACAATGGCACTAAGACACGCTAAGAATAATTTCACTCAATGCATTGGTAATTTATTAATATTCTACATTTACTTTCACTTAAACCAATATAAACGATATAGTTAAATAAAAACTGCTAGCCTTAGTTCACAATATTTTGTATAGAATTTAAAATATTAATAAATGTATATTTTTATTCCTTTTAAGTTTTCCCCTCGTCTACTCACAAGTGACGACAGCTCATTTTCTCTCTGTCAATCTCGTGGTCCATTGATGTGGTAACTTCCTGTCAACAGGTTTACTGCCTAAACCAACAGAGCGGTTATTATCATTGAACTCTTGAGTATGTAAACTTGAGTTAATAAATTTGTTTATTAATAGACCTTGGAGTAATAATACGAGCTCAATTGCTCAGATATAAGTATATTAAATTATAGAGCTGTAGGGACCCAATTTGTGGGTTATTTTACATCCATGCCAAAAATATTAATCATAAATAAGGTATAATTAAAAATTACTAACACCAAAATACATTTAAAAAAATAAACTAAAAAGTATATCCCAGGCTTGTGTGACAAAAGAGGATAAACCTAATGTGGCTGATCCATACGATACATAAAATTCAAAAAGGATAAATATAGATGGTGTAATTTTTGCATGATTTCCTTACAGTAATTTAAAGCATACTTTAGGAGAATGGTCTCTCCAAGTAGAGAAGACATTCAAACCTTGGAAAGGTTAGAATCAGACTAGTTTAATTAGCTCAGCTTTATCTCAAGCTTTGAAGTAATGAGCTAATAAACTTAGAAATGTCATATGAAGGTGTTTAGTAAAGCTATATTTCAAAAGGTAATACTAATTTTGGACTTATTATAAAACCTTTTTTTTCATTTGTAGATTAACTCACCACATATTTTCAAAGGAAGGATGCTGTGATACATCGTAATCTAAGTATGTAATCTAGGGATTCCTTACCCTCTGCCGAATACATTATTCACTAAGCTAACAATTTCCTTAAAGCTAAATCCCTTATATTGAAACACAATTAAATTCCTTCAGTAAGATTAATATTATCGAATTATCCTAATGTTTGTTGATCCCTAACAGATAATTTAGCGAACTATTTTCCTCTACAATTTCCTGGTAATGATGGTTGGATGTACTGGGATAACGTGTTTACGAGCTTTAATTTGGTGAGTTATGGAAAAACATTTATTGAAATTTATTTTTTATTTACATTTAACATTTACATTTACTTTTTTACAATATAATGATATTTAAATGTAGTGAATGCCCTTGAATATCCTGAGAAAACTATAATATTTGTGTGGAATGAACACCAGTGAAAAAACAATTGGCTGTGTTTATGGTAGAATGTGAATAATTAACGAAAATTTTCAGATCCTTTAACTCATTGACCTATTTGACGGTTTATGTAAATTTGACGATTCCTTTGTAAGTCACCAACTTCATGGTAAATGAATTTCATGATTAAATGTATTCTGAAACGGTAAAACTACTAAAAACTATTAGTAGTTTAAATTATAAGTTAAGTCATATGATGAACTTTGAATTTCTCACTAGAATAAATTGAATGGAAGAGTGGACTCAACGTGCATAACATTATAACGATATCTATCGTTTAGTCAACATTTTTATCGTTGTTTTGACTTTTATACATGAAAAAGGTAATCTCATTTTATAGCTACTCACTTTACAATTAGTATTACAGAACTGTACAATAAAACTGGAACTTGGTTTCTATTTTGACCAAAATTAACTGTGCGAGCAGCGTCAGGTACAACTAAAATCCGCTAGGTCGGCGATAGTGGTCGGTGGCTTATTCGTTACGCGTAGTTTAATTTAAGTTTCCTGAAATATCTGTTTAAGATATACAAGATGCTAATAAATCTCTTTTTTGTAACACTTTTTTTGGTCACTTTTTGACCTCCAAAATGACACATTTTATAAGATTATTGGATCAAAGATTTGGTTTTAAAAATCAATATCTGTAGTATACGAACATTTTATTCTTATTTCAAAAACTCAACATGAAATAGGTATGTTATTTATCTCATTTCATCTCAAAAACACAAGTAGTTTTCCAACACTCCTTGCACGAAAAACGCTTGAATCTGAACTAATCACCGTTAAACTCGAAAATTGTTCACTTGAAAAACTTGAAAAGTTATGCCAAAGCATGATTAAATCAACAAATTACGTTACAAACGTTAAAATTGTTTTTTAAGATTATTTTTGATTGCACCACCTCAATTGTTATTTTAAAACTACCAATCACATTTAAAGGACACCATACATGTATATACATGGTTGTCATATGCTCCGTAATCAGAATGTCACGTTAAATATAAGCGAACACAATGATATCAGGTGAGGTGTCAGGTGCCTTACCGCTCCTATCTCTCGGCACCTGCAGGTGACTGTCATTGGATACTAGCTTCATCTCTGTGTATCATCTAATTTTCACGTACAGTATAACACGTAATTTGATTATTATACCAAGCAAACAGTCAGTATATCAAAAATGTCAACATAATATTCTATGCGTTAGGACAAAGTTCGGACATCCAATTTAAATTTTTTCGCCATTTTTTTTTTATTTTAATCTATTTTTCTTAAAAACACTATACAAGTTTTGTTTTATTTTGGTGGTTCCTATTCTGATGAAAGGGAAATGGGGAAAATTATAAGATGCTTTACACTATGCGATGATTTAATTTTACAAGTCAACGACAAAATTATAATTTTAATTAATATCAATTTAATGTATCTTTTTAAAACAGTTCAAAACTAAAACACAGCTATCAAATATAATACTTTGATTTTAAATCAACCTAAAATATAAATATCGTAACGTGAAACGAACAGCTGATCATGGATTCTCTGTGTTGAGCAAGAAACTTCTGCAACAGACTTGTCTAACCAGAGTGACAGTTTTGTCATGCTATTGGCAAGTGATATGAATGCAGAGGCAAGCAACAGACACATCTGTATACTACTCAAATGGGTTAGAAACTTCGTGCTTAGAGTCTGTATGCCTAGAGATAGCACAGTAAAGGTCTAATCTAACTAAATAAAGCTTTCACGAAAATTCTTGCAGCAAATCTGGCTCAAACTAAATATCTTTACAGCGTAGATTTTCTTAAAACTGGCATATCTTTAGCAATTGTTTCGTTTTCCTACACAATCAATAATTTAAATAAAGATGGCTTATTTCAAAGATCAGACATTAGAAGGTGAATAAATAAAGCTTTAAACGAAGTTCAACTTAAAAGACGTTTGTTTATTTTTGGATAAAGAGATGCAACTCTACTATTTACGGTAATTAGGTTATACAAATCATAGCAGTCATTTAATGATTTTTATTTTCTATGGAAACATTTAATAAGTATACAACAAGCTACTCAGCCAATCAATAGTTTAGTGAAACGTACAATACAACAACATTAAAACATCAATATGAAGTATCGAACTGATGTTTTTAATGTTTTACCGTACATATTTTGTAAGTAATATTAAGTGATATGAAGTAAGTCATGTGATTCATTGTCGACATCATACACACAGGTAACTTTAATAAAGACTCGTTTTATGATCCGAATTGATTGTGTATATTTACTAAAAAACTGGTTTAAAAAAATGAAAAATTCAATTATATTAAAATAAAATAAAATATATTAATAAATAATTTAAATGCATTAAACAATCCGCAATCTATGGAATTTAATTTATACTTTGTTGTTTTAACACAAATTTTGGATTTTTTTATAACCGGATTTATAGCTGCAAATGCTATGTAATTTTCGTGATTTTAATTTTAAAAATAATAATAATGTGTTTTAATTTATAGTTAAAGAATCTGTTCAGCTTTGAAAACGCGTTAACTTCCGAGACTTTTTCACCGTACGAGACAGGTTGTTCACTAGAAAAGTATAAGGCTAGAAGCCAATCAAGTGTTATATCTCATTCTGGCTACTACGTGATCGTCGTGGAAATGTGTTTCGATATCCTTGATATATTCGCATCGTTACACAAGGAAATGGTTTCCTGCCGCACATGACCTGATCCATCAGGATCTGGAGACGACATTTGTCACGGAAATATCTGGAGACTACGGAACAGCATAGGGTCATTGATGTTGGATTGATCGGTCTTTGTACAGGATTTAAATTAATTTGTTATTAGCTAAACTTTATTATACTTTGGTCGTTCTAAAATTACTATTGGCAAAAAGAACTTGATTTGTCTTGTTGTTTCTATATAGATTGTGTTTTATTTTACGAATTTATTGTTTATATATAACAATGTGGTCAAATCTAGATGACATTAGTTAATGACAGCCTTAGTCAGTAATAAGACTACAAGGTCACACCACAATCATCTGATGTTCATTTTTAATTTATACTTGGCTTACAATACCTTTTTGGGTAGGTCACCATTTTAAAAAGGTAATAAGGTATTGACGTAAAATTTTAAAAACATTTATTTTATAAACCACCTAAATTTCATACACTTTTGAATATGCCACATTTTTATATGGGTGAAACGCCACTTTTTCTTTAAAACTTTGAAGGAATTCAATTCTACGATATATTTGACATTTGCGTTATGTATACTAACCCATTTTAAAGTTGAGGAGTATCCACATTTTAAACTTACCTTTTTCGTTATAAAACGCTTCTTGAAACTAACTAGCCTCTTACTAAGTTCTAAGTTTAAATGTAATTTGTTTTCTAAATTGATGGTTTAATGCCTGTGCAGTGCAGTTGATACACAACGATGCCGCAGCGTCGTGTCGTGATAGTCCAGCCAGACGTGACAGCTCCTGATCTGATTGTAGTCTCTCGCCACCTTATTGTAACCAGTTGTGTTTCACTTATTGGGTCAGTGTGATACCCGTTAGTTGCCACGTCGGCAGTAACTAAAGCTAAAACAAATATGTTCCAATGGTAAATATTTAAACATAAATACATTACACAGTTCATAAAACATTAGACACACTATACATTCACAGGAAAATATGCTTTAGACTGTGTATAGGAATAAAGCAATACAGTATAAATAACTAAATACGGTTAGTTACAACCTGTTAATGAGCATTTAGGTTTAACACTTTTAAATACTTAAAACATAAAGAAAGTCCCTTAAAAGAAATTGCTGTGAGATTGAAGGGAAGACAAGATTAAACTTTTAAACAGTTTGACGTAAACAGAAGTGAATTGATGTAATCCATGAGGCCAATCGACCGGAGCGATCGAGCTGGTAAACAAGACGTTGTGGCCGACTTTCATCTTGTTTCAACGGAACAGTTTCATTGTCGTTTTACCGCATTGTTTTATTTTTGTAATTAAGATGTTTTGAGCTAAAGTCTTGCAAGTGATTTTCTTGTTGATGCAGCAGAGAAAATAAAAAAAACCAAAATAGTCAAGTTTGTGCAAATTCATGATGGGTACTCTTTATTTTTGATTTTTTCAAAGGTTTAGGAAACCATCTGTTTAATGTTTCTAAAAGAAAATCCTTTCACTAAAGCTGAAGTATATTATACAGTAAAAGTTACTAAATATTTATATAGGGGTTTTATTTATTAACCTAATAAATTACAAATCTAAATATACAGAAAAGTTCAGCAACAAAAGCTATAAACATTTGAAACTATATTATAGTTTATAATTATAGTAGGCAAAGTTAAATTTTACAGTTTTCTTTAAATTTAGTTTTATAGTGTAATAATAATTGTAAAAAGCCTCGACTCCTAAAATACTTATCAAATAATCGCTTATGTTCCTAGTCTTCATGAACCCCTTCCCCTCTCTTTCAGGTGATGGGGGGTTTTCTTAACAAAATATATGTTTATGTTTTAAACTATGACTCCATTTGTATAGCACCTATTCCATTTGTTTGAACTTTGTTTAAAGCTAGTAAACAGCCTTATAAACCGGTAGCATGGCTTTTGATATGATATTAAAAATTGATAAGAAACATTTATGTTAATATTTTTACTGTTTTTATATTTTAGTTATAAAAATATATATGTAAGATTTAACTATTGTTGCATACCACTATAGTTGTTAACTATTGTTCATACTACTATTTTTGCATGAAAATTTACATATTTTTGTAAATTTTCATGCTACTGTTTGTGAACAATATATAGAACCTAATATAACTAATATAAGAAGAACCTATGTACAAAATTTGACTTATCTAGCTAAAAATGGAAAAATTTAAAATGCAAAATGTATCAAAAATGAAAAAGAAATTATGCGAGAAATCACAAAAAAAACTTAAACTGTTTGTTTTTCTGACAAAATTAGACTATTTACGTCACCTGTAATGTATTTGGTGTGTACCGTTTATCTCCCATCTGTTGAACAGTTAAAAAAGGCCAGCCCCATTAGTAACCTTTTTCTCAATTTCTTATTTTATTTTTTCAACTTTTTCATTTTGATTTGCCAGCCAATTTTAAAAACCAACTGTATTAAATTACTAAAAGAAACAAGATGGCGTCCCTGCTTAAAAGTTTTAAGCATCTTGTTTTTTCAGTTTATTTAAGTCTCCATTTGGGCCTGATGATGTTCGTTGTAACTGGACGAAATCGATCGCCAATTTAACAACTTTTGTATATATTTACCGTTGTACATAATTACAATATAAGTGTAAATATATTAAGTAGTGTTGGAAGACGTGAGTTTTTACTTCATCCTATAATTATTTTGGTACATTGCTGCTTGAGTTTCATGATTATTGGGACATTTTTCGGACTACTACTGCCCGCCTTTTGCCAGTTATATGTTCGTCAAGCCCATATGTAGACTAGCTCTGCTAGTGATGATGTTGACGGTAGTGATGATATCCCAACACACACTACTTAACACATGAACGTTATGCTATTTTATTTACGGTACTAACTGCATGTCACATAACATGTACAGCATTTACAAGATCATAGACCTAGTCAAGCGTAAGCAGTGGTAAAATATGTGTCCGGATTTCCGGTTACTAAACATCGGAAGTTGGACTTGTTTCAAGAAAGGAGGATACAGTAGTAAATAGGCAGTAGTAGTCCCAAATATGTCCCTATAATCATATACTTTTACCTCCTCAGGCTAGGAAATTAATTAATTAATTTAGCTAATTTATAGTGAAGTTAGAAGTATTACAAATTTTAGTTTAGATTGTTGTAGCTTTTATAGGTATATGATTTTTTTATCTACGACCATTGCAAAAAATACCAATAAAGATACTGAAAGTAACATCAATAACAGGCTCATTATGAAACAGAAATTGTAACCCGTTCAAATGAGTTCATAACGATACAGATTTTTAATAATTATACAGGTTGTAGACCAATCAGAGCTCTGCATATGACGAAAGCAATGTCACTGTAGATATAATGAAATACAAAATCATCTGATTTTTTCAAAGAGATAAAGGTAGGATAAGCGTTTTAGTGGCTAACATCAAATTTAAGTTTTGAATCATTCACAGAATAAGAACAACGTAATTCGCACATCAGCTGATAACTCCAAGAATGAAATACACACTCTTGTTTTTAAAAGTCTGAATATTGTTGGTCGTAGATAAAATAGTGTATGCAGCGACTATATTATGCCTTAAAGCCACTCGTGAGGTATTAATAACACTCGCTTTGCTCGTGTACTAACTTACAACTCGTGGCATTCAAAATACAATCGTTGCATGACTACTATAATATTTTGCTTATTTCATAAGAAAATGTTAAAGGGTATTTTAAAAAATATTACAAAAACATGCCATAAAAAGGTCTTGCAACTAATTATTTTTGTATCTTGTAATTTTCAATGGACTGAATAGCTAAATAATGTTTCAATGAATTAAGAAGTTTGAAAAAGGTATGGTATCCACTATCAGGTTTCAATATTCATTTCATCATATCGACGTGGTCATCTAAAACATAACATCTCATTAATTTATATCAGTAAGATGTCATTGGATGGGCTTTGAAATGTACAAATAAAATGGACGTAATTTCACGCAAGGGTGAACCTTTTTTATATAGAGAAAATTTAAATTAAATAATCTGTTCTTCGTTCATTAATCCGTTTTAATTTAGAGAAATGGAACCTCATACAGTTAACGCCTCTAAAAAAACGCTTGAATATTTTCAGAAAGAAGTCTTCCTTTATTATGTGATGGATAAGATTTTGTTTGTGATTTGGAAGTAGTGTTATTTTATGTTAATTTTGGTTCAAGTATTCATTATTTCATATTTTCTTTATTTAAAACATAAAATGTATAGGTTTTTATTTCATGTGATGATTTGATTAAGTTTAATTTTTAATTTTACTTGTTAGACTAATTAATTGTTCCTGTAGCTTAATTTGATCAGACATTTTTACCATACTGAGGGGAACCACAACAGTGTAAGGGTTATCGGATATTTCCGTGACAAATGTCGCCTTCAGATCCTGAAGGATCAGGTCATGTGCGGCAGGAAACCATTTCCTTGTGTAACGATGCGAATATATCAAGGATATCGAAACACATTTCCACGACGATCACGTAGTATCCAGAATAAGATGTAACACTTGATTGGCTTCTAATATTTTTCAAATATTAGATATTATGTCAGTGGGATTTTTATTTTTCCTTTGACATTTTCCCCTCTTCTTTTCGTATCCATAAAATATCAATTAAGACCATTCAATTAAATATACGACTTTCGTTTTTTCATTTAAAAAACAATGAATTATACTACACAGATCGGATCGTTTCCTTTTTAAACTCAATTTCAGTATTTAATTTAATATCAGAGTTTAATTCCAAAATGATATTTTTTAAACCTTCAGAGCAGAGTTTTATTCCAATCTTCCGTATATTTATAAGTGTTCCCTGGTATTTTAATAGTATGTGTTCATTACACTTATAAAATAAAAAAATAATGATATCGTTTTGAACCATGTTTCATTGACGGCCTTACGAAAAAATGTATAATTGCAACACCCAGTTTCCACGATATTCGCTATGAATGTTAGTAAGTATTATTGGTTGTTGAAGTACTAATAATTACCCAAACAAAACCATAATTCGAAATGTTTACCTTTTAAATATATGCAGTTTAGGATCCAAATTCAAGGAACTTCTACGGTATGAAAACAATATTTTTACATTAAAACATTTAGTTCTACTTTCTTTATAGCCGTGCAAATATTTTCAAATGATTCCGCGCTGTAATAATATCACAGTTTCAATATACTAAAGGTTTTACGTATTTATTCCAAGATAATGCTCGTAAAACTTATAATTCTATTAAAACCCTTGGACTTTGGACAGAGTTTACTTCGTAAATGTCTACACTCTACATAGATCATCTTTAGTTTTGTTGCGTAAGTATGATTTTTGACATGGATATGTCTTAGCTCTAGGAGTTAGGGGGTATTGGGCATCCGACAGACCAGAATTTTAAATGGAAGTGACATCATATGGTTATAAGAACAGATTTATAGAGGAACTGAAAACATTCCCTTTGGACATAGCCATTACTGTATCTAAGATTTTTTCAAAAGAAAGTGTGTACAATTAGTGTTTTCTTTAAAGCGAACATATGATCTTGACGTTTGAGGTTTTAATAAAAATGTTATAAAATTACTATATATTTTATATAAAGGAGTAAACCATTTTTGTAACATTAGCAATGGGTATTAGTTTATTTAAAATTTATATTATTTTATTGAGGTTTACAAAAGAATGCTACAAAATGTTTATAATAACAATATCACGACAGATATAAATGTTTTAATGTATGTTCTTCTCTATTAAATAGTTTAGTTTGACGCCTGGCCACAATCGATAAGTTGTAAAATAAAAGCTGTCTTTTTCAAAATTGTTAACCATATAAACAATTAAATAAATAATACTATTATATAAGACACCAAAACATTAACTAATTTCAGAACAGTACTAGCGTAAACACGTAACCATGTTTGTACTGACCCATTATTGTCATAATAAAGATATGATGCATTTTTAATAATATTCCGTTTTTATCAATAAAATGGCTACAAGAAAGCAGTTTTAGCTATTCAGGCAAGAGGTACTTAAGCAATAAATCCTGAATTCGTTGAATAAGTAAAGAGCTTCAAATGGAGGAGTTCTTCTTAAACTGAGAATAAAAGACGTCCGTTCTTTGAATAAAGGGATTTAACTTTACTATCTAACGTTTATTACATTGTATCAATCCTCTTTAACTACTAAAATGTTATATTTAAAACTCTCCATGTAGAATTATCTTAATGAATTAGTATTTATGTTATTAATGTTCAGTATGTAGGTTCTATGTACTCCATGTTCTATGTATGCATTCACCTGATTAATATATTTTATATTTATAACTTTGAATGACTATAGGTGGATTTCTTACACTATAGTCTGGTTTACGTTCATTCTTTTGTTTTATTCTAAAAACATATACGAACGATATATACGATAGTAATTTATTATAATAACTAACTAATTACATATATTCTAATGTATGCTCCCTACTTAAATGCCCTGACGGCTATTGTGACGGATGTTACTCGTCAATTAGTCGTTAAAATCTCTTTAGTCATTAGTCAACAGCCATAACAATAGGTATGGCTGTTGACTAATGACTTAAATATCTAAGTGTTACACTAACTTTCTGCATAGCTATTAGACTCTGATAACAGTACTTTGGTTTCCAGAAAATAATTAATTCATTATTATGTAGTTGATTTTACGCTGAAATCTTAATACATGACAAAACCCATAAAACTAATTACAGAAGATTGTCATACTCTTCTTCAGTATTAATACTGGAACTAAATGAGTTGTAAAATAGTAAAATTTATTTTTAGAGAGAATTTCCTACATAATTCAAATTTGTCTATGAATTAATCAGAGAACGGTTCAATCAGGAAGGGTTACTGAGAGATTTAATCAACCCAATCCTTAATTTTCAGTCATACAAAATTAAATCATTGATTTTTAAAATTGAATAACTTTATAATAAAAGCAGCTTAACCTATAATAAATTATTAATCTTGCTTGTATTGCTACTCTACATGATTGTGCAGATAATGTGTTTTGATTATGTGTTTATTTATGTAATAATATATATGCGTCTTTAAAATGCTCTATTTAAATATCAAGTATCTTTATCACAGCGACGTCTATCCAATTTAATATACTACACATAATTATGATTTATTGTCTAGTCTATAACTGTGCATTGTATGGATTCAAATATATTCTATAATATTCTCTGAGTTTTCTCTCGGAGAAAATGTTTTGTCCTCGTGAGTATAATATTTTATATATTTCACATTCACTCCTGGGCCATATTGGATTTCCATCAGAGCTGGCTCGATACCAAGACCTTACCTTGTGAACTCCACCAATACCTGAATACGTTGTTAGATCTATTGCCCATAAATATAGAGACATCATCTGCAGCAAGTGTTATAGGTCATATAAGTTGGCAACAGGATCATAGTGCGCAGCTCTTTTTATTTATAACATCGTATGAAATAAATAGCTATAAAATTTAGTATATACCAAAACGTATATCATATACAAAATCCTCAGCTATAAAATTGGGTGGTAAAAATTATATTTTAATTGAGATGGCTATCACAATAACATAATCCAAAGCAAGTAGCTTAAACTTTATTGTCTACTGAATTTAATCCCATTGTTAAATAATTGTGAACGATTTCTATCCTTATAAAACTATTAAAATAACAATTTGCAAGAAAAATTTACATATTGTTTATTGAAAAATTGATTGCCTCAGCTATATACAATAATAAATAAGTTATGATTAAAACAGTAATTTAGAGCTTAGCCGAGTTTAGAAAATTTAAACCTTTTAATTAAATAGTTTATAACATTCCTGGATTGGAAGTTAATAAGCACAATGAAGATCATAATGAAAGTATAATGAAGATGCTACATCATAGGTACTGATACAAATAATTCGCAATGGTAGATAATTGGCAAAGGTTTGTATAACTTCCTCATTTACTTAGAGGTCAACTAGTTTCAACAATCAGTGTTGCAGTTGAACAGCTGATTGGGACTGAGCGATCAGCTGATTGGGACGATGTAAATCAAGAAACTTCCTTCTGGACGCCAGCTGATGCCTCTTGACACTAACTTGTAATTTTATTCTATAAGAAATTCAAAGACACAAAACAATAGCTTCTCTTAGAGCCTACAAATAATCTAGTGATCTATTCAGATTTGGGTTTCTTTTTTTTTAAAGATGTATTGATAAATATAATAAGCTTATCAATGTTTTAAACGGTTAAAACATTGTACAAAACTAAATTACTACCGTTGAACAATTATTAATTGTATCATGTTATGTATGAGTTTGAGAAAGATGCTGTCATAAATATTGTATTGGGAATCTTACTTTAAGATATACTACAAGATTGATTTTTAACATTATAGACGTACCAAGAATACGTTTTGACTTATAAAACGTTGTATAGTGAGTGACTTTATAGTAATACAGTACTTGATTCGCGCACTGTGGGATCCACCCTAGGAAACCCGTTATTGTTGTCATAGAAGTATAGCTGAAGTTTTAAGTTCTAGTGCGAGAGGCCTTAGAAAAGGCCTCGCCTGGCCTAAAAGGTCCAGGTAGTTTATAGTTTGTTGTGTTTGATTTTAGAGGGTATTTTTATATTCTAAAGAGCGATTCTAGATTCTAAAACTATTGAGTAAGAATATTGGTAAAATAATATAATACATTATAAGGTATCTCAGATATGTTCAAGCTGTAAAATTTAATTTGTAGGGTAGTCAAAGGAAAGTGTTGAATAGTATTGTTGTGAATTGTATCGATTTAATTTGATATCAGTGTTTATTAGTTATGATTTTGCATAGTATTTTTAAATGTCAAAAATACTTTTTGTTTGACTTTTCAGATATAAATATTCATGTGGTGTTATTTGTTTCCTTGTTAATTAGCCTATTTTTTAAATTTTTATTAGGTATGTCCAGTTCCCCAAATGGTAAGTTGGGAAACATAGAAACCACCATATTCACAAACAAATTACAAATTACAATTAACCATTACAAATTAACCCTACAAGCGTCGATCGGCGAAATTATTGCCGATGCCGCCATTTGTAAAGGGGCGTCTGTAATATTTTCGCCGATGTACAAGAACTCTATTTAAGGATTATTAAATATCGAGAACCGGCCAAAGACATATAAATCGCAGATGGGCTCGGTCCAGAGAAGGGAGGCCTTGAGGACAGCGTCAGATTATCGGACCGTCTCCGAGCCGGCATCGTTGGTGGTTGCGGGGGTCGTACCCGTGAATGGGTTCGGTCCAGAGAAGGGAGGCCTTGAGGACAGCGTCAGCTTATCGGACCGTCTTCGAGCCGGCATCGTTGGTGGTTGCGGGGGTCGTACCCGTGAATGGGTTCGGTCCAGAGAAGGGAGGCCTTGAGGACAGCGTCAGCTTATCGGACCGTCTTCGAGCCGGCATCGTTGGTGGTTGCGGGGGTCGTACCCGTGAATGGGTTCGGTCCAGAGAAGGGAGGCCTTGAGGACAGCGTCAGCTTATCGGACCGTCTTCGAGCCGGCATCGTTGGTGGTTGCGGGGGTCGTACCCGTGAATGGGTTCGGTCCAGAGAAGGGAGGCCTTGAGGACAGCGTCAGCTTATCGGACCGTCTCTGAGCCGGCATCGTTGGTGGTTGCGGGGGTCGTACCCGTGGATCTTCTGGCCCAGGAAAGGAAGCAGGTTTTTCAAACCGAATCCGATTTTGGTTTCCAGCAGGCGACACAAGTGGTGAGAAAGGCCATAATGGCATCGCGGCAAGATAAGTGGAACCGGGAGACGAGAGGTGCCTGGACGCGTTGATAAATCCCGGAACTGTCCTTGGGGGTCGAGCGCGGGTTCGTTGAGGTCAACTTCCTTATCACGCAGCTCCTCACTGGGCAAGGGCTATTCCACGACTACCTCCATAAGATGGGCAAGGTCGACAGTGCAGCCTGATGATACGGGGATGCTCCCCGGGACGATGCCTATCACACATTTTTTTAATGTGAGCGGTGGGCAGCCCAGAGAAGTATGGAACTGGAAGTGGGGGCCATCTCGCCCGAGAATATTGTCCATCTCATGACGAAATCTCTTGAGACCTGGCGGCGTATTACTGCATTCGTCAAAAATTGTCTCGAGAAAAAAGACATAAGCGGATCAAGACCAGCTTTGATCCTTCCTCAGGTGGTTAATGAGATGTTGTAGCCATGCAGCTTCATATATGAGGCTCCGCCTTGATGTAATATCTTAATAGATGCTTCAAAGGTAGATTTTAGCCCGAGGCGATGGGTTTGTAGTCGGCGCGAGTCCCACACACCGGGGAGTGTACCGATTCATCCTCCTTGATGTATCAGCATTTACCATCGTAAAAAAGACATGTAAATTAAATTTCGTCGAAAAGCCAATAAATCATTCTATACTTGTATATGTCTGGTTAGGTTAGGTTATTAGATCAATAGATCTATTGTGCCCCCCAGACTAGTCTCTAGTTCTTGCCTAGAGAACCCTCTCTAGTCCTAATGCCTTAATGAAATTTAGTATTATGTAGGGTTCTAGCTTTGGGAAATCCTCCACTGCCACCTGGTGTGTTCCCAAGCTTCTGGCTCTCTTCTGACCTATTGCCTCACACTCGGCCAGTAAGTGTCTAGGTGTTTCCTCCTCTGAATGACAGAAGCGACATTCACCCTCTTGAACAATGCCCATCTTACTCAGGTGACCCCTGAGCCTACAGTGCCCGGTTAGAAAACCCGTCAGCATCCTTAGATTGTTTTTCTTAAGCCTGATCATGGTCTCATACCTTCTTATATTATGCCCTCCAAGTATTTCCTTAGCCATCAGCGTACCACCTAATGACCTGATTCCCGAGGCAATTTAGGGTTTTTTTTTAATTCCATAAATTTAGAGGTTTATGGAATTAAAAAACCATATTCTCTTGGTTCCCATCCTGTCCATCCTTTTTCTCCGAACTCAGCAATTCGAGGCAGATATTTACATATAAAATATTGTTGCAACGAATTTGACATATAAAATGCGACAAGAAGATATTACTAAATAAATAATAAGTATTGTTCAAACTACTATAACTACTATAGTATTTGTGTAAAAAATAAACCGCGAGGGATTACTTTGAGTTCTTTTCATACATTTTTTAGACACTATTACTGTGTACTCACTTTAATATTTTTAGATTCATCAAGATTAAAATGTTTGTAAGATTTAAATGAAGAAATAAAGCAGCGGGAACATCGGGAGATAAATTCAAATAATTATTTAAATATTGTACACGTTTAAGGATTTTATCAAATATCGTTCTGAGAACTGCGTATAAGTTACTTTTACAGTTCTAAGTTACGGAATTAATCAGAGAATTATCGCATGCATGGATGGGTTGGGGCGGGGTGGGGGTGGATGCGCGCTCAGTGGTCCGAGGTTAATTTAACGTTTGGGGACCGACGCTTCATGAGGTGACCCGGACTGATCCTTTAATGCGCCACTTCAGCCGTGGCGGCATTGCAATTGACCCGCGCCACCACACATCAAGTACCTACTGTGAAAACTGTATGCATACTTAATTAAACTCCAGTTGACTGTAACCTCTTGCCAGATCAGTAACGTACTGTAAAATATATTTGAGTAAAAACTTATAGTGAGCAACTAATACCGTTCTGAAATTATGGTCTGGTCTACCCAGGTAGGTATTTTAAACCAAGTAGGAATGAGAAATGAGTGTAAGATGATTGTTAATGACATGTTCCACAGACAGGACTGTTAATTAATAGCCCAACATTCAATGGCATCTATTATAGTCCAGTTAATGACGACAACGTGAAACTGTTTATTTATCCCATACAGCTCCGATTTCATAAAAATTTGAATTTAGGTTCTACTTACCCTCTAAATCAAAATACTCCCTGCACCGAAGGTTTCTTTTACCACGGAATGAATGTCATCCCATCTTGAAGTGAAATTTTTCCACTACAGATAAACTGACCAATTGTAAGCAGCTTTTGTTTAGTATAATTTTTTCTGAAACTCAATACTTTTCGTCTTATTTGCCAGCGAATTTGTTATTTTAGATATTTTTAGTTTGTAGTTAGCCTATAGAGACCAATAATGTAAAATTTTACATCCTATTTTTTTTGTTAAATACATATTATTGAAGTTGATCGTAAAAAATTATAAAAACGTGTTTTGCCTGAAAAAAGATGCCTAAAATTAACTTATTTTCAGTTAAAATCTGTTTTATTAAATTTTAAATTAAATGTGTTTCCTAAAAATGACGATTTTTTATTGGAAAATAAAACTAGGGTTTTAATTTTCTTTTACGCTGAGTATTGTTTTGAGACGACGCCATTTGTTTAAAATAAGGGAGGGCACCAAGTTTTCAAATTTATGGTCTGTTCTTTGTATTACCTTCTAGACTTAGTTAACGAACAAAACATAGTGAGGCGGAAGCTCACTCGAGTATGACGATTGTTTTAATAATCCATAAATTTTGCTAAGAAAATTTTAAGTGATATATATCAAAAATGTATATTTCGATTGCATCTTACATCCAACACAATAATGAATTACGTGCTTAACACAGTCTCTATTCAAATACTTTCGTTTAGACACACGTAACATAACTTACGTTTAAATAAATTTTATTACATTAAGAATGAAAATAATTGTAGACTATTATAATCTGTATTTGTTTGTATGTATAGTTTTTTCTACTATTTTGGCAAATAAAGATTATTATTACTATTAATAAAAACTTTACTTTTTCATGGTGAACACTCCGTTTAATATGCAAGTAAGAAATGTTCTTAATATTGGTTCACAAACTACTAATCGAGTAGCAATTACCTTCTCTTCAACATTTAGTGCCTTCAGAAAATTGACCTGAATTTTATATATATATATATATATATATATATATATATATATATATATATATATGTAGCTTTGATATTTATCTCTCTTACAGTCAGTTTTATTACGTTAAAATACTAAACTCAATTCTGTTATGAAACCGTATAATTGTGCTCCTTCGATGTTTCTTACAAGTCATGAGCAGTGCTGATTTGCCTATTGCGTGTTCTGTGTTTGAAGGAAATAGTAAATGAAGCAACAATTTTGGTGTGTAAAAACATAACAATAATAAAAATCTAGTTTAAATCAGCTGCAATATAATATTGACTTGGAAGACTGTTTAGTATTTTTTGTGTATCTTACTTGTAGCTTTACTTTTTTAATCTACTTTTTATTTTCCAATGATTTTATCCAATCATCTAATGGACATTGTGATATAAAATCGAAAAATTCAAAAAATAATATTTACAGTAATATTAATCAAATTTAAAAAATGACACTATCACTCGTATCTCTTAACAGGTCTATGCTCAGTTAGTACACTTTAATAGCTGGCCTTAAAAATCATTATATTCTGAGTCACCTTTAAAATCTATTAAAACTTTTCGTATCTGCACATAACCCTGAGTGTCCTCAGAAGACAAACTCCCTTCTCTTATAAAGTGACATTGAGGAAGCCCTTAGACAAAGTTTACCAATTTATAAGTCATCCTTTGTGTAAAGAAGCTTTTGTAAAGAAATGGCTATAGATAAAATTCACTTATTTAAAAAAAAAGTATTTCTGAGTGTTTTTAAATCAACATTTTTCAAATAAAGTAAGATTGTCCAAACATTTCAATTTATTATTATTTCATAGTTGTGTTGAAAGTATTATCTAAAAATTTTGTTTGTAAAATAATTATAATTAATTGTGTTAAAAGTTTAGTATATAAGTAATAAAAAAAGTAAGTGCCAATTTGATTTCATCTCTAAACAGCTGTCAATTTGTTTTATTTTTTACTTCTAGATATGAGTGTTTAAAAGGTTTTGATATCGGAAAATCTACAAAACATATTCCTTATATTAAAAAATCATGGCATTATGGTTTTGTGTTCTATGTTAAATATAATTATTTATATTTTCAAGTGAACAAGTTACGAAAGAAATTATGAATATTTTATTCAGAACTGGTTTAGCTATTTTGCAAAGAATGGAAAGAGCTTTAAGTTAATCCAAAGTAAAATGAATATATTTTCAAATAAACTTACAAAGATAATTTTAGAATGATAAGGACATAATTAGTTTTGTTATTATTGTGAATACGGTTAGGGAATATGGTTAAGCATTCAAATTTAGTTTATTTGATTTTTAGCCATCATTTGAGTTAATTAAAATATTTCACAGGAAATGCCTTTAGACATCAATTTGCTGTGTTTAGTCATCAAACCTTTCTAAAAGACTTCTAAGTTAAAATATTAATTTTAATAGGCTCGCTTGATTAGAAACTGCTGCAAACTTAAAAGTTTATACTATAAATTATATGTAAAAAAGGACCATTAGTGTACCTTTATGTTTGAAAACAAAAAGGTATACTAATTGTTCACTTAAATATTAAGAACAAATAAATTTTTATTGGTTTTGTTAAATTAAATATTTTAAACTGAAAGACCTCCAAACTCGATTCTCAATTAATAGTTTTAAAATGGGATTTATTTTGTAATGGTTCTTACTTTATCAATGCTAAATAATATTTATAATCCTCTTGTTGTCATTTTTTGTTTATTATTTGAGTACATTGAACGAGTAAGTAGATAATTAACATTCTCTACTGTTTTTCTACGAAGCTAAAATTAGATTATTTTAGTTTTCTTTCGTTTTTTACCCTAAAAATACTAAATGGGTCTTTTCTCGATATCTTTTTGTATGTTCTTCCTGTAACGATAAAGAAGAGGCTTTTGTTCCTTTTTCTCGTCAAAACGAGACCACCTATATAAGTTTTTTGCTTATATTTCGGACAACCTTTATGTAGAGAGTTATTTTTATATTTTTTACTAGCTCACGTTAGTAAAATACAATACGTTAGTATTGAACTCTAAAAAACTCAGTTTTAAACGATGTTAAAAACATTTTCATAAGTTTTACTGATAATGTCATCAAATAATGATGAACAGTGATTTAACTATAAAACAAATAATTAACTTCTATATAAAAATAAAATGAAAATGCGGAATTTTTAAACTTTTTTGAAATATATTAAATACCATACTACTGTATATTATTGTTGAGTTGCTGTAAGAATCCTCTTATGGCGTCGCGTAGCCCAAGCCCGGATTTAGTTTCTTTGGAGGTTCTTTTAACTTCCCTGAGAATTAGCTAGACTGCCCATGTCCTACCTTTCCCATTTTTACCAACTCCTTCTTTCCTGTGGCTGTACAATATTCCATAGTAAATAGTCAGTTTTGCAGGGGCCTCCTAATCCTCTTGAATTTAACATCTAAGATCATACTGTATTAAAATGTTATTTTCATGTAACAAATTTCATTAATAATTTAATTCATATTATTTTAAATTAATTCTAAATAATTGAGCTGAACATTTCTTTCTTTCTTTGCGATTGTAATTGATACTTTATCATAATATTAAGTAGCTTCCTTCTGAACAGAGAGTCGTGCTCCCCATGCAAAGAACAGGCTTACTGCCAATTATATACTCTTTCTACACATCAATTCGACGAGGTTTTTTCGCCAACAAAATATATTTTATTCCTAAAAATAGGTATTTAAACTGCTGATAAACTATAAAAACTTAGGAAACTGTTCGGGTCTCATCCACGTTTACAGAACAACCCCGAACAAGGGCTGAGGGGTGACTTTTAAATTGGAAAAGTTGCCGGCAATGACACCCTTAACTCAGTTTCTTAACCGGAGTCTTCTGGGAGCCCTTATATCCTACGGACAAGGAAAGATTTAGTGGTATTCAACTCATGTTCAAAACTTTGTCCTCACTACTTATGCCATCATAACTGGGGTTTTATGATATTATTTCAATTATTAATGTAAATAATCTCAGTGTAAAGCTCAAATGGCTGTTCCTTTAATATTAAGTCCTTAAGACTTATAATTTTGAAAAATAAAATAAACTTATGTCGTATAATTTTATACACAGTAATTAGTTGTTCTTTTCAATTATAAATAATTTATATACATTTTATTTTGTTCAATTACTATATTTTATGTACATTTTAATCTAATTGAAGGCAGAACTCATTGGACACTATTGCATGTAATTATTTATATTTTTACAAAATACAAACGAATTACTTAGGATTAAAGCTATACTTTATTTCTATCTTGTGTCAAATATACATTTAAAAATTAAACGTTTACATTATACACAATTTGTATTTACCTACGGTAGTTTCTTCATTCGAAACATTTAACCACAAGCTACTATCAAACAATGTATGTATGTACCAAACAAATCATGTACCTAATATACCTACATACCTATGTATGTATCTATGAACCATACAATGGAACATAACCAAACTTGTCAATGTGAAACTAAGTATTTTAATTTTTTAACTACCACTGTAGACTGACTATAGAATGACTGACGGAGGATCAAGATAGCGTAACTTAACTACTTAAGAGTTATAACTTCATAATTGTTTACCTACTGTTAAAATCAACAGAGACCAACTTAAAAGCTATGACAAGGATGTTCTCCACCTATTACTTATAGCAGTATGACATAACTTTTTCAAACTTTGTCTTTGCCAGATTCTTTAATACAAATTACGCTTCGTTATAAAGAAGATTAATTATAGTATTTTCTAAACTGCTTAACACTGATATAAAAAATATTTACCACTAATAAACCTGGTAAAGAAGAGTCATTCCAGGAAATACACGTCAGTATTAAAATTCTTCACAAATAACAATCAACAATAAAAACAAGAAATTGTTTAACAACGTATGTAACAGCACTTTTTAATTTCAGTTTCACTAGTAGTCAAGCCTCCGACGTAGGTCCTCCGGCAAGCCACTGTTGAGGTCGCGGAACTCCTGGAAGGCGGAGTGACGACAGTTGATGTCACAGAGGGGTCTGAGGAGCTGCGACCAGGAGGATTGAGTCCCGGGACTCTCGATGCTCGAGGGATACAGGAATCTAGAGTCCTGAAGGGACTGGCTTGACCTTTGATATACCTGAAGAAAATCATCTTGGAATAGATCAGCTTGAATTCATGTTGATTCTGAACCAGAGTCAGATTGCTGCAAGTACTGTATTAGATATGTAATACTCTTTATTTTACATATTACTACACATATTATTACTCAAACCCAACTAAGAATAATAACGTTTTAACCTCAACTGAGAGGTGAATAAATTTCAGTGAAGTACAGTAGCGGCACCAGTCGCATGGTATAGCCTGAGGTAACCTCTCGTGATCTGACAGGAGACAAATGATTTACTATGAAGTCATTTCGTGAAAAATCTCAAAAACAAAAAATGCTGATTTAATATTGTTTTGCTGTGGTTATTGTTATTTATTGGCATAGTACTGCATTTGAAATGTTACACATTTTAAGTGTAAGTTGTTTCTGAATGTCTAAAGGTCTATTGCCTCCCTATTCTTTGTCTTTTGTGGTATTTATCAAAAAGCCATCGACACAGTACTGAGTGAAATAGTATCTACAGTATAGAGGTTACGTAACCTAAATCATGTTTAATAGTTTATCAGACGTTTTATTGCATTTCTCTTAACAGTTTCGCTACTGTAAGACTTAATTTTAGTTTTATTCACAATCAATAGCCTATAACTATGGAAAGGGTCATTTTACAAGGTATTATGCAGAAATTTGTATATTTTTAGATTTATTTTAAAATGTGTGATATTTTGTTGTTTAATTTTTGAATGAAAATCGAATCCTAGTACATTGCGGAGAAGTTAATATTGAAGTTTTAAACTAGGGTTATGTTTCGTGATAGTGAAGCTAATGCAAATAGGTACCTTTTTTTGAGACGCCAGACAAAATGTGCACACCGGTGGTCTAGTCTCTTGCCAGGACCCAGCCTGTAGTCTCGCGCACGGGTTCTCTTCTCCTTTATCTGTACAAAAAAAATTCATAACTAGATACTTTCTCCCTTAAGTAAGTTCAAGAAAGACAATCTATAATAAAACTATCATGTTCTCCAAAGTTCATCTAAATAAATATCATTTAATAATTTATTGTTTCAAAAATAATCATCCCATTTCTGAAAAATAAAAACAAGAGAGACAAAGTTAAATTAATTGTTTGAATTGTATGGGGGGAAACACCCCCCCCCCAATACCAAGCTTTTTTGAGTTGGTTCTTTTGGGTGATTTGACCTTACACTTCATACCAAGTTTCATGGAAAACGGTTAAAAAATAAGGAAGAAATTGATTTTTTAATATTCTCCATAAGAATAACATTGGACGCTTTCAGACAACGTACTGTGTTTATCATGGACAGTAAATTTAACTTTTCTCTGGAACCGTTAGTCGTAGACAAATAATTCAAAATACTAATTTGTTTAGTTTTTTAAGCTGGTTTCAATGGTACCAGTCAAGTTATACTTTACTTTTATTGTTTTCGCTGAAATATAAAAAATTGATTTTTTTGACATTTAAAAGCCATAACTTTTGAACCGTCATTTTTACAGATATGCGGGTGGTGTCAAATTATTTAGTTTTATTCACAATCAATAGCCTATAACTATGGAAAGGGTCATTTTACAAGGTATTATGCAGAAATTTGTATATTTTTAGATTTATTTTAAAATGTGTAATATTTTGTTGTTTAATTTTTGAATGAAAATTGAATCCTAGTACATTGCGGAGAAGTTAATATTGAAGTTTTAAACTAGGGTTATGTTTCGTGATAGTGAAGCTAATGCAAATGGGTACCTTTTTTTGAGACGCCAGACAAAATGTGCACACCGGTGGTCTAGTCTCTTGCCAGGACCCAGCCTGTAGTCTCGTGCACGGGTTCTCTTCTCCTTTATCTGTACAAAAAAAATATAAACTCTCATATAGCACAAAATACGAACTACATAACTCATACTTGGTGAGATTAGGTAGGATGTCCAAGGAAAAGTTTTCCTGGGTTGGGTGGAACACCGATCGGCCTCTGGAAATAAGGACTTAAATAGATAGGAAAGAATATTTCCGGTCTATCTAATTCCTACAACTCGGTAGAAACCAGCCAAAACCATTCCACAATTACAAGGTAACACATAGACGATTTACCACCAAACCAATCATACTATTAGTTTTAAGTACACAAAACAAATACTCACAAACTCACAAGAGGGAGTCTGCAATCTTTCATTTTAGAATACAAGTCCTAAATAGTTACACATCCCAGTTCAGACGACCTTCAACGTACCAAGCTAAGTCCTTCCCTTTACAGCACCCCCTCATCGGAACGACCAGAATGGGTAAGTGACATACTGGGAGTACAAACACGAGGGATAAAGCTATGTGAAGACAACAAGAAACCAAGGTGTAGTATTCTGTATAGGTGTAATAAGTGCTTCATACTGGATAATCAAAATATCAGTACAGTACTATAATGCCTTATACAGGGTGTTTCAGAATTGTTGACGGATACTTTATGATATTGTTCCTGAGGTCAAAACAAACAACAAATGTCCTATGAACATATGACCTATCTCGCTCCGTTTCCCGTCCGTCAGTGTGTATGTGTTTTACATAACTTGCTATAACTTTGGAGCTACTCGAGTTAAAAGCTTCAAACTTGGTACATGTAAGAGTACTAATAGGACCTATTTTTCTATAGTATCAAATTTCTACTATGTACCATTTTAAAATGGCATCTATTTCAATTTTTCTAAGTTTTATGTCTCAAAACCATGGGATTTTCAAAAAACAATCCCCAGTCAATAAGCTCCAATGTAATTCCCTTTAACAAAATATAAAACTTTAATAGGATCATAATACAAATAACGGAAAGAATTAAATTTTATTAAAGCTACTACTTACTTGCTAAAGTGTTAAAAGCCCGAATTGACAGTTGTGACTTCAGTAAAACGTATTTTTCTCCGTTATTTGTGTTATGATCCTATCAAACATTTGAATTTTCTTAAAGAAAATTCATTTTCACACTTTGTTTGTCTTTGACTTCTTTTTTCTAAATCTCATAGTTTTTTAGTAACTAAGCATTGACGATTTGAAATAGAGGCCAATTTGAAATGGTGTAATTTCCATTATAAACATTTATCATTTATTTAGATACGTTCATCTGCAGCAGAAAGACGTTAACTCCACAAAATAAATGTGCATCAAAGTAAATTGGCTTTAACGATTGAGTCAAGAACAGATTTCAAATATTGGTCGTCTGTCTGAGGTCGATCAACCGTACAACTAGCTCAAACTGACATCACTGAGACATTTAATTCTATTAATGCAGTCGACAGGGAAATTACCGCACTGAACTAAAACCTACGTACTATGTGTCGTCTAAATCCATCAATAATTGATTTTCGTTAATTATATTATTGAACGTTACTTAGATTAAAATAGAATTTTTCCTTCCTATTAACTAAGCATAACCCTTTAGATTAATTTACATAAATAGTGATTTATTACAAGTAATTTTACTATGATATATATCTAAAATACATAATGTAATATCTAAATAGTAAGTCTAAATTACATGTAAGTGATTAGAAGTGGCTGTGATTGGTGTAAGAGTCCGACCAAAGTCCAACTTTACCTTGAGACATTCGATTGCCGTACTCCTTCCCCTAAAATAGCAGTTGATTTTTTTAAGAAAGAAATCATATGCATCGAACTGATACATTTGACAAAATATATTTTTTAAGATTAAATAAAAATTTTGTTGTACGGACAGCAGTTTATTCAAGGTGAATGCTATGCAAGTTTGTAAGTCTCAGGTAATAATTATCATGCTCATTATATTTTAATTACTACAAGTATGAACAGAAATGAACATGTTGAATACAGCACGTACCAGCCAATAGTTGACACTGGAGGTGGGCGATGTAGCTCGTTGCCAGGCGCAGGATTTCAATTTTGGAAAGCTTTCTGTCAGGAGGCTCCGTAGGGATCAGGGAACGCACCATTGCAAAAGCAGAATTCACGCTTAAAACAGATTAACTGTTTTAATTTTAACCTTAATTAATTATTCATATTTTTTTATTTGATAACACATTATTTTACATTTAACAATCACTAGATCCTATCCTATTTTTCACATTGTATTATTACGTAATACATCAGCTTTTCCAATTTAAGTGTATAGTTGACACATAAATATATTGTTAACAAAATACATCCAGTGGTAAAATATTTCGTGAAAATTTTAATAACACAAAGACTAAAAGCTTTCTTTGCTTTGTTACATTTTTAGCTAAGGGACTAATCTCAAAAACCTTTAAGTGAATAATCCCGTGTACTAAAATGGTTGAGTGAGGTTTATAAATTATTGATCTATTTTTACTCCTTTAAAAACTGTAAATTATCATAGGCATAGTAAGGGTCTATGTACGTTCATGGTTAATAAAATCCTTTACAATAGTTTACTAACACATTATAAATTATAAAATAAGGAATATATTTTATGAAGAAAAATTTTATATTTCTGTTTACTCTACACTGTATGCATAAAACAATTTATGTTTCACATTTTTATTATAAAAGCTAGTGAAGTGATTTTCATTGATGAAGAGTTAAAAAGAAGTTGATGAATTACATCAATGAATTTCATATAAAACACAATCTAGTACAGCATCAATTCAACCCAGTTAGTTTTTACCGGGAATTTAACTTAGCTAAAATTAAATTATCGCCTTAATTGAGCTTAACTCATTTAAACAGAATGGTGTTAACGGATTCTTTCCTTCTTAAATATTTAATAAAAAAACTAAGTAAATAAACACAAATAAAAAAAAATTATGTTAATACAATTAAATATAAAATATAAGGTAAGTTTAAACACACATATGTTTACTGTATTAATTTAAAATATATAATTATAAAACATATTATGTATACTCTCTGTATAATAAATATAAGGTAAGTAAAAAATAAATAACAAATTATTCGTTCAAAATATAATAGTATAAAAACATATAGTACTCTCTTGGTACAATTCGTTCACCCTAAAAATATAAGGTAAGTTAATAAAAACATACATATGTTGTTACTCTCTTTATAAATTGGCGGGCGTTCACCCTAAAATATAAGGTAAGTTAATAAAACACACATATGTCGTATTCTCATCGTCCTATAATCCAGCGGGTGTTCACCCTAAAATATAAGGTAAGTTAATAAAACATACATATGTAGTACTCTCTTGGTACTAGAAGCTGGTGGGCGTTCACCCTAAAATATAAGGTAAGTTAATAAAACATACATATGTAGTACTCTCTTGGTACTAGAAGCTGGTGGGCGTTCACCCTAAAAATATAAGGTAAGTTAATAAAACATACATATGTAGTACTCTCTTGGTACTAGAAGCTGGTGGGCGTTCACCCTAAAAATATAAGGTAAGTTAATAAAACATACATATGTAGTACTCTCTTGGTACTGGAAGCTGGTGGGCGTTCACCCTAAAAATATAAGGTAAGTTAATAAAACATACATATGTAGTACTCTCTTGGTACTAGAAGCTGGTGGGCGTTCACCCTAAAATATAAGGTTAGTTACTAAAACAAACATATGTAGTACTCTCTTGGTACTAGAAGCTGGTGGGCGTTCACCCTAAAATATAAGGTGAGTTACTAAAACAAACATATGTTGTATTCCCTTGGTTCTAAAACCTGGCGGGCGTTCACCCTAAAATATAAGGTTAGTTACTAAAACAAACATATGTTGTACTCTTGTGGTCCAATAATCTGGCTGGCATTCACCCTAAAATATAAGGTGAGTTACAAAAACAAATATATGTTGTATTCTTTTGGTACTATATCCTGGCGGGCGTCACCCTAGAATGTAAGGTAAGCTAGTAAAACACGCACATGTGCAGTCCACTTGTGGTCCTATAATCTGGCGAGCGTTCGCCCTAAAATATCACACTAAATAATAAAGGTTAGCCTTTTTAATGTTTTTATTTTCTCCCTTAGTACCCAGTGTGTATAAAGTATTGTTTTGTCATAAAACTAATTTGGATCTACGCTGAATCGTTTCTCAAATACTCAGTAATATTTTTCAGATTTTCCAATGAGGAAAACTGATCGTATTTCTTAATTGAGAGGGCATAAATCGGTCGCTAAGCCCAATTTACAGGGTAATACAGTTGAAGGGAAGGCTTAAAGGTGAGGCAAGGGTGGGTTGTTCCTGAGGCTGTGGGTTGTTCCTAGTAAGGAACAATCCTCCTAGGGATAATGTCGAGTGCGGTACTGGTACGGGATCACGGGATCATGGGAATTGGTTAATTAAACTTAATGCTCGGACTGGATGTCTCTAAGCACACACTGTATAGTAGGTTTAAACTTAGTCTTCAATAAGTATCATTCTTGGAATATTCTAGATTATTTGGACATTGGCTAGTATACATAATTTAGTTTTATTTTTTTATTCGTCATCTCTCTTCCTGCGATTAACTAGGAAATCACCAGGAAATATTTTACACACTTCTTCAGGTTATAAATAGTCATGATATTATCAGGAAAAATGGATGGTACTAGAGGGTTTGAAACCCATACATCGGAGAACGAAGTCTTGCACTTAGCGTTCATTTTGGAGATAGCGATGCTGTTAGTAGCTGTATGATTTAAGTCTTACTTTTTACTTTTACTACTTTTTATACTTACTTTTTACTGGTCATTCTAAAAGTGCAAATGACTCTTAATAGCTTTTTTATCAGTGATTGTGAACATATAAGAAATGCTATGGTCATTTTTAATAAATTTATAAGTAAAATAGACGTTTAAAGGTGTCCGTATGAGTTTTACTATCCCGTATGTAGATACTGGCGACAAATATTGGAACACACGACTCAAACCCCCTTTAGCAAAGCTGTTTGCACGTGCTAAATTAGTCAAAGCTACATAGATTACCAACATGATCATGATCTATACTGAGTAGCAATAGATCAACCCAGCACAAGCTAGATGATAGAGTAGCTTCAGTGCGTACCAGTGACTAAACTGATAAACCAAACTATGAATACAAAGTGTACACGATTTAAGGAGAAGAAATTTTAAGAGTAATGACCTACTTCCATCACTAATTCTCTCTCTTGTAGGCATTCAAGTTAAATAGGCAAAGTAAATTATAATAGGACTAACAATTTTAATCTACTACTACGTATTTAAATGGAATATGTGTAATCATTCAATATTTGTCAGACCAAATGTAAGACTTGAGTATGTTGTATCCTTACATCTCCTTGTATTTAGACGTAAAAATGTTTGTAAATTTCATTCATGCTGTGTCCAGATGTATACTGTACATACTCCTGGCCTAATTTACACGTGATAGTCCATAGTGATTTCTATAGACTACCCTCTTTTTCTTTCTATACGTGTTATTAGACACGTATGTATAGTGATCCTCTATAATATTTCTCTTTCTATACGTCTGCTCTATTAGACACGTAGGTAGAAGTATATTTATACTACCCTCCTCTTCCTATACGTCTGCTCTATTAGACACGTGCCGCGAGGTAGTCCATTGTGACCCTCCTCTATACCCTCTTTCTTCTTTCTATACGTCCTGCTCTATTAGACACGTGCCGCGAGTAGTCCATACGTGACCCTCCTCTAAACTAATTCTCTTCTTTCTATACGTCCTGCTCTATTAGACACGTGCCGCGAGGTAGTCCATACGTGACCCTCCTCTATAAACTACCCTCTTAACTTCTTTCTATAAGTCCTGCTCTATTAGACACGTGCCGCGAGGTAGTCCATACGTGACCCTCCTCTATAGACTACCCTCTTCTCTTCTTTCTATACGTCCTGCTCTATTAGACACGTGCCGCGAGGTAGTCCATACGTGACCCTCCTCTATAGACTACCCTCTTCTCTTCTTTCTATACGTCCTGCTCTATTAGACACGTGCCGCGAGGTAGTCCATACGTGACCCTCCTCTATAGACTACCCTCTTCTCTTCTTTCTATACGTCCTGCTCTATTAGACACGTGCCGCGAGGTAGTCCATACGTGACCCTCCTCTATACTACCCTCTTCTCTTCTTTCTATACGTCCTGCTCTATTAGACACGTGCCGCGAGGTAGTCCATACGTGACCCTCCTCTATAGACTACCCTCTTCTCTTCTTTCTATACGTCCTGCTCTATTAGACACGTGCCGCGAGGTAGTCCATACGTGACCCTCCTCTATACTACCCTCTTCTCTTCTTTCTATACGTCCTGCTCTATTAGACACGTGCCGCGAGGTAGTCCATACGTGACCCTTCTCTATAGACTACTATCTTCTCTTCTTTCTATACGTCCTGCTCTATTAGACACGTGCCGCGAGGTAGTCCATACGTGACCCTCCTCTATAGACTACCCTCTTCTCTTCTTTTTATATGTCCTGTCTCCTAATCTTTACTGTGGCTTCAATGCCAGAATCTTTCTACAGTTCTCAGAGCTCTCATTTTTTTCGTGAGCCCCCTCTTTTCATGTATTTACAGTTAGGCGTTACAGAATTCGCTGGGTCAGCTAGTTCTTAATATAAAAGGATGAGAAAAGCTGTTTAGATGAACGGAAAACATTCCCTTTGGAGGTATCCATGATGTAACCTATTTCCCACAGGGAGGTAAACACAAACGTGTTTGCATAGATTTATAGCGTAGAATCTCCCATTTCCATTGGCATAGCAATTGAACGTAATTCAATTATAAATCTGGGAAAAAATAATTATGGAATGTCTTATCGTTTCAGTATTATGCCACGACCCAGAATATCTAATCTTTTACAACGAAGTCATAATGCTATTAGACTTCAGAACTCGGCCAATCTTAAAGTTAACATATATTTGCGGCTTTAGCCAATAAAAACCGAATTATATTTTATTTATATTCTTCACCTTCTTGACTTCTATAGGTTAGCAACAATGTATTTTCAGAGGTAAAACATGGAGGAATAACGAGAAAAATGCTGCACGATTGTTATCACGCGCGATTGAATGGTTCCCATTAATATCTTGTTTTCAAAAACTATGAATTTATTTTTAATTTTTCTTTGTCAATGTCCATGTCTCTGTCCCATATAGCTGAACTGGATGTATTATGGTTTAATATATTATTCTAATTTTTGTGTTTTAAAGTAATACTTTAGTTCATAATTTTTAATTAGCTACTGACGCTTTTGGTAGCTGCGATCAGTCTCTTTTCAGTTTCAGTTCTTTTTTTATTATTCCACGTGTCATTCTCTTGTATTATTGTATGTTATGCAAGATAATCTATACATATAATCATAACCTGGTACGGTAGCTCAAGGGTCTAGTATATCAAAGGCTTCTGGATCGAAACCAGTGGCCTGAGACTCGTATCAGAACATAATAGTATCCTCGCTACGGTAGGGCCTACCACGCCGTGTTTAATTAACCAAAAACGCCCATAGGCCTATAATAATGAGTTGTTGAGGGGTTTTTATAAAATTAAAAACTTTATTTTTAGTTTTAGATTTTTAACTCTACTGATAAACAATTTTACCTATTGTTCAAAAGCCCGATATTTATATTTGATGGAAATAGTATATTTCATTACTAGGACCAAAGACGGGTGTTTTTGACACGAGCACAAGTTTGACATCGGAGGCATGCCGATGCTGTTCAATGTGCGAGTATATATTAAAAAGCTAATTTTGGGCTGTGTGATGGACTATATTTTCGTTATACTGCAAATAAAATGAAACATACTCGTAAAACATAAACTATTACCTGATTTAGTATCAATAGTTGTCGACCATTTCTGTTATGTGTATATTAGTTATATATGTATATAGTATATAGTATAGTTATGAAACTATATTTTAATAAAATATATGTATTTAACTGAAAATGTTTTATATTTCCTTCAGTTAATTTTGTGTGTGGTTCCGAGAAAAGAACGAAAGAAAATGGCAACTGTTATCGCCCAGTATAGCTGGTGTTGCGGCCGCCATTACCTGCGTCACCTCGCCCGCTTCAACCTATTGCCCCGCACAGACCGATGCTATTTTGTTAAACGAGTTTTTGTATTAACACCACATGTTAAACAATAAACGGCCCGCCATATGCTGTGGTAATGTGTGTGTACCTTACACTGGCCCTTACACTTAATAACGCATGACAAGCCAGGCGTTCCATTTGCAGAGAGATATTTGCAGAATGAAGACTTTTACTTTATTTTGGCATGCTTGTTTACGTTTTCACACAGAACGGTCCAAAGCATGTATTTTACAACCTAACTCGGTCTGTGTCTGTGTGTGTGTGTAGACTACTAATGAGTCTATATTTAAAGCGGTGGATTATAATGTGATTATGCAACCCAGCATATCGATGAAATGTATTTTGTATTTTTAACTTTATTGGATTTTTAACTGATTTAATAGAGAACAGTCTAAACTACGGTCTTGTTACTAAGTAACGATTATGTGATACGCGATTGGGGTGGCTCCAGCCATGTTACAACAATTTTTATCTGGCAAAGTAAGGCTGTTAGAGTTTTAGATAACAAGTAGACAGTAATGTAAACAATCTTTCTTGAAAAAAAATGTCTGACATTTTCCTCGTTGTATATTTTAAATTGTGTTGTTTATGTACAACAAAAGTTATATTCTTTTCCTTCTAAAAATACAAACCAGAGCTATTTAACTAGAAATAGACACAACCTCAAGTAAGACTGTCAAAAACATTAAAGATCCACATCTATCAGCAACTATAGTTATATAATCAACTTTCTTTAGATCTAAGAAAATTTTCTCATAACATCTTTAAAAACTGTATCGGAGTGGTTAACTTAAAACCAAGATTTTTATACTGTGAACGAATTTTTGGAATATAAATTCTGTAAATTTAATGCAGTAAATGTTGAAACTTATATCTTAGTAGCCTATGTTTTAAATTGTGAACCTGTATGACCTGTCCTATTGCATTTTTGTAGTGCTTAACCGATATAAAAATATTGTTGTCTATTGTCAATGACCTGTGTTAATTGGGCAATTAACAAAATAATGACCCAATTAAAAATGGTGGTTATGCCCAACCAACCAGCAGCCCTCTGTTTAAACGAGGTGGGCATTTTGCTAAAGAGCAAAAGGCACCCACATTCTATTACTATTATCAGCCAACGGTAAAGTTTGCTCGTGTTATGCGCCAGATACTAAGGAGAAGTAATTAATTACTTAGGGTCAAAGTTTTGATCTGGGAGTGAGCCAATCAAACGCCCCGTCAATATGCAAGTAATTGCATACTGGTAATCACCATGCATCATGTGTTAGAATATTCCATGTCTTCCAGCTGCATCATTAAATAATGCAAGTGCTCGTGATTGCTCATTGATCAGATTGTGTTGGACACCTCAAGAAATATGTTGAGGAGATTCGCTACTCGTTAAGTTTTTTATATACATTTTATTTTCTAATAATATTTGGAACTTGTGAATCCCTAAAGACCTAACCGTGATGTAAAAATGTTTGTTTTAATTTTTTCATTTTTGATAACAAAAATGTGTTTTTAATGGTAATGTTTTAAAGTTGCCATTTTTTTAAACTACTCACTCAAAGTTGATTATTTTACCATCAAATTGTAGGTTTCTATGGAAACTAAACATTCATGTATTTCCACCATTATGTTTTTAAAGAAAGTAAATATAAGTTTGAAAACTAAATTTAGAAAACTTTTTGATATTTAATTTGCAGTAAACCAATAGCCCAATAACATTAAAAATACAAGAAACTATTTATCACTGATAATAATTACCACAAACCTTCATCCACCTAACTTAACGGATCTCTCCAAACATCAATTTGAAGTCCTGTAAACATAGTTTAACCCTAGAAATGGCAAGCTTTTTACTCTTAACTGTAACATAAACATAATTACTAATATATTCTAGAAATATCAAAGTTTAAACAAAAAAGCATAAAACATGCCCCCCTTATAACCACTAACTAACCACAAAAACAAAACAGGTGTCCATTGCAATCCCAATTAAGCCTACAAATGCATGGGATAATTGCATAATTAGGTCTACATGTACAAAAAATCGTAGTACCCTATCTTATTTAATAACAAGAATTTTTGTTTACTCAATTTCAGGGGTTTTAATTAATTTTTATTTTTAATTATAAATAAAGAGATAATTATAAAAAATATTCCGTTTCACCAAATATATAAGAGAAGCAAACACAAAGAAATGTTATATTGCCCACACGATGTTGATAATAAGATGAATAGCTAATTATGATTGAATATCGCGATTCTTGGAAATGTAATGTTCTTTAGAATCATTTTAGGATCCCTGGTGGGTAAAACGATTTTAAAGTTAAGTCGAGTGGAGGCGGTTTATCAACCCAAGTGTCAAAAAATAAATGTTTGACAGGAAATCATTTATATTTTTAAAGGCTATTGCTATCAAATTATAAACTTTCCCCATTGCATCTTTACTTTTATTTTTCATAAAAATTAAGATAAAACAAAATAAAAAAGAAAGAGAGTGGCAGCATGAATTTTAATCACGTTCATCGACTAATATCGAAAAAAAGATTCGTGTGTCTAGGAAAGTTAAACGTGTGCTGATGCGAAATTAGGTAGACATTACTCATAAAAATTATTCTGACCAGAAATTTATAATAAGGTTATATTTTAGCTTTACTGTAAACAATTTTATTTTTATACTATTGTTTTTGTAAACGCAACCCAACATGGAAATCACAATCTTTAAATGAAGGAAATCTCACGTTAAACTGTTTATTGATAGAAAATAAATTAAATTCCTTAAATACTTCAAAATAAGTTTTCTAATATACAAAAGGGTTTCTTATAAAATCTTGCCGCCGCCATTCGCATTAATGAGTAAGGGAATAGCGAACAACGCAACACTTGGACAAAGCACATCGGCGTCGCACAAGGGACGCAGGAACCTTGCCGCCGCCATTCGCATTAATGAGTAAGGGAATAGCGAACAACGCAACACTTGGACAAAGCACATCGGCGTCGCACAAGGGACGCAGGAACCTTGCCGCCGCCATTCGCATTAATGAGTAAGGGAATAGCGAACAACGCAACACTTGGACAAAGCACATCGGCGTCGCACAAGGGACGCAGGAACCTTGCCGCCGCCATTCGCATTAATGAGTAAGGGAATAGCGAACAACGCAACACTTGGACAAAGCACATCGGCGTCGCACAAGGGACGCAGGAACCTTGCCGCCGCCATTCGCATTAATGAGTAAGGGAATAGCGAACAACGCAACACTTGGACAAAGCACATCGGCTTCGTACAAGGGACGCAGGAACCTTGCCGCCGCCATTCGCATTAATGAGTAAGGGAATAGCGAACAACGCAACACTTGGACAAAGCACATCGGCTTCGCACAAGGGACGCAGGAACCTTGCCGCCGCCATTCGCATTAATGAGTAAGGGAATAGCGAACAACGCAACACTTGGACAAAGCACATCGGCTTCGCACAAGGGACGCAGGAACATTACCGCCGCCAATCGCATTTCCTTCGCCATTTTTAATCAGTTCTTTTAATTCACCGGTTGAGTTCTTTAATGCAAATGTTGATTCAAAAATACAAAAATAAAAATCCCGTTTATTGAAGGTTGGTTCTAATATAAAACTATATTTGAAGTCAAGTTGTTCTTAAATGTGAAACAGTAATAATCACTAACAATGGAAAAGTGTGTTTTTATGACAAAAAAGTAAAAATAATTACGTTGTCAAGGCGCGCTCTCAAAGTTAATCATTTTACTACTAATAGCATTATATCGTGTTATATGGTTATTACAAATTAAACTAATCTGAATTATAAATTAATTAAATCTATCATGAATTATGAACTATAATAATTAATATAATTTCTCTATTATCTTCCTATTCACGAATAATCTCGCGA
The DNA here is from genome assembly GCA_023375725.1 of Nephotettix cincticeps. Lineage (NCBI taxonomy): Eukaryota > Metazoa > Arthropoda > Insecta > Hemiptera > Cicadellidae > Nephotettix > Nephotettix cincticeps. The sequence goes on from CM041791.1 coordinate 119,608,549, forward strand.
TTGGTTTAAGTTTTTATCTTTGAATAAAACGTTGTTTTATATTTTTATGTTAAATATTTGAAAAGTCTTAATCCCCTTTCATGACAACAGAATCCCCCGAATGTATAACAATTAGTAGAACACCGCAACCAAATCAAAGTTCGCCAAGTAGATAGTGCGCGTTACGTCCGGGATGGTGTTAAGACAGTGGATTACGCCTCAAGTTTATTCTCATAGGCTAAATTAAGCATACCTCATTAGACCTTGTAAGGATGATTGCCCCCAAGGAAGGGGTCTTAATTATACTAATCTCCGGCACTTCTGTAGAGCGGCTGGGGATTAGAATGAGCACCCAGGTCCTTGCTTTCACTCTTGGTGCATTCAGTTATTTGGAATTACCTCAAAATAATGTGTAGATTATTTACCTGTAAGGACGATAGTGAAAATACCAGGTAACGGAGTAGATAGTGTTTACAGCACAATAAAGCAAATACAAAATATTGGATCTATATGAATGATTATATAGTATTTGGATGTCAACACCAAAAACCATTTTAACACGGACTTTCGAAGAACAATAAAAACTCTTAAATTCATTGGATCGAATGTCAAAATAAATAAGAAATAATTTTCAATGAAAAATAATAAGTAATAAATAATTCTTCATAGGGGAAACGTTGAGCACTTCCAGAGAAGTGCCGCGTTTTCCGCAAACAGTAATTTTAAATTTTCTCTTCAACCGTTAGTCACAGATAAATGATTAAAAATAGTAATTTCTTAAGCTTTTTCAGTTTTAAATGAAGATATTTTAACTATTTTAAACACTAGAATTTTGCCATAGGAAATTTTAAACAATTATTTTTTAATTACATGCGAAAACCCCAAACAAACCTTTGGAGTAGCCCCCACCCCCAAACTACCCCCATTCCGATTGACCGATTTATCTGGATTACGTACTCATACAAATAAATGTAGGAATACACATCTCTACTAAATTTGGTCTCGATCGAACCATTTTTACGAGATCGTGTTAACAGACACACACACATAAATATAAATCCTTTTACAACTATTTTTTTTCTCTTGGTACCTCAAAACGAAAAAGCTACATGGTTCCCGACTAAGGTCTTGTTATTTATTTACAATTTCATTGTTTACAACAGATAAATGAGACCTACGGTAATAGCTTCTTCCCTATGGGAAATTCGCTAAATATTTTTACATTTGAAAGCCCATAACTTTTGATCCGTCACTATTTACAAACATGCCGGCAATGTCTTATTATTAGAGACTCCAAGCACTATAAACCTTTGGAATCAAAATAGTTTGAGCCCTTTTGGAGAAATTTTAGGGGTGAATTACCCTTGTAATTCTAAAAGTTAAAAGCCTCTTTTCAATTTATTTTTTATTGTATTTTACTGTACTCAAAACAATGAGGAACAATCTGAGTAACAAACCTTTCAAAATGGAAACTTAATGTTATGTCAAACTTTGAATTTGAAATTTCAGTGGATATATTGATGGGGATCCCCTGAACCTAAAAACGTAGGTTTTAAAGTGATGCATCTATGTGCGTGCGTGCGGGCGAAAGTGAGAGAAGATGGAGAAAGGGTGTGCGTGTGTGTATTTGCGTGTTTGTGTGTGTGCATGTGCGTGTCATAAGAAGGTGAAAATTGCAACTATTAGAATATTATTTCGGGTTCAAAACACATGGAAATGTATAAAAACTACACTATATAATATAAGGTTAGCTTTTTTAATTCCCGTATACAATAAATTTACGTGACGGAGAAAAGTGTAGTAAATGAAATATGAGTTTAGAAAAACTCATATTATAAACCCCAAGGGGTTTTACAAACAACAAGGGGTGTTACAAGGGGTTTTATAAATAATATGGAACTTAAAATAAAATTAGAATTTGAAATAAATTCGCTATAATATATACCGAAAAAAGACAAAAATTACTGCATTTTAGCTTGAAAGGCTTCTAGAGAATGAATATAGTATAAATTAGGTACGGTATTCAGAATAGTTCCAATCAATAAAGGTTTGGCCAAAATATTATCTTGGCCTTGTCTGAGGTCTGAGTGGTTGTAAAGAGATTGGGTCAAGTTATTGTTATGAGCCAGTCAGTACGGGTCAATTGAACATCCCGAAGTAGTCCCCTAGGGGTTGGTCTTGGCTCGAATATCACTCCTTTATTATGGCTCTGTAGTTCTACCTACCAAGCCTGGTAATAACCAATTTCATCCATCTGAACCCCTCCAGGAAATACAGTAACTATGAGAGCTTAAGATGATGAAATTTTAGTTTAACTTTATAAATAAATAGTTTGCAATTATATTGAGCGATTTAGATCAAACAAATCATATTTTATTAGCGGAGATTATAGGAAAAAATGGAGATTACAGAAAATAGGTTATTCCAATTAACAAAAATTGAACCTGACTCTTTTTAACACTTTAAAGCCCAAATTCTTTAAACAACAATTTTAATAGGTGTAACCATTTTCACAGTACAATATAATTGATAGAATAGCTTTTATAATTTAGTTACTGTATTTAAAACCATACATGATTCTATTATTTACTAACTGATATTACAGGAAGTAAATAGGCAGGGGTAATTTTTAATGTCACTTCTTTTAGTGCCGAGGTTGGTCAGCGGGGTATGAGAGGTGGGGCCAGATATCTATCACGCTTTTAGTGCCGAGGTGGTCAGCGGGGTATGAGAGGTGGGGCCAGATATCTATCACGCTTTTAGTGCCGAGGTGGTCAGCGGGGTATGAGAGGTGGGGCCATGAATGTATCATTGCATAAGTACTTCGGTTGCAAAAACATGCTCTGAACCGGCACGAACAGAGGGAGGAGGGAGCCCTGTATACCAATGTTCAAACGAATGAACATCCTCACACTCTACCAGGACATCATTGTTTGTACTGCGCACGTCAAGACCAACTTAGGCCAATATGGAACCTGTGGATGTTGTACCATCACAACATCCATGTGCGTAGAGGTTGAACGCCAGCGATTCCGTCTGCCTCCTACTAGAGACAGATTACTTGCCATAGCAGTTTGGATCTACAATACTCTACCGGCTTGTTTGAGGGAGATGGAAGCTGAGAGTCCAGACTCTTCTCCTACTAAATCACTACTAATCTGCGCGGGAGTTTTTTTCAAAGTACTAGGACCTTTGGCTGTTTACCACCATTGGACGCTGTCTATCCGGCCCTAGCTGGTCAAAGACGAAGAGGAGGTAATTGAGGTAATATTTTAAAGGAAAATATCAATTAAATTCTGTTGTTGAACATTATTTTGACCCGGTTTAAACAGTATGAGATGAGCGTTTTAGTCGCTCGCCACTGCCACTACAAAGCGACCTCTTTTGTATGATATTTTATCAGTGTTTTGTTCATTTATACATACAATGAAAACTTGTTTGTGCACTATATACAAAAAAAACAAAAAACACATTATTTGCTGTCTTATAAACATTTACTATAAAATACAGTAAACCAATAGTTTCTTTGATTAAATTAAGAACCCAATTGTGGATCGTCGTATTAAGCTCAGAGAGCATACAGGGTTGCTCGAACTTTTGTAATTTAAAAGTTGAAGCGCCTTCCTTAAAACTCCTGCAACCCCGTTTCCGGGTGGTCGTAAATTATTTTAAAACTCCCATTTAGAGTCGTCCTGCTTCCTTAAAACGTTAGGAGCATTTTAATTGTTTGTTTATTGTTTTCGTAGCATATTTTTATCCTGTTAGATGGTTCTAAAATGAGAAGTTTTTACGTTGTCATTAAAGCTTTGGTTGGAAGTTTAAGAAACTTATTATAAATAAAAAGCTTAAAACAATTTAACTGTGGTTATCATGATATACATATATTTGAATTTAAAAAATAGTAAGACAATGTTTGGGGTTTTTAGGCAGTAATAATAGAATTTTATGGCTACCATCATTTTAAATTTTTATTGCTGTGTACATTTATTTGAATTTATCACAGACTGAAGTTTTAGTTTGTTGCATTTAACTCCTGGTGGATTCATTTTACCTTATTTCAAAAACTTAGTTCATTTATAATTAAAATGAACACAGTACTCCTTCACTTCTCACTTTACATTAAACAGTATAATACAATATATAAAATAGTTATTTTCTCAATTCCTACATATTACAATTCACTTTGTTGGAATTAAACTATGTCATGGCAATTTAAGCCATAATTCTACGGAATTCATTAGCTCTGACCCTCCTAATCGAGAACGCAGTATCGGAACATGTGTGTGTCTCATCAGCTCGTCGTCTGTCTGCACCATTAGGTTAGTTCAAGCCCCCAGTCTGACAGAGCAAACGTTGTATATCATCTCTAATGTACCCGTGCCACCAGTCTGGGATCCTCTCCTCCCTCTTTATCGTAATTATCTCGAAAAATACCAAGTAATGCCTTTATTGCACATATTGACAGGAAATATTGTATTTTGTAAAAGTCAATTATGGAATTAGGATGAGTGAAAATTATTCGTCCAAACATTTCCACTCTATCTGATGTTTCATGTTTTTTTAGTTGAAATTTGTCGAGTTTTTTAGCTATAATTTTGAAAAATATTAACATTTGACAGCTTCTCGTGCTACTACGTTTGAAATCAATCGCCACGATTAGATCAATCTAAAACTGACGGAGAAATGAAATGTTTTGATAAGTATAATAAATTATAATTAACAATCAACGAAATAGAAAAACTTTTAAATGAAATAGATGTAGCTTAAAAAGGGTTAAAGAGATAATAAAATAATGATGTCTTTAAGTGATGAAGGTCAAAATCTGTACTTATAATGACGTGATTCAGGTGGTGATCATTTCTCTGTATACATGTATCGAGTCTTGCAGCAAAACTGTCAAACACTTTACCAAGCATCACATTTGTAATCGATCAAATCACCTGATGTTCTTTTCCAGGTCTCACAATGGTCAAGGTTTGTTTCCATACACTTTAGATTTTAGGTAACTCCAAAGAAAAAAATCACACACACTAAGGTCGGGTGAGCGAGCGGGCCAAGCAATGTCGCCGTGGCGAGAGATGACGCGGCCCCAAAACTTCCTCCTTGTCTCACTCTTTCGATGTTGTCCGGTGTTCTGATTGACTTTTTAGGTCCTGAAGGCTTTAGTTTTAAGGCTGATCTACACTTCTCAGCCCACAACTTGTGTTTCGGGAAGGTATTCGTCCCCCGTCTTCTAACATGGAAATAATTGCGAAACTTCCGTTGAGTTGCAACGACAGAATCGCCATTTTTAAAATACGCCTCGACTACGAACGCGCGATGGTCGCTGGTCCACTGCCCCAGGGCAACTAAAAGTGTGGAAACGGAAACTGCAAAAATGGAACCTCAAACAATACACTACCCACAACCCTCCGACAACAGTACCGCCAACAGTGCAAATGAAAACCGTCAGGTTTATCTGCCGGACCCTGTATTTTATGTCTAAAGCGATATGTATTTAAAGCCAATACAAGAAAATCAATTGTGAAATTTTAATATCTGGATTTATTTCAGGTTTATTTATTATAACTAAACTTAACCCTTTGCGGTCGGGTGGGCCACTTAAATGACCCTCATGATTTCTGTACCAGCTCTAGGTGTTGGATGAAGATGCTTTGTCTTCTCTGGTCTGGTGGACCACAATTGTGGCTGCTACTACTTTCACTGGCAGCTAGGAGCTACTTTTGTTAGTTTGGTGTCTGGGGTCGGATGAGTCACTTTAGTGACCAGCAGTGCTTTCTCTAGGTGGTAGGTTAGGCCAATATGGTGGCCTTTCAAACTATTTGTAAAATATATTTTTTTTAATAACCATCCGGTTACTATGGTAACAATTAATTTGTGGCCATGGCCACAAACGTTGCCGTCCCGACCTCACAGGACAATACCATTAGAGCAGTAATCGAGCTGCTATGGAAACAGCTGTGGGCAGTAAAGTGGCCCATCCTACCTGAGAGGACAATCTTTAAAACACCCATCCGATGGCAAAGGGTTGATTCTCGTTTATTTATTTATATTACGTTTACATATTTACGATAAGGTTGACTTCCACATTATATATTTATTTTAAACGAAATTTACTTATAGTAACACATAAATGGTGGTCTGAAATGACTTGTAAATAAAATATTATTAAGAAAAAGCATAGATATTTAAGCACTTCGTTTTTCATCCATCGCGTACAGTACCTCTTATGATAAAACTAAACAATACAAATGTATAAAGGTTAGGCGTGAATATTTATAAAAGTGCAATGTCTAACTTTATTTTAAAGCAAATTGAGGAAAACACAAAATATTAGTTGGAAACAAAGTGGTTAAATTGCTTTCGTAATCAAAAGTAAACTCGTCAAATTGACATTTATTGCTGTAGGTGGCTATTTCATACACCTACGAGTACATTTGATATCCCAGTAACCCTTTATCAACGTCTAAGAGAATAGGTTCAGTAATACCTATGAGTACATTTGATGTGCCAGTATTATATGTGTTGTGTTTATGTACCTATAAATCAGTACAATAAAAACAAATCTCGCTTCTCTAAATTACAACACTAAAGTTTGAACCCCAATAAAATGTTTTTGATTCCGTTCCGTTAGCGTTGAAACACATAAGTAAAAATAAAATTGAATTTCTCTTCAGACCATGGCTGTGTTAAGAGCAACACTTTATCAACGTCTATAAGAATAATTTTGGTTGTAATTTACCTTTTAAAATGCAAACACATATTACTCTGTTTCTTAAATATGCCAGAAAAAATCCACTATGAATATTTCAACATAACCTGGCTAAGGAGAGATTTTAATTAATATGGAAATTAAAATATTCTTCGTAAATTCTAATAAGACTTTAATTCAGCTTAAAACTGTTTAACGCAAATGTCTTATTCCAACCTTACTTTATATTTTCACAAAGACTTTCGAATACTTGACCGTCGTCATTATTGTGATCAACAAAAATTTGATAAACAGTTTTTTTAACTCAATTGCTTTATAGTATATCACGAATATCACGATAATTATAACGATACCATATCACAATATAAATTTCACAATACGCTTATACACAAGTACTGTATAATTCGATTGTTTAAAGTTTCTCGGTTCATTTATTTCAGGTGGATGCTCCAGCTGTACTCCTCATAATATTTGCTTAAGGCCATTCTTTGAAGAAAATAATATTTTTACTTATAAGTTCTCATTAATGCCGACATCAGCCTATAGAATTTTAGACTCATAAGAAGATTATTAATTTTGTGACAGCATCGCTTGCCACATGATAGTCGTAAAACAATTTATGGAGTGGCAATTATAGCAATAGTGGTCATTCAAAACATAAACAATTATATTTTGTTTTCCAAAAATGTTATTACTGCTCAATTTTATTTAGATAGTCAATTGCAATATTATTTAGATAATCAATAATTATAAACTAATTTATTTTATGATCAAAAAGGAAATTCTTGAATTCTCTAAGTAACCATTATACTTTAATTTAATGCCTCAATTAATCTTTTAACGACAATCATTTATACAGTAATGCTACTAAAAAATTAAAATTGTTCTTATGGGGCTAAAACACAATATTCCACTACTGATAAAGACTCTTATAGTAGCTTATGCAACGATTGTATTATGAATGCCTTAAAGCCACGAGTGAGATGTAGTGTTCTAAATATCTCACGAGTGTAACGTGATATAATACAATCGTTGCATACACTATTTTATCAACGACCAACAATATTCAGACTTTAAAAAAAATAGCTGTATATTTCTCTATGACCATTGCAATATTCAGGGTATTAAAAAAGTAATTGGTGTGTGTTTCATTCTTGGAGTATCAGCTGATGTGCGAATTACGCTGTTCTTATTCTGTAAATGGTTAATAACTCACATTTGAGGTTAGCCCCTGAAAAGCATTTTATGGATAAATCAACTGATATTTGCATTTCATTATATCTATAATGACATTACATTCGTCAAATGCTGAGTTCTGATTGGTCTAGAACCTGTATCGTTATGAAAAATCTGTATCGTTAATGCAACGGTTTTCAATTTCCGTTTAGTAATGAGCCTCTCTCTTAATGATGTTACTTTCAATATCTTTATAGGTGCTTTTTGCAATGGTCATAGATAAACACAATTTTAACTATAGACCTTTGATTGATAAAAGTTTTTTTACATGAAAACCAGCAATGTACTCAATTATCTCCACAGTTTGGCCGTCTTCTACTCAGGCTTCATTCGGCTTTTGTATTAAGATAGAATCCCTTTCCAATCAACGAACTTTTTATACTTTCTTTTGAAACATATTTTCAGGCGGCTGAAAATAATGAGGGGTTTAATGTTATTTACTGTCATCCAAACAGCGCTAAAGAGATTTTAACGAAAGCGTAGAACTTTTAAATTACAAAAGTTTCTTTTGTCTATCAACTGTTTTAAATCTTAAGCTGAATAGCATGTGGTTTTTAGTGTCACTCTCGTATTCAGTCCATTACGATAAAACTATGGCCTAAAATATTTTGTAATAGTTGAAAGTCTACGCGCTTAAATCATTTTAATTCACGGTTCTTCTAACTTTGTGTAAATATTATTTGAATAAGCTGATTTCCCTATCCTTGAAGTCCCTATAGTCCGTATAAGTAGGTATAACCATCTGTAAAGTGCAGCTAAACAATTGTTTGCAGTAAACGTCTACAACATAATATTTCTTAATTCACATCTATTGTTTGATTTTAAATCTTCATAAAATTCTTTATTACTAATGTTAAATTATTTTCAAAAACGAAATTAAACTTTTTTACATTACAAAACAAATATTATTTTTTTAAACCCGCTATGAACAAGTACGATCTCAGTAAAATACGTGAGGAAAGGTTTACGAATCAGCCATAATTTCAAAGCCTCAGTGTAATACCGTAAAATAAAGCTTTAAAACTTTGTTGTTTTAGTTTAACTTAAAAGTTAATTTTAACTTAAAGTAATTTTTTTATTGTTTTGAGAACATTTAACGGGTCAACTATCAATTTCTGACTACTAGAAGCTTGCCGAATATTTTTCCCCTAATACTGTAACAAGCTTTCCATTTAGGTAGTATATCGATATATACTCAAATATTTACATTTAAAATGTCAAATATACTCATATACAAAATGAATTTCAATTTATTTTTTACAAGTAAAATGGTTGCATCTTGTAAAAATGTTTTTAAAATGATTAGGTCGTACTCTGTAATTAAATGTATTTCTCTGGGACTCGTGTTTTCAAATATATTTCCCATTATCTCATGAACCATAAGAGACAGTTCCACCAAACTTTTACCCAGTGTCGACAAATTTTTGGTGTTAGTATGGAAATAGGGTAATTAAAATGTAATAAAATAGCCTACTACTGAGAAAAAATATTTTGGAAAATATTCTAAACTTTTCAGCAATAATTTAAGAAAATGTGTTTTGTTTACCTGGTTATTTTATTGGCTCAGTTTCATTATTAATAGTGAATCTAAAAAACTGCTTTAAAATTTTGGAAGCTGTATCTCTTATATTTTCTAAGTAATTGGGAAATCATTTAATATATCCTTAAATGGTCGTAACATTCTTGAACAAAGTGAAATAATTTTAATTTTTCTTTCACTTAATTAATTACAAACTGTACGTTAGTATTAGACCTTATGCGATGGAGTTGGTGCAGTATTATTATCCCAGTTAAGTAGGCGTACCACAGTAAAGGCTCAGCGGTAACCCGATCCGAACCCAACCCCAAGAGACCCAAAACTAATACCTTAGACCGCCCAAACGACTATGACATTGACTTCAGTGTGGCGCAGTGCATTGCTACTGCGATTTTCCTCTGAATTGATATTATTCTTCTTTAAACAAAGAGTTATATTCCGATTAATGAGAGATAACTCTTTGTTTTTAGCGAATTTCCTACAGGGAAGAAGCTATTACCGTAGTTATCATGGCAACACCTAAGGCGGGACCATGTTCCTTTTTTCTTTAAATGGTCCAATCGAAAACAAATTTTGTTGAGATCTGTATTCCTACATTTACTCGGACGAGTTCGTAATCCAGATATATCGGTCAATCGGTTGAAGAGGTCCCCAAAATTAGGCTTTTGAGTTTTTCGTATGTAGTTAAAAAAAATTTAACTTAAGTTTTAGCACTTAAAAGTTTTAAATTTCACCACTAGAATCAGCTCAAAAAAATACACAATTTGGTACTCAAAGATTTGCTGTATTTCCAATGGTTACCGAGATATTAATAAAACTAAACACAGTACGTTGTATTTTTGGGGCTCCCATGTTAATCTTGTGGAGGATAAGCAGAAACAAATATTTCACTTATTAATCTATATTTTTGCATGAAACTTGGTATTTAGCTTCATGTGGTTGTATTCCATCCACTCATCCTTAAATATCATAGTTTATGTGTTTATTATGGTTAAATTACACACTCTTTACCCAAGTTAATCCTATAGAGAATATGCAAACTCGTATTTATCGACAAATAGGCCTAATTATTAAACTCGTCATATATTATCATCGTCATATTATTGATTTAGAAATTCATTGAGTACTCAGGTCTGCTGTGACGGGTTTTTTTAGTTATTTTTATTGCTAAAGAATTGTAGAATTTATTGGCTGTCATTAATTTGGTTACATACATACGATTGTAAATCCGTGCCAAACTGAATTTTCTGGAATGAGGCCAATGCTGATCAAAATTATTGCCAGCAATTATATTATTAGCTATTTATTAAAGGTTATGGTGCTTTTATTCCGAACAAAATCAAATACGTCGTCCGACACTACTTGATATACTTTCATTTTTAATACCGACACAAAATCATGTAACCAGTTATTTTAGTTGATTTAGTAAACAAGACACTATGTTTGGGGTAGTGCGATTGTAAACATATACACAAAGTAGTTTACTCAAGGGAAGAGTCTACAAAAAACTATTTTTTTTATTTTAAGGATGGGTTTCTTTAAACTCTAACACCATTTCCTAGCTTTCCTAGAGGCCAATAATTGATATTAATTTTCTTTTGATCTTTCTCCCCTCTCCTCGAGGGGTGGTCATTTTTTAAATATGTGTAGTGTTTTGTGAGAAAGGTTGTACATCCTACGTGTATGTTATTTCTGATTTTAATTCATAATTTTTCATATTTCCACACATTAAAAAATTATTTCATGCATAAAACTATGAACATCTTATTTTTTAAATTGTTAATACATAATGATGGAAAAAACTGATACGATTTCTGAACATATCAGCTGGAGCATGATTAACCTACCTGTGAGTGCGGTCGCGCTCCCTCGCGTTGGCCTGGTGCCTTACTGTCACCTCCCCGGGCTCCATCCTGCGCTTCCTGGACAGTCCACTCTCGCAGTCCTCCATACTCGCCCTGCGACAAGACCACGAGAGGTGTAGCTAGCTTAGTTGATATCAATGCAACCTGTAGTAGGTCATATTTGTGGCGACAAAGCACGCTGCGCAACATACTTCAGAGGAAGGTAAACGTCCCTCAATTCTGGATGATTACAATTAGACATGTCGTTCTGTGGAATATTGTACAGCCACTAGAAATAAGGGATTGATAAGTATGTGTAGAAAAAGGCACGAAAAGTCTAACCTAATTCCCAGAGAAGTCAAAATAAGCTCCAACCCAAACCATGTACAGGATCGGGCCATGGAACACACTAAAATTATCTATACTCTCATATAATATCTACCCTGACCTAGGTGCTCAGTAAGTAGATGCCCCACTCCCCACGAACTCCAGTGAGTGTACCATTCTGGGTGTACAAACTACTGTACCAGGATTCATTAGAGTCCCAAAAAGAGATGAAGATAAACCATGGTGATAGGGAAACCACGTGAAGCTAATAGCTAGGTCAGTAACTTGTCTGCTTCTCTTGAATGTACCCTAATTTTATATCTGAACCAGGAGAGCCCAATGCAGCTCAGCTCATATTTTAGCTGGTTTAACGAACGTTTGCTGTCGAATTCATTGAAGGTGTTGATAGATGCGAAACGTCACTTTTATCACCATTTAATCATGCACAACTCATTGCAACCTTACTTGACATTCTTTAAAATTAGTTTAGCGTGTTTTTTTAAGGTACGAAGTAATTTTAAATATTTTTAAGAGTTTTATTGCTTATTTATGTTTTGTAATGGCATTGATGGAATGATGACCACCTCCTAGGGATTTTAGGTTACACACCTACAAAAGATTGATCGAGTTTTAATGCATTTATTAAGTTGTAAACATTCTATAAACAGCAGATAATGGAATATAAATAGCTGTTACTTTAATCTTTATCCTTTAACAAATTAGATCCAAGCAAAAACTTTTCCTTTTAACAATTTCTACGCATTAATTGAGAATAAACTGAAAAAGTATGAAGAAAAACTTTCGGAAAGTGCATAAAACAAAAGTATAGCAAAATTGTTTCGATGTGTTCAACCATATTGGTTCAGTTGAAATATCGTCAATGTAGTGTCATTATTTTTATCCTTTCAACTAATTTCCATGCTTGATAATTTACCAAGATTCAGGTTCCAAATGTAATACGTTTTTCTGTTTAATGAGTGGAAGATAAAATAATGTTCCAAGACAAAGATTCGTTCACTGTGGCTGGGGCAGAATATATAAGTAATGTAGTTCTAATGCTAATAACTCTAATTCTATTTTATTACCATACAAACAATGACATCAAAAATGCTCTTTGACAAATATGTTTATTTTAAAATCCATCTTTTCTTTTTATTTCGAAGAAATTCACTTTTTTACTTGGAAAACTAATTAGATTAAATTATCATAGTATATATACAATTAGAATTTTAGTTCATTTACATAACTTAGATTTAGATTATAGACACTGTAGTTACTAATTGATTTTACCATTATCCTATAAAATATTCCCAAAATATTATTTAAATAAATAAAATATTTTTAAGTGAAGTTTAAACATGAAATTGTAGTTTCCTCATCGACCCTATATTTGAAATTAAATTTTGCCAACCTAATTACGATGATTTATTGCTATGAGTATCTTTTAACACAAATAAAATGTTTGTCGATGGTAAAAAGCATGATTCGATAAACAGTTTACGTTAAACTTTACGAAATTAAGAGATAATATTAATCATCTGGTTAACTAACTCTAGCTTATAGTTTTACGTTAATTAATTACAAATATATTCTTACCTTGAAAACATCCTTATAATAGACCTTGTAATATAAAATTCATTAAAGCTGTAACAGAACTAAATCATTAGACCGAATGAATGGGACGCTGTATTCTGACTACGAGCTTATAGCGAGCGTGCGTCAACAGTCGTGTCCACAGCCAGTGGCCACGACCCGGGTGGGGGGGTACAGGAAGAAGTGATGACGGACCATCAATCTAGGGTGGGAGTGCGGGGGCGAGGTCCTCGGGGACTCGCCCCAGACAGCCTGGAGTCTGAAGGGTGTCCACCCCACCTCGACCGGTGTACCCATCAAGAACTTGTCAAAATACGTCTTGTAGGAACCTTAACTCCTTTAAAGGATTTTATCCGATTTGGAATGTCTAAACACAAACTAAATCGTTATGATCTTATTCAATTCGAGTTGGTAATTAATTGAAATGTATACACAAGGTGTATCTGAAATACAACTTTGGTATATTGTTTCCGAGATCAAAATAAACAAAAAATCCCTGTTATATGGTCTATCTCGCTCCATTTTCCGTCAATCGGTATGTACGTGTTTTTACATAACTATAACTTTGGAATCACTTCAGGAACCAGCTTCAAAATTGGTACTAGTATGAGTACTAATAGGATTTATTTTTGTGCATAGTTTCAAGTTTCTACTTTGTACCATTTCAAAATGGCGGCCATTTCAAATTTTCAAAGCTTAATAACTAAACATTCACGACAAAAAACTAAACATTTTTTACAAAAAAAAACTTAAGGCAAGAAAGTAAAAAAAATGTAAAATTTTAATTGGATCATAACACAAATAACAGAGGGAAATACGTTTTTCTGAGGATACAACTGTAGATTTGGGCTTTAATAATTTAGCAGGTAGATAGTAACTTTACTTAAATTGAATTTTCTCCTTTGTTTGTGTTATGACCCTATTAAAACTTTATAAATGAAAAAATGTTCTTAAAGAAAATCAAATTTCGCATATTTTTTGCCTTTAATTCCTTTATTGTAAACCCAATGGTTTTTTAGTTATTAAGCTTTTAAAAATTGATATGGACGCCATTTTTAAATCGTACAAAGTAGAAATTTCATTTGATGCATGCACAAATAAAGGACTTAAAAGTACTCATACACATGCTAAGTTTGAAGCTTGTACCTCTAGTGGTTCCAAAGTTCTATAAAACTCACATACACACCGACAGACGGAAACGGAGAGCGAGATAGACCATATGTTACCAAGAAATTATTTTTTGTTTGTTTTGACCTCAAGAATATACCAAAGTTTTCCGTGTATTTTAGATACACTCTGTATACAGGGAAATGTAAACCCTGTATAGTACAGAAATTCTCTCTAATGGATTTAAAATATTTGTTTATACAATTTTATTCAGTTTGTGTAAATTTGAAATGTAGACGTATCAATATTGAATCCTCAATACTTCAGCACAATGAATGTTTTATTTTGTATTTAATTCTTCTAGGAAATGTTACATAATTTGTTTGACGTTAGTCGTGTATTGATGTAGGGCCCAAGGCAAGACAGCGTCATCCCCGACAGCTATCACACCACTATTGAAAACGTTGTTCATTGTTGAGGTGTACAATATCTCTATATTTAATTTAAGTATATCTTCCTCAACAGCATAAAACATTCTAGAGACATTCGTAATTGAAAATGTTATTGATGATAAGCAAATGAAATATTCATGATTTCAAATACTTAACTTGTTTTAATTAACATAATAATATTAATTTATATAGCAATTGACAATAATTTCGTTCAGTAGTACCATTAAGCTATTCATAGGTCCCCAAAAGTCTTTACCCATACCATGAGACATAAACATGAATCATGAAATATTGGAGGAAAAGATCGATTTGGTAGTCGATTTTATTTTTCTATGAGAGAGGTCTCCCCAGAGCCTAAAAACGAAATTAAGTGGTATTAGTAGAAAGTGACTATAATTCACATTTGTGAAATAAATAAGTATCTACTTATATACATTTTTAGTTTCTTTTTTCCTTTGTCATATTAACAGGCCTAAACTTAAACAGCTTAAAATTTCGATTTTACATAATGAACTTGACTTTTTGAAACTTTATAAGACTTTGGGGCGTCCCTGATAGGCAAAACTCGAAAGTGGAAACATTATAGTAAAATATATCTTTGAACAGACCAAATAGAAAATTGAGATACTGTATGATACTTTAGACTTAGCTTAAGTCAATATGTTTTCTATCCCAGTAGATGGGGAGACGATGATTGATATTTCCTTGTTTTTCTTGAAATCACCTTAAAATTTTACACAAATTAGTATATTGATTATTTGTTTACGACTAACGGTGCCAGAGAAAACGTTGAATTTACTGTCCATGAAAAAGCCCAGTACGTTGTCTGAGAACGCCCAATGTTATTATTCTAATGGGGTATTTTTTAAATCAATTCGTTCCTTATTTCCAAACCGTTTTCCATGAAACTTAGTATGCAGCGTAAGATCACATCACCCAACAAAACCAACTCAAAAAGCTTGGTATTCCGTGGAGAGAGGGGGATTTCCCCCATAAATTATAATTAATTTAACGTTGTTTCTCTTGTTATTTTCAGAAATTGGATGAAAAATAATCTATTTAATTATATTTATATAAACTTTAAATAATATGAGTTTTATTACGGATTACCGTTTTTCAATTTACTTAAAGGAGAATGTATATGTCAGTCCACTGATACCGTTTACTTATTTTCAAAAATACATTCTCTACACCAATTATAATATTTTTAATAATTGGACTTATTAGAATATATGTTTGGGTTTTAACTTAAAATGTTTTAATTTGTTAAAATTTATTTAGAACAAAATATGGACTTCAATTGAGATAAGAATAAGAATGATTGCGTAGTGAAAATTCATGAACATTTTTAATTTTATTCTCAATACATTTTAACAGTATTTTTAACTTATTAAAAGTGTAAATACTGTTTAAAGTTTCAATAAAGGATTAATAATATATTATAATAATAATCTTTGGGCTTTGTTTTTATTTTTAAAAATTTATTGCAATCAATTTATTTGTATTGTTAAGTGAAATTATAAAGCTATAACAACAGCATCGACACAGCTTACATTTAATATTAACCATATTATACGACCTAGTTAGGTCTTGCCAACTTTACCAATAAAATATTCCGCACGGCAATGTTATGCAGAATGCAGTTATCTATTCCCCCTGAATATAAACTCCTGATAACAGTGGAAAGGTTTTAACGCTTTCAGTCTTTAATGCTTCATACGACCCAAGTGTGATGGGAATACGCGAGGTGAAATAAATTTAGAAAATGTTTTCTGCTCAACATTAGTATTCACTTCTAAAATATGTAATACTGTTGGAAGAA
Organism: Nephotettix cincticeps; assembly: GCA_023375725.1. Taxonomy (NCBI): domain Eukaryota; kingdom Metazoa; phylum Arthropoda; class Insecta; order Hemiptera; family Cicadellidae; genus Nephotettix; species Nephotettix cincticeps. The sequence goes on from CM041791.1 coordinate 119,625,158, forward strand.
TAATTGAATTTACAATAGATTTTAACAGTATAATAATATAGTAGTTTTATTTAAAAATTCTACTACAATACTTTCTAGAGAACGTTTCGTTTAGATGAGATGAAAAATTACAAATAATTCTTATATTTAGCTGATGAGAATATGAGTTGATTTGTTGTATCATCGTGTTTTACTTTCCTAAAGTTGGTGAGTCATAAATATGCATTCTTTTATCAAAATATCCCGATTACTTGTGACGGAAAACAATTGAAGAAACGCAGGATATAACTAAACTGTACAACTGATACGGTAATAACTATGCTAAATCTCAAATATATTTGAGTCAAGATTAAACTTGATTTTTATCATTCCTGAATATTTAATATTATAATAAATATTTAAGTCATGAAGTCTGTCATAGAGTGATAATTTGGTAATTTATTACGAAGGGTATACTAATTCCAGGGTTTTACTATCTATCAGGGTTTCTGATTTTTTCTTCTGAGGACTTGATTCTCATCATAGCGTGAACATCCATCTTGTTAAGGATGGTCGTCTTATGATCAGAACCCTTGGACTCTTATAAGAAGTAGAGTATGTTCACCTGGGATGTGTCTAAGATTGGTCAGTTCAGTGTGTAAGTACTCGCTTCACAATCTGAGGGTCAATGGTTCGATCCTTAGCAATATCTTGACAGAATTGTTTGATGGTTTGATACTGGGCTCAGTTAATGATCTTTGAAAATTGATTATCTGACATTTTTCAACACCTCAGCTACATTCAATAAAATTCACTACACAACAAACTACACTCACCCTTCACTAATAGTCATTTTAAATGCCATCCTTGTGGCTATATCTATGTAAAAGAATAATTTATAATAAATATCCGCACTTAACAAGTTATCATCTGAGAACTGAGCTGAGAGGTGTATATTGCTCTAGAATGCTCAAATAAAATTATAAGATATTTTTGCTTTGTCGTGAAGTACTAGTCGAACCTAGTCCCTTCCGACTGTCTCCAGATCATCCACACTCATGATGCTGAACCAGCTCTAGATCATGGATCAGGATTTTAATTGAGATTGTTAACGCTTCTTCGCTTTTATTAAACTCTGATCATTTACGCTAACTAACTCATTAAGTAGATATCTGTAACATCAGTTGGTATAGCAGCAATTGTAGTGAACACATCAATTTGTTTCAATATTTTACGCAAATCATGACACAAACTGTCACGATAAGTTAAATAAAGTAACTTTTGTGTAACCTTATAGTTAATCTCTAGTTCTTTGTTTGAAACTCATTACTGGTGGTGACTTTGTTTTACTTAAAATCGTAATGGAAAACGGCTGTGATAAAGATTTAAATAACAAGGACTAGTGTTCAGTTTTCAGGTCACACTAGTGCCTCTAAAGTGACCTAACGACTGCTTCATATAAAGCCCAGACCAACAGTTCATCGTGCCTTACGAAGCTTGGAGGCAGTCTGAGAAATTATATTTAATGGCATGTCATGACTGGGGATCGAACCCGAGGCTTTTGGGTGGTAGGCTCAAAAGACCCGGGCCTACCCACTCAACTATGACTGCCACTACGCTAAAGATAAGGAACAGTATTCGCCAGTATCCAACTCGAAGATTGAACCTGCATGATGTCATCCATGTAAACCAGCTTCGCTGATAAGGGGGTGACATGAAGGAATCAGCACTGCTGATAAGAGATTAGGCGTCAGCTGTGCCCAGGCCCCACGCGTCGCGCCAGTCCTGTGTTAGAGCTGTGTTAACAATTTTGGTCAGTTTATACAGAGTGTTCATAAAACGCACAATAAACTATACCAAAAACTATTCAATGGGTTGAATTCATCACATAAAACATATTTTCTACAAAGCTAATAAATTTCAACATTGCTACCATTTCTTGCTTTAACAGACGTCCAGACGATGACCTTTTTCAGACCAGATTTTGAGCAACATTTCTCTTGTTCAAGTGGAGACTGAATCTCTAATTATTTCTTTTAGATAAAACTCCATATTGTTATATCTCAAATTTTTCGAGGATATAAAGCTGTTTTATATATACCCAGAAAAAAACACTTAAGAACATTGCGCGCTCGGTCTTTTCTTGATCGTAATATAAGTTTTTAAAGAAAACACAACTTGAAGTTTATTTAAAATAAACTGTATCAGTGGACTGACACACATTCTCCCTTAAGTAAATCTAAAAATGACAATTCGTAATAAAACTATCACATTCTTTAAAGTTTATCTAAATATTATTTAATAACTTATTGTTTCAAAAATAATCATACAATTTCTGAAAATTACAACAAGAGAAACAAAGTTAAATTAAATAATTAATTGATAGAATTTTATTGGGAAACTCCCCCTCCACCCATGGTAATACCAAGATTTTTTGAGTGGATTTTGTTGGGTGATTTGGTCTTACGTTGTACACCAAGTTTCATAAAAAACGGTTGGGAAATAAGGAAGAAATTGATTTTGTAATACTCTCCATAAGAGTAACATTAGGCACTCTCAGACAACGTAATGCGTTTATCGTTGGACAGTAAATTTAATTCACAGTTCAAAATAATAATTTGTTTAGTTTTTTAAGCTGGATTCAATCGCGAAAACTTAAATAAATTAACTTTTACATTTAAAAGCCCATAACTTTTTAATCGTAATTTTTACAGACATGCGGGTGGTGTCAAATTATTTAGTACTCTATGCACTATAAACTATCAAATGGTAATCAAAATCCTTAGAGCCGTTTTTGAGAAATTTGGATTTGTCATGTTTTTTAAGAGTTTTTAGGGGTGAACTACCCTTGAAAATAAAAAATTCGAAAAAATTAGAAAACGCCTGGAGATAAGGCATTTTGTATATACATACATACAAAATAATATCTAAATCGGATCAATCGATAGGTTGTGGCTCTGTACACGTCCAGAAACACACACACACACATCACAGCTGTTTTAATTAATACAAACAAATTAGTTTTAGTTACTGGATGCAGGGGTACCAATATAAAATATTTAATTCGTCTCATAATGTGTTTCGAGGATGTTTAGTGTATTTTAAATTTTGGAGTTATATGTTATTTTATGAGCTAGAAAGATGTTCCAGCGACCCGGTAGGCAACCCTGAATGAAACATCGCACTATCACCGGGAAACGGATTTTGCAAGATTTGGTGTCAGATAGGAAGAGTGGTGACCTGCATTACATTACTTGGCTGCGTCCCTAGATTCAATGGACCTTTTTTGGGTTCCATCTAATTAAACTTGGCTAGCATGTGTAGCTGCGTTCATTTGAATATTAAAAACAAATCATTGATTATTAAAATTGTTGAATCTATCATAGAGGAAATATTTTCTACTCACAAAATCCAAACGATAATCTTTGTACTTTAACAGTATTTTCTAAAAAACGTAAGGGTGAATATTGTAAATATTGGAGTTTATAAAACTAAATTTCTTTAGTATTTCGTTTCATTGAGAAAAAAATTTCAAATTTTGGAAGCCCAAAACTAAAATTATGGGTAAATTCTCTCGGTTGAGCTTATTAAAACATTTGCTTTTAGTCGTCATTGCCAAAATTTACCTTTAGGCAAACAATCCCGTTTTTATGTTCTGGTTTGTTGCCAAAATATAATCTTATGGAGGATAAAGAAAAATTAATATTTCACTTACCAACCAATATTTTTGGATTAAACTTGGTATTTACCTTCATGTTGTTGATACCGACCCGTTTATGCTTAAAATCATAGTTTATGTGTTTATCATGGCATCTACCCTGCATACTTTTTTGCCCTGTTAATCATTTAGTGATTAGGTAAACTCCTTTATTTGTGGACAGATGTTTATAAAACTTAGTTTCAATGGTCAAAATAAAAATTCTTTATGCTAGAAATGCCTACCTTCAGTGTTCTTCACAGCAGCAAACCTGCATACTCTTTCCCATGTTAATCTTATGGAGAATAGGCAAATAACTAAGTCTCATATTTTTATCGACAGATTTTGATAAAACTTGATATATACACGTCAAGTTGTAAATATGATTATTATATTATTGATTTGGAAATTTGCTGAGTACGCGGGTCTGCTGCGACGGGGGTATTTTAAATCTCTTACTATAAAAAGTTACATTTGGTCTGAGTTAAAACTCATTTCGGTCAAGTTTTCCCCCAAACGCCAATTGTAAAATATAATATGTTTGTGGTTCATGCAATAGACTTAATTACCTAGAAGTGTAAACTGTTTAGTTTGGGTATAAAATTTATTTGAACGTAGTGTGAATTTCTGAAACACTGGACCTACAACGTACAATGTTTATAAAGTATGTTATGGAAATAACTGGATTCTAGGTGATCCTGGTGAAAAAAGCTATAATCCAACGATGTAGTATTAACTTATTCTTTTCTTACATCAAAATTACATATTTTCACATCACTAGTATCCATTTTCACTTTATACCCCTATTTTAATATCATTCGTAAAACGTGGGCCTATCGACAAGTATAAAACAGTAATTCGATTTTTTATATTAGTACGGTAACCAATAAATATTTTAATTACTGTAGTACTATAATTAATTCGTAAACCTTTCACACCATCAGATGCTGTATGATGTGTGGAAAACTCACTACAGATTCTGCAGTGATTGATGTTCTGCTTAATCTTAAATTCAGTATATGAATCTAGTTTTAATTAATTATGGCGTACAGTATAATCACCTGTTTAGCACACCTTTTTGATAAATTAAACTTACAATTGCCTACACAGATCGTATTGTAGACAAGAGCAACGGGATATCCGAACATTATTAGTTTGGCCTAGTTACTTCTTTCTATCACTTTTATCTATGAGGAGTAGTGTTTTAAGCGATAAACAGTAGATGAATATTCGTCTTTATAGTGGATGGTGACAGAATACACAAGATCGCTGCGTGCTGTGACTCATTGTATGCGTTAACCCAGCTGGAGACGATTACCAACATCATGTTTGTTTACATTCTGGATAATCATCTGTTTCCAATAGTTGAGGAAGTATTTCTCCAAAGACTAAAACCTAGCTTTAACTGTTGGCCCTAACTGGCGAATTCGGATTCACCACTCACCGTTACAATTAGTTGTTTAAGACTAATACGTCGTTAGATATCAACTGCCCAATTTCGACCGGTTATATTGTTGTCATCTTCCGTTAAAGTAAGTACGAATAGAATAAGAAAACCTAGAAGCGTTTTGTTTAATGCTTATACTTTATACTTTTAACTGAAATGGAGACCTACCCAGGTAGGTATTATAAGCCAAGTATGAATGAGGGATGATTGGGGCGCGATCTTGTAGTCTTGTTACTGACTAAGGCTGACATGTTCCTTAGACAGGACTGCTAATTATTAGCCCAACAGCCGATGGCAACGAATGGACCTACAGTTTAACGTGGAATCCGAACCACGGTCTCTGAATTACAAATTGGTCTAATTATGAGGATGGTCTTTGTGGATTAACGTAGTATTCAATACTGCGGACGTTAATCCACACAACAGAACACTACATCCACCGACCATCTCTCACAACTATCCACAATTCGTGACCTCCAAGTAGCTGGATTACAGGACGTCGCCACCGTCCCAGTCTAATGAGTCGAAAGTCGTCTGTCGCCCGTTGATTTAAATTAGTTACTTAGTATTTATTATTATATTATACTACAATTATTATTCTATTTTATAATTTTAATGAATTATTATATTAGATTATAATTTGAAGTTGATGTTGTTAGGCCAAATGCTACAAGAAGAAATGCTAAAGATTATTATTATTTGAAAGTGATAGCTGAAGATTACAAGTTGTTTGGCGATCTAAATGGATAAAAGAGAGTTTATGATTTTAATAGTTTGTAAGATTTTTTTATCAGACATAGATTATCAAACCCATAAACGTACTTCTCTATCAGTTTTGGAAACTATTGAGGATGGACTGGATCTCCCAACAGTTCAAAATTACAAAACTTTTAACTATTTACTAGGCCTATATTATATACGAAAGAAAAATATACTCTAGTACGGAAATAAAAATTTCCTCATAAATACTGAACATTTCCTCGTGTTATATGTATGCCTAATCACAGGTCAGCTCAGTGTCATGACAGTAGGTACACTACCATTCCGATTTACTCTAAACTCTAGTTTGAGAAACTAGCGTTAGTTTAGAGTCGTTTTCGTTGATGAAATTAGATTTCTTAACTTTTGTTTAAATCATCAGTTGTTAAACGGTCAATTAATGAAACGTCGTTATCTTGATTTTGGTTAGTCTGTCCTGTACTGGTCGTATGACTCAGTGATCACTGATCAGAATAAAGTTAATTATTTATCTTCATGGTTTTAAGTCAAAACGTGATAGTTAGGATCATTATTGATTTTAGTTTGACAGCTGGTTATTTCTTTCTGTTAAATGGTTTTATTAGATACCATGGCTTAAATATAAAAACATAGAAATAAACGGTATCAGTGGGCTGAGTCAAATTAACTTCCTTACTTTCCCCCTGAACTAAATTAAATAATTACAACCTTCTGTAGAGTTTATCTAAATATCATTTAAAATTTATTGTTTCAAACATAATCATCCAATTTCTTAAAATAAAACAAGAGAAAGTAAGTTAACCCAGTAAAGCAAACGTTTTGAGTGGGTTTTGTTGGGTAATGTAACCTCACACCAAGTTTCATGGAAGACGGTTGATAATTCAGGAAGAAATTGAGTTTTTTATATTCTCCAAAAGAATATTGGACGCTCTCGGATGTACTGCGTCTACCGTGGACATTAAATCCTACTTTTTCCCTGGACCAAAATATAATTTGGTATAATTATAAAACCAGAGTATAATTTGGATTCAGAATACTATTTTTTTAATTTTAATCCGGTTTTAATGGTGATAGTCAAATTATTTTATAAAATTATTGTTTTCCAGAAAATAAAAAAATTATACTATTTTATTTAAACGCCAAGAAATTTTTAATCATTATTTTTACAGGCATACGGTTAGTTTCATTTTATCTATGATTTTAAAATCTATGAACCATCAAATTTTAATCAAAATCGTTAGAATAATAAATATATAGATGTAGATAAGATATAGATTTTAATAAATTTGTATTTTTACACAGATTTAAGGGGTTTTATGGGGTAAACTAACCTTAAAATAAAGGATTCAAAAATTTTAACGGCCTTAAGATATATAGACAAATAGCACTCTTGTACCAAATTTCATAAACATTTGGCAATCAGTGTGGTCTCGAGGTTTGTACATAGACGGACAGACACCGGTACCAAAAACACTTTTTGGATTCAGGGAGCCTCAAAATGGATATATCCCTCTCTCAAATAATATTTGATAATTTTAACGTAACAATACTTTCTCCATTTAGGCTAATACGTATAAGAAGGTAATAATGTTTTTAATATTGCTAGAGACTGGGGATTCGAGAGATTCTCATTTTATTTTAATAGTTTTTGGATCATTTCAAAGTTAAAAAAACTCTTCTCCAAAAGGTATCAGAGAAAGAAAATAACTTTCATTATAATGGGTACATTCTTTTTCACGGAGAAGCGTAACAAACCATTGTTCAGTGTTACAGAAAGAGAGACACATAGACAAACAGACAGAAATTGAGATAAGAGACATTTCGGTGTTGCTAGGTATAAGCCATGAAAATAAACAATACGATAGTAATTCAAAGCAATATACAAACAAATATGGTTTTATTTACAAAGATGAACGTTGTTTGTACTAGGTAAACAAAGGCTTGTAGAGTTCACGAGTAGAGTTTTCACGAACTGCTCTAATTCATTGAAAGTGTAAAACAACCATTACTTACTTTATAATTTATCAAAATTAGTTAGTACCTTTAGAAAAATTATTTCTGTACCGGTGTCTGTGAACATTTTAATTCACCAACAAAAGGAGTATAAATATAGAAAACTACAAATTGATGAATGTTTATCATATTGTTTAATTCCATGTAGCATTAAAGTTTAAATCAAGTAAAATGCTCTATTTCATAGTACCCTTTTAAAACCCAATTCAGCTTATGCGACACTGTAAGCTGTAAGAGGATAGCCTGGGCGGTAAATCCTCAACGGGTTGAATAAGTCAGGAGGCTTAAATGAAGTGTTTTTATTTCAATGCAGAATAAGACGACTGCCCTAGGGAATTGATGGATTAATGTGTAACATATTTTAAACACGAAAGTTAAATAGAAACTTCGTTTTAAACTCAATATTAAAACAATTAATTATAATCAGAATACAATATGTCGAAATTGTTTGGGCAAAATAATTAATTAGAAAACCTGAGATTTCCATTATTGTTTGGATTATTGAGATTTAATTATTAATAGCTAAATGTTTGTTGTTTAATTCCACTAGGGGTAAAATCAGCAACTCTCATTTTACAAAGTTAACACGTTGATAACATTATGATACATAATAATATTTTTCATGCGATACTAAAACGAATGATTGTTAATGAACAGTTTCACGATTTTAACAATTTATCAGTCAGGCATTTTGAACAATAACTCGCATCAATATAATGTAAAACGACAATGAAACTGTTCCGTTAAAACAAGATGAAAGTCGGCCACAACGTCTTGTTTACCAGCTCGATCGCTCCGGTCGATTGGCCTCATGGATTACATCAATTCACTTCTGTTTACGTCAAACTGTTTAAAAGTTTAATCTTGTTTCCCCTTCAATCTCACGGCAATTACATTTCTTTCAAGGGATCGTCTTTCTTTGGTTTTATCAAAGCACTTTTTTTAGGAAATAGTAATCTGTGCAACAAGGGATTAAAGTGAAACTTTTTTCGACGAAGGAAACTGTTGGCACTTGAGGCGTAGTCAAGGGCGGCAATTTCCTGAGTGACCAAAAGAACTTTAATCCCACGATACATACAGATTTGTATGCACCTACACATACAAGTAACACAATGTCATTTTAAAAGTTTTTAAATTTTAGCTTCAACCATTAAAATTAACTTAAAAAACTACACAATTTAGTTCCTTAAAGTTATTCTCTATCTCCAACGGTTACCGAGATATTAAAAAATCTAAACACAGTACGTTGTATTGTGGCACTCCAATGTTAATCTTATGGAGGATAGGGAAAAATTAATATTTTCCATATTAAACAATATTTTTGGATACATACATATCCTGTCCCGTTCCGATTATCTTCGGGTCTGGGTGTTTACTAGGCCTCTCCATCTTCTTCTGTCCTTCCACAATTCTTCTTCCTCCACATACTGCCATTGTACTCCTCTTGCTTCTACATCCCGTTTCACCTCGTCGATCCACCTTCTTCTGGGTCTTCCTCTAGGTCTTCTTCCATTCATTTGCAGCTCGCTCATTCTCTTTGGGATTCTTACATCTTCCATTCTCTTTACGTGACCGAACCATCTCAATCTCGACTTCTCTACTCGTTCTCTCAAACTTTCTTCGACTATTCCTCCTCTCAGCTCTTCATTTCTCATTCTATCTAATCTTGTTTTACCTTTAATCCCTCTTATAAACTTCATTTCCCCTGCCTGAACCCTACTCCATTCCCTTTCTGTTATGTTCCAAACTTCTGCACCATAGGTAACTATCGGTATATAGTACGTTTTGTACATGGTAACTTTAGCTTTCTTTGGTATATCCTTATCCCATACTAGATGTCTAACACTTTGGTAAAATCCTGCGCCTTTCCCCAGTCTCGTTGTTACCTCTTGCGCCATCCTTCCATCTTATTGCCGTAGTCTACTGCCGTAGTCTCCCCACCACTCCTCCCGGGGAAGGTGACAACCCCTCTACATGACGCCGATTTTTGGATAACACTTGATATTTAGCTTCATGTGGTTGAGATCTATCCATTTATGCTTAAAAATCATAGTTTATGTGTTTATTATGGCAGAAAACCTGCATACTCTTTTCCCTTATTAATCAAATAGGGAATAGGCAAACTCCTTTATTTATGGACAGATGTTGATGAAAGTTGGTATGAATGTTAAGATAAAAATTATTTACGGTAGAAATGACTACTTTCAGTGTTCCTCACAGCAGCTAACCTGCATATTCTTTCCCATGTTAATCTTATGGAGAATAGGCAAATAATTCTCATGTTTATGGACAGATTTTTATAAAACTTGTCATATATTATTTTTATTATTATTATATTATTGATTTGGAAATTCGCTGAGTATGCAGGTCTGCTGCGACGGGGGTATTTAAAACTTCAAACTTTATTTTTCACCATTAGAATCAGCTCAAAAAACTACATAATTTAGTTTTTTAAAGTTTTTCTCTATCTCCAACGGTTATCGAGATATTAAAAAACTAAACACAGAACATTGTACTTAGGGGCTCAAATACTATTCTTATGGAGGATAAGGAAATATTAATATATCCCTTATTAACCAATAGTTTTGGATGAAACTTGGTATTTAGCTTCATGTGGTTGGGATCAATACAATTATGCTAAAAAATCATAGTTTATGTGTTTCTCACAGCAGCAAACCTGCATACTTTCCCAAGTTAATCTTATGGAGAGTAGGCAAACTCCTTTATTTATAATAAAACTTTGTATATGGTCAAAATAAAAACAGTTTATAGTAAAAATGACTACCTTCAGTGTTCCTCAAAGCAAAACCTGCATACTCTTCCATGTTAATGTTACATTATATGACATTACACAAAGGAATGGAACAGAGTTCCCGTAGCACGTCAGCCATGTGGCTTTTTGCGCACCCCTGTAGATTGAATGTCTCACGGACCTTCCAAGTTTAAAAACCTGACAAACTGCCGTAGTCTCCCCACCACTCCTCCCGGGGAAGGTGACAACCCCTCTACATGACGCCGAGAGTGGCAGCTCTCACGCCGGCAAGCTCGGTGCAGTCATACAGCAGATGATCAGCAGTCTCCTCGGACTGCCCACACTTCCTACAGATTGGATCTCCAGTGAAGAATCCCATGCGAGCAATATGTTTCCTCATATGTAAAATTTCCAATTTTATATTTCACCACTGGAATCAGCTTAAAAAACTACACAATTTAGTTCCTTAAAGTTATTCTCTATCTCCAACGGTTACCGAGATATTAAAAAATCCAAACACAGTACGTTGTATTGTGGGGCTCCAATGTTAATCTTATGGAGGATGAGGAAAAATTAATATTTCCCATATTAATCAATATTTTTGGATAAAACTTGATATTTAGCTTCATGTGGTTGAGATTTGGATGATTTATGTGTTTATCAAGGCAGCAAACCTGCATACTCTTTTCCCATATTAATCATATAGGGAATAGGCAAACTCCTTTATTTATGGACAGATGTTGATGAAAGTTGGTATAAATGTTAAGATAAAAAATATTCATGGTAGAAATGATTTCTTTCAGTGTTCCTCACAGCAGCTAACCTGCACACTCTTTCCTATGTTAATCTTAGGGAGAATAGGCAAATAATTCTCATGTTTATAGACATATTTTTATAAAACTTGTCATATATTAAATTATTGATTTGGAAATTCGCTGAGTACGCAGGGCTGCTGCGATGGGGGTATTTTGATAACCGTGCATTCAGCTGATCCCATTAATTTTTCTCCATCAAGTTGTTAAATTAAGCTGATTCGATGTTCAAAAACTCTTCTGGCATGTGACTGATTGCTTTAACTGAATGTGAAGTTAAAAACTAACACTTTAAATTGGATCATTGGGAAATAATAAAATTTGTCAGTGGAAATCAAATTTGGTTGTATTAAAAATACTGAATCCAACGGCGTCCATTTTTTGGGAACCGCTACCCTAACACTAATATTGATATAATTTAAATATACCAGTCAAAAACTATTGCGCCCAAGCCTGTTGGTATGTTTCAAATCAAGTCATCTATCGTGATGTCAAAATTACTTTAGTTCGTGATGAAGTTTCTAAACTCAATGTTAAGTTAGAAAAGTGTAAAGTAAGAAACGTAACTCAATAACAACCCAAACATTTTATTTTATTGCTTTACCTTTACCTTTAGTTTATTTACGCTTATTAAACATAGTTTTGATTGTAATAACAGCACTTAAAATACAAATGTTTTTCTTAATTATGGCTAAATTGTAACGTTGTAGGTATTTTTAGATTCACAATAATATTTACTGTACATTATGTATCTTGACTTTTGACATGGCTATGTTTTAGCTATGGGGGGGGTGCTGGCAATTTGTAAGATGAAAATTTTAAACAGGTTTCCATAGAAACTACCAGATCTATTGTAAATAACTAACAGCTGTTTAGATGAAATGGGAACATTCCCTTTAAACATATCCATGATCCTACCTATTTCCCACAGGGAAGTAAATGCAAAAAACTTTTTGAAAATCCATTACTATTTGTATAGTTTGAGATTGAAAAAAAGATTTTCGGTCATTTGATAATTTCCATGAAAAATTCTACCTTTTCTGAACTTATAAACAAAAATAATATAATTTCATACAAACACTTTAAAGTAATCTTATTTTAAATTTGTTTTATACATAGCAAATAATGTAGGCCTTACCTATGCTTCTAGGGCCAACACCGACAACTATTATTGCTGCGAGTTTAATATAACTCAAAAACTTGACTCAATTTTAAATATAATTAGGAGTTAGTTAGGTTTAATACTAAAGATCTCAGTTAAAGTTTTATGTTAAAAACATCAATAAGAGAAAATTATTCTTGAAAAGTGTTAAAAAGATACAAAAATAAATACCATTAGAGTTATAACTTTTAAATGAATGTAGAAAGTATATAAAACATTACAGAAATTATAATTTATTACTTTGATCTTATTGAACACTGTTACGTATAATCTATTAAGTTTCATCACCTTTCAAAGAAAATGCACAGAGAAACAAATTTATTCATTTTATGTTGTTAAAGATTTGTTAGATATTCTAAATAATATTAATTCAATTAAATCTTAGCTCTTTGATGTCAAGAAAACTTTTGTAAGTTTATATAATAACCTCATCAAAACTTTCTTTGAAATATTTCATTCATATTTTTTAATATTTTAATTGCTCATTTTGCCTTTGATAAATGATTTTCACCAAAAATAAAAATTATGGTATTTCATTGAAATATAAAGGGTTGTTTATAAACACTTGTTGGCACTAAAATCCAACAACCACTGAAACCTTTAGCTAAACGTCATTATCTTAGCTTAATGGTTAAGCTAATAACTATATATAATACTATAATTCTAATGATTCCAAAATACTTAAGAGAGCTTATAAAATTTAAAATATATAATTCAAAACTAATGCACAATTTTTACTTTAAGAAAAAGTGAAAAAGTTGTTTTCGAAGTGATGTTTCTGCGTCTGGTAAACAATTGCACATGTAGGCTTATTTAAAACTTAAATATGATCTGTAATATTATGTTCCCCTGGGGCAACAATTTTCCACAAATAATAAATTATTATCATTGACCATAATGCAACTACTGCTGCTGAATTATCATTAAAAGAGTTCAAAAACATTACTTTCTACTTCTTTAAACCGCAAGAGTGCGAGCTTTTACCCCTCAATAAATTCGGCTTCATCTCTAAACGACTTTAAGTTTCACTTCCTGCACCTGGAGTTATATCAACAGCTGTTTTTATGACATTGTAACTATACAAGTCCAATTTGTCACCCAGATAAGGGGTGAAACATTTTAAAGAGCCTTAGGGAGTTTACAAACAGAAATATTTCAAACACAAACTCTCACCAAACAGACATTACCGAGATGGATGCTAGCTAATGGCATCTCGGTAGTTTTGGCAGAGCCCTCAGCTATCCGTAGCTTTGATTCTTTCACAACTTAGATAAAAGTCTTATTTGTTTACAATCCTGAAATGAAATAAACATGTATAGACTATTAACATAGATCCTGGTATTTTTTTATGAGTTTCTCTCCTTGTTTATTTAAGAATCTTATGAGTTAAGAATTTATAACAAATCATGTAAAACAAACAAAAAATGTCAAAATAACATACCACTTTACAAACCATGTCTTTCAACATAAAATCTTACATTTATGTCTGAATTTTCAATTCAGCGAATCTAAAAAAAATCCTGTTTTGAAGTGTTATTATACATAATTATTGTATTCATACCATTATTTTAATTTGCCAAACTATACAGCCTATTGACACTGAACAGCCTGATTTATTTTTACCAACTGACTAAACTCTTCTGATTGCCTGATACTGAAATTCTGGCGGGAGAGAAGTTAGCAAATGTAGCGTTTGGACCAAACATCCGCTAACCAGGTTAGCGTATGTTTGGGTTAGGCTAAGTTCGAGTTAGTAAAAGTCACTAACCAACAATTTTCTGTATATGGCGTTTTAACATAGGGTTAGCAAATGTCTTCTTAGTTAGCCAATGTAGCAGTTCCATGAGTAATTGCAAATAAAAATATTCGCAAAAAATAAAAATGCAATTAAAAAATTTTGAAATGTTGGCAGCACAAGAAAAGCTGAATGTAATAGTTTTAAATAAAAAGGAAACACCCACATAATACACTATTAAACACAAATTTAATTCCCCTTGATATATGCTTGAGTTTTTACTAGATCATCCCCAGGCTAATACAAATTCATTAAGACATGTGAAAATGTATCACCTGTCTCCTTTTCTTAAATAAGTAGAAATATTCTTGGTTTGAAATTCATTATTGGTGATGGTGGATTTATGTTATTTAAATTTTTACTGCGGACATTTTCTATCACAATTCTATGTAAAACATAGTTTCACTTGGTGAAACTTTGTTTTACATAAAATATATGGATAAAATATTTTATGGATAATATAGTACTTAATTTATATACCATAAACACTTAATAATTAAAATATAAATGGCTGCAGCTATAATTTTTTTTATGTATATTAGTACATACACTAAACGGCTTCACAACGATACGTAGTGAGAGATTGTTACTATAAAGACACTTTGAAATATTTATTTAATTACCAAGTATCAAGTATTAGGAAGTAGAGATGTAATGATTAAATGAAACAATGTAGAAAAAGTCATGATCAATTTATTTACAAATAAAATATCGAACATTTCAGTAATTTTTTAAACTGTCAGTAAAGGAGATTTAATAAAATAAAATAAAACTGAGATTGCTTTTAAAAACAATAAATAAAGCTAAAATTACAAAAAAATTATTTCTATAATAAATAAATTTGTTACCTATCAATAAAGGAGTCAATTTTTTTATAAATTCCATTTCTATCTGTTGGTCTTCTTAGATTTTGAAGAATTAGCCTTGTGTCATTTCTTCGATTTCTGTAAAAATAATCATTTAGCTAGGCAATCTTACATAAATTAATTTATGAATAAATTTGATAGTTAATTAAAGTATCTAATAATAATAATAATAATCTATGTTTGAGGATGGTTTCCAAAAGAACTATAATATTGATCTGACATTTCACATAAGTCAAATTAAACTATGTTTATTGGAAGAAACAGGTTTTACAATCCCATAATAGAAAATTCTTCCACGTCAGTGAAAGCAACATAACACTCTAAAAAATATTTTAAAATATTGGTAAAATCTAGTTTGAATGTGTAGTAAATTGGATAAAATTACGGTATCACTATCGATGATAACATAACATTTATAAACGCACACCCCAAATAAGTTTTCTTTTTTAATTAGAGTGTTATTTCTTACCTAAAACTAATTAAAAAGTACTGCTTTGTTTTTTAAGACTTCACTTAACTTTTTTTATTTGATGAAATAAAAATATTTTTAATTTGTTAAATGCCAGCAATATTTTGTGGTATTCGCTGTATGATAGTTGTATGCAATTTGCAGCACTAATATTGTAGACGCCATTCACGATCGTTGTCTATGTGTCATGGGCGTCTATATGTATATTTTTAGATTATCCTGATTTTAGGCTATACAGATTTCGACTCTGCCACATTAATCTAGATAAATTTGACTATATTGGAAAATTTATTGATTTAAAAATAACATTAACAATTTACGCTACTAAAAATTAACATTATTGGAATTTAGAATAGGTAAGAGAATGGGGTCTTGGATGGATGTGCAGTCTATATTGTTGGTCTACAGAGCTTGAAGTTGTGGGTCCTAATCTCACCTGTGGCAGCTAATAACAAAAAATTGATGCAATCTCAAGTCCGCCAGGAACTTCCCAGCCCCGTGAGGTAATTGGGAAGCCCCGACTTCAGTAGTCTAGTTCTTCAATCTAGTCTAGAAAGCTAGGGTGAAGAATGTGCTACACTGACCACGTCTCATTCATTGTACTAAAACGTAAAAACAAGCCGTGGCTAACAAGAAAAATTCCTTAAAATGATAAAATTCTGAAACTATTATCTTAAATACAAATGTAGTATAGTAAAGTAGTAATATTTAACGGTAACAGTTTTGTAACAAGGGCCAACGATGATATTTTGCTTTCCTGTGACAGCTAACGCACCTGTTTCACCGAAGGATCAGGTTCCCCCTTCAGGCCAGCTAACTCTTTCTTCAGTTTTAACAGTTTTTCCACTTCAGGTTGCCATTCAGATTTGGGTTTCCCACCTTGCTTCATGGCTCGCACTTTTTCTCCCTAATCAAAGAAATGGAACAAATTTCAAAGGGCCTATTTAATTATTTCCTTCTTGAAAAAGGTAAACTAGACTTAGTAATATTTGTTTAAGATTCCCTTTTGTTTCCCTACTCAACTCATTATTCATTTGAAGTTTTTATTTTATTGAAAATCTATAATTGTAAACGTAAGCACCTCCCCCAATTAATCACCCTAATTAAACCCTCCTACCCTAAATAAGCCCTAATATATATACTAGCAAACCTACCCTGGTAGGTATTTTAACCCTAGAGAACAAATCTGTTTAGAATCAACACTATCGTAAATTTCACAACGGGTTGAAAAAAATCAAAAATAAATATTTCTGGTTACAAAACTGAACTTAAATGAATACAAATAATCAAATCATAATACTAAATACCCCCGCCACAGCAGACCTGTGTACTCAGCAAATTTCCAAATCAATAATATAATTATAATAATAATATACGACAAGTTTGGTCAAAATCTGTCAATAAACACAAGAATAATTTGCCTATTCTCCATAAGATTAATATGAGAAAGAGTGTGCAGGTTTGCTGCTGTGAGGAACACTTGAGAGTAGACATTTATACCATCAAAAATTTTTATTTTTAACATTTATACCAACTTTCATCAACATCTGTCCATAAATAAAGGAGTTTGCCTATTCTCCAGATGTTTAACATGGGAAAAGAGTATGCAGGTTTGCTGCCGTGATAAACACAAATGGATGAACCTCAACCACATGAAGCTAAATAAAAAGTTTTATCCAAAAATATTGGTTAATAAGTGAAATATTAATTTTTCCTTATCCGCCATAAGATTAACATTGGAGCCTCAAAATACAACGTACTGTGTTTAGATTTTTTATATCTTGGTAACCGTTGGAGATAGAGAAAAAATATCTGTCATTAATATGAGAGTTAATTTGCCTATTATCCATAAGATTAATCATTGGAAAGAGTATGCAGGTCTGCTGCAGTGAGGAACATCGAAAGTAGGCATTTCTAACATAACAAGTTCCTATTTTGCCATTTATACCAAGTTTAATAAACATCTCTGTGCATAAATAAAGGTGTTTTCCTATTCTTTATATGATTAACATGGCAAAATGAAAATAGTATGCAGGTTAGGTGCCATGATAAACACATAAACTATGATTTTTAGGCAAAAAATCTCAACCACATGAAGGTAGTAAATGCCAAGTTTAATCCTCTAATATTGATTGATAAGTGAAATATTTTAATTTTTCTTTATCCTCTATAAGATTAACATTGGAGCCCCAAAATACAACATAATGTGTTACAAATTTTTAATACCTTGGTAACCGTAGAATACAGATAAAATTTTAAGAGACTAAATTGTGTAGTTTTTTTAATCTGATTCTAATGGTGAAAGTTAAAAATTAAATTTTTTTAAATTACATATGAAACATCTAATTTTTTAGTACACAACCCCCGTAAACTACCCGTTCCGATTGACCAATATGTCTGGTTTACAAACTTGTCTGAGCAAATGTAGGAATACACGTCTCTACCAAATTTGGTCTTGATCGGACAATTTTTACAAGAGTTATCGTGTTCACAGACACACATACACACTATACATACATACATATATACATATTTATATGTATAAATATATATAAAATGTTTAACGACTATTGTTTTTTGCCTCAAGACATCTCAAAACGAAAAAATAACATGGTCCCGGGCTTAAGTCTTAATAGCTTCTTCTCTGGGAAATGCGCTAAGAGTACACCATTACAAGAAAAAAATCTGTGTTTGAAAAAAGAAAGAAAAAGCTTGACTGTCATGACATCCAGTGAGGACCAAATGCCCTGACACTGAGCTATAAAACTGCTGTATAAGGCATAAAAACATTTATTGCTTGTTGTATTGGGTATCTATAGATTCAGAATGAAACACAAAAATATATAAAAGTGTAAAAAACATTTTCTTTAATTTTTGACGGCAAGGTTAGATTAAGTAATATATAATAATTATAACTAAAAATTTGGACTTTACTATGGCATGATGTTATCAGAATCAAATACTATTGGTGACTATCCTTTTGCTATCTTTTATAAGTTTTTGTGGATAAGTAATCATGGATGAACTATTTTAACCTAAATCATGACGATTAGATTGAAAATCATCGTCATTCTGTTCATGATAATATTTCATATGTGAAACAAACTATAATGGTAAATTTGTTGTAATTTGTTGTAATACCGCTCAATATTTTAAATTCTGACAATATTATTTTCACACATACCATTTATCTTATGCTGGGCAATACTTTCAAATGAAACGGGAAACAATCAAATTCAATTTCATCCATGGACCGCATTTCGCAAATCCGCTCACATACAACAAAGGAACGAGTTAATTGACTTGGTCTAATGTACGGACCCTGTTGACCCAATTTATATCCAAAATAACCAGATAAATTTGTAGATCAGCTTTCATTGATGAAGTTAGTTCTTTGCCCTAAAACTTAAAAAAGATCCTAAAAATCAAATGTTAAATATCTCTTAAGAAGAAGAGGGTTTTAATTTGTGTGAGACATCATGCTACCAAGCTTAAGATAAACAAAATTATTTACTTAGTAATAATTTTGCTTAATCACTCATTCTGCTAATAAGGATATTTATTATTACATTCTCTAAATGATAAATATACAGATTAAGTTTTATGATTAGTATCACTGTATATTTTTTCTTTCAAGTAATTCATATTTAATTTAAGAATAGTTTAAAATATCAAGTTATTCTCTTCAAGTCTTCAATATTAGATAAAACATCTGTAACACAATTCACTTAATACACGCTCTTCATAAACATTGCATGAATATTGGAATGATTAGATGTATTTATTAAGTGAAACAAAGGGCTATATGATAACTTTGTTGGTTTATAACAGGAAATTTTCATATAATTTTAAAAACCACTTCTTAAGGATAAGTTCAGAGAAATTCACTGTGTACTGCAAAAATGAAATAAAACCAAAACATACCTGTTCAGCAACTTCCTTCTCTACAGCATCAACTGTCCTTGATAGTGATGAGGCTAGGGGAACCTATGAAGAAGTTTTACTGATTAAGAGACAGTACCTGGTACTCGTATAGAATAAGACGTGTATTATAAAAATTAAAACACATTTATTACTCATTGAAAACATTTATGTGGGTTAAATAAAACAGATTAATACACCATAATTAATATAGCACTGAACAAAAAGTAGCGCCCCTGACGGGGATGGAACTAGCGACCTTCGGTTTTCGAGGCCAACACGCTACTGTGGACCACGGCATCTGCAATTTGAGCTACACCGTTTAAGGTCTTTAAGCCAACCTCAATTGTTTTAGCTGATCATTTACTCTTTTATTTCCATACAGTTATTATTAGCCTGTGATCAACTCATTTTGTTAGAAACAGAATGAGGATTGAAAAGCAAAAGATAAATTTAATTTACACCTATTAATTGGTTTGTGACAGCGGCTTCAAGCAAATACTTTGGAAATACTTTTTCTGCTTTTAATTACACAATTAAGTTACCCTTAAGTTTTTACAACTCGTTTGGTAACCTGATCATTTTGTATTTATTACATACATAAAATAAATATTTATGCAAAACCTCTATTCACATATTGCTCCCCACCATCTTCAATCAACAACTGTCAAACGGTTATAAACAGATGTTTTGGTTGGTATTGTTTACATTTTATTCTCCATAAGCGTAATGTTAAATCTTTAGATTTTAAATTAAATATTACAAGAAAACAAGAATTTTCCTAGGCATTAGACCTATCTAGAACTTATTTTCTACTCAGAAATTAGTTATTTCCAAAATTTAAAGAAAATCCTTAGTGCAGTTTCAAGATTCGTGTGCAAATATATATATATATATATATATATATATAGACAAACCTTGCTCGTATTATAGTATTGGATTTATAGGAGCAGACCAAATTCAAACCAGCTTCAGGAATATTATCAATAAACCTTTACCCAATTTTAATGGCAGAGGAAAATAAACAAGTGTCTAAGAATAAAATATAATTATATTTATAGTTATCATTATGTGTATTGTGTAACTTTGTAACATTATAATCCCCACCTTTGCCTTTGAGTTGGCTTGAGGAGTATTCTTCTTCATTTCTTCCAGTTGTTTTTTCATCTCCAATAATACTTTGACGTGAGGTTGCCAGTCGGACTTGGGCGCCCCTCCCTCCTTCATGCTTCTCACTAAATCAGCCTAAACCAGATCAAGGATCAAAATCATACATAGACAATATAACAAAAGTCTGTTTTTTCTGGTATGGTATCGTTATAATGTGCCGAGTTTTCCAAATAAACTTAAAATCAGGTTTCTTCAATGCTGCACCAAATGGTCTATCAATTTAAAAATCATAGCTTGGGAAAAAACTAGCAGACGACTTGAATAACAAAATGAATCAGCTGAGAACGTCAAATCCGTCTAAACTCGTGCATCACGGTTACTGCAACATGGGCATTGCACGAGATATCTCGTGCGTCACGGTTAAAAGGTTAAACACTATGTAAAACTCCCTTGAAACAGTCACAAGAAAAACGACTACCTGTTTCTGGACAGCAGCCTCCATCTTGTCGAGTGAGTCGATGGCAGGGTCGAGGGATGAAGGCTTGGCAGCATTGACAGCCGGCGGAGACTGCTGGCGACCTGCAAACCTCTTCTTGAGCTGCTCCACTAGTCCTGGCTCTATCTTGGCGAAGAGAGGGACTGGCTGTATTAGAAAATGAGTATAACTAAGTTTTCAAGGGAAAATAATACTCATCTACACGAAGTAGCATGTCAACAGTTTTACAGTAGAATGTAAATCTCAGTACAAAAAATTAAAATAAATAATTTTGTTTCTGTTTTAAAGTATTTTATTAAGGCTAAGGCTGGTAGTGGTATCTGGTTAGTGATGTGTGTTGTGAAAGTTGAACCATAATTGCACTGGAATATGTTCTCCATGTTTAAAAATTAGAAGGTTTTATTGCACAATCCATGTGCATTAAAAACGGATGACTGTGATTGGCCATTTGATTTTTCAACATAAGTCATAAGTCATAAGCTCTTGGAGTAACCATTTTTATGGTTCCAATAGAGTTCAATGGTGATGACTGTGAGCATCCACACTGGTATATGGTCTATCTCTCCCACCCCAATTTACTCTACATTTCGTTAATCTCCACCACTTTTGGCTGGGTGGCTGAATGATTATAGGTCGAGTACCTGGGGACCGAGCTCGGTCACAAAACATCTCGGTGACAAAACATGTTGCCAGTTGCTTTCTTGAAATAAAAACAAAAATTATAGGGGTTTATTGAACAATTCAAGCAAATATTTTTTTACTAACCTGCATAAACTTTAACAAAAATATAGCCGCCATGGTCGGGGATCGATCTCATAACCTCTAACACATGAGTCCGTCGTATTGGCAGTAAGCTAAGGCGCGGTTAAGACATGGTTTAGAGTGTTTTACCCAAGCTCAATTGTTGGAGCTCATAATTATTCGTACGACTATTATTATTAGCTTGTGGTCAACTGATTGGGTTGGATACAGAATGAGAATTAAAAAGCAAAAGGGTGATTTAATTTATACCAATTGGTTTGTTACGGTGGCTTTTCTACTGATTTCCTACTCAGAAATTAGTTATTTTGAAAATTTAAAGAAATTCGTTAGAACTGCTATCGAGATCCTTGTGCAAATAAATATACAAACCTTGCTCGTATTATAGTATTGGATTCTGGACTCAGTTACCATTTTGTCATTCAGCAATTAATAAATTAGGTGTAGGTGTAATTTTTTTAAATTTGGGTAAGAGCCCCCTTAACATGTTCACTGCTGGGTTTCGTTAGCGTGTATTGCTAAAC
Organism: Nephotettix cincticeps; assembly: GCA_023375725.1. Taxonomy (NCBI): domain Eukaryota; kingdom Metazoa; phylum Arthropoda; class Insecta; order Hemiptera; family Cicadellidae; genus Nephotettix; species Nephotettix cincticeps. The sequence goes on from CM041791.1 coordinate 119,647,677, forward strand.
TCCACCGTCAAGCATGAAGCAAAAACACAAATGTATCATCAAAGCACGGAATGGCCGTGACGGAGATAAAGCGCATTAAAACTTGTGGCAGAATGCATAAAACGCACTAATGTGTTAAAGTGGACTGAATTGAGGGTTAAGGGGTGTGTGGCCTTGAACGGGCAAATCACAAAGAAGCAGCAAGCAAAGCATCACGCTAACGCTAACCTCCTTGTAAATCAAACCAGTTTGTTTTCAAAAAGCATCGCGCTAGACCTCCACCTACACCTGCACCTCCTCAATATACGTGCTCCTATAAGAGAATATGTACTTGATTTATCTCGTGGTACCTCTACTTATATCTTCTCCACTATATAGGTACTCTTAGGTAGTAACAAAAATCAGGTTTTAGACCCTTTCTCTCCAAACCATTAAACAATACTAAAAAGTGTGCAAAAATACAAAATAATGCTCTTGACACATTAATAATTTACTCTGGTCTAAAATTTATAAATGAATATAATTTAATTTTAAATAAGAACGGTAAATACTAAGCTGGTAGCTTCGTATTATAGTGATATTATTTTTAATATGCTATGTATAACTTCAGGTCACTTAAATCAATGGAATATTAGTATTAATATAAAAATTATTCAGGAGAAAAATCATATACTAAAAACACTGAATGATCGTGTTTTTTAAAAATCTATATTTTTTCAGGCAAAAGAATAAATTTATAAAATAGTTTGACTTTCACCATTAAAAACAGTATAAAAACAAATAAATATTTTAACTTATTAATTTACGAATGGTTTAAAAGAAAAGTTGAATTAACACTCCAAGGAAAATGCAGAACGTCGTTTGAGAGCTTCAATGTTATCATGTGGAGAATACTAAAAATTCAATGTAATCCTTAATTCTCATCCATTTTACCTGAACCTTCTTACGTAACTTAAGGTCATATCATCGAATAAAATCCAAACAAAAAGGTTGTTACTACACCAATTGGTGGGAGGTGGAGTAGAGTTGGATATCTCCACCAAAATCTTTGAACTTTTAGTAAAATATGTTTGGAAGAAATTTTATGACCGCTTTCGAAACAAAAACTTAGTTCAATGATTTAATAAGTCATTAAAGATTCAATAGTTGACTTTGAAAGAGAGGATGTATGTGTCCAGTTCATTCAAACCAATTTTTTTTTTAGTTTGTTAAGACATATTTTGCAGAGGAGTGTCTAGGTTGTATCTAAATGTGAGAGGCATTTGGAGGCATGAACTTACCGATTATTCAGCCTTGACAGAAAACTTACACATAAGACAGTACATGACTTATTTGACAGTGACAATTACCTTCCCGATGCGATGGCCAGGAGTGAGTATCTGATGGATGTGGTCGGTGAGGATGAACGCTTCCTTGGGCGCGTTGATTTGCGTAGCCATCACATCCGACGTGTGCGGCATGTACGGCTTGACTAGCATGGCCAGTAGTGTGGCCAGGTTGCAGGACACTCCCACACATGTCTTGGCTCTCACCCTGCAATCATAATCATCTGATAGGTATTGGTTTGTGAGCCGTAATCTTTAAGACTCAGTAAATTTTGTAATAAATATATTACCAAAGATTTAATATTCAAGATTAATTTTTGTCTATTTCACAAACAAAAATTTCCCAGGCTGAAAATTTTCAGACAGTCAAAGAGGAATGTTCTAAGAAGAACGTTCTAAGCGAACAAATTTCTAAATCCGAGAATTTCTATGGAAAACATTCTATATAACTCGTTTTATAACATGGTTTGGTAATTAAGTCAAAGTTTTTCAGTAAAAACTACAACCTTCTAAAAAATTTATCAAAATATAATTTAAAATTTACTGTTTTAAAAATAATCATCCAATTTCTTAGACTATCAACAAGATAAAATAAGGTAAATTAATTGTTTGTAATTGTTGGGGGCATTATCCCCTTCTCCCCAGGTAATACCAACATTTTTTGAGTGAATTTTGTTGGGTGATGTAACACTGCATAAATTTAAATTTAAAAAATTTAATGTAAAATCAATCATGTTAAATGGTTGGGAAATAAGGAAGAAATTGATTTTTTAATATTCTCAATAAGATTAACATTGCATGCTCTCAGACAACGTACTGCGTTAATCATGGGATTGTAAATTTAACATTTCTCTGGAACTGTTAGTGGTAGACAAATAATTCAATACTAATTTGTTTAGTTTTTAAGCTGGTTTCAATGGTGGCAGTCAAATTATACTTTACCTTTATGTTTTTGAGGGAAAAAATATTTTTTTTGTTTTTAAAAGCACATAACTTTTGATCCGTCATTTTTACAGACATGCGGGTGGTGTGATATTATTTATTACTCTATGCACTATTAACTACTTTCAACCAAAACTTTTAATTTATACCGATTTTAATCAAAATAATTGTTAGAGCCATTTTTGAGAAATTTTTAGAATTTTTTCCCGTTTTTTAAGGGTTTTAAGAGTCAATGAAAGGGGTAAAGGGGTTTTTGTCAAAATAAAAAATTCAAAACGATGGAAAACCCCACCAGGTCAATATATACATAAATACCAAATACATAAATACTCTGTACTTGATACTTTTAAATAAAAATAAATCTCTGTACATATCCAGACATACACACAGACAAACAGACATCACTTCGAAACATCATATCCACTCTCAACTCAAATTCAAACATTTTTACAAAAAACAATACTTTCTCTGTATACTATCGTATGAGTGGGAGAAATTAAAAATATGATCATTTTTGTTTAATATTCATAATATTCAATATTCAATAATCTTTATTCATGAATGCACAAGGTACATAAGAATAGTGTCCGCAGATTTGCATAATAACATAACCTCTATATTAAATAACAATAATAATAACATAACATAAATAATAACATACATATATTCAATGAGGGAAGTTGAAAAACTCTTCAAGTGAGTAAATAGCTCCATTAATCAAGTATTCTTTCAGTAGTTTTTTAAATTTAATTAAATTTTTTTCGGTTTTAATTTGTTCTGGAATAAATTCATAAAACTTATTTCCAACATATGAGGGTCTTTTTTCAAAAAATTTTAATCTATGTTGAATTTGCCTATTTGATTTTTTTTGCCTTGTATTATAATTATGAATTAATTGTTGAGGAGAATTGAGTAGTTTATTTTTTGCATATAAAATAGTGTCAAGAATGTATTGGCCATAAACTGTTAATATTTTAAGCTGTTTAAAATGGACTTTAGCCGAATCATCATGCTTCAGTCTCAGCATTATCCTTATTGCCCTCTTTTGCTGTTTTAGAATGAGTTCTAAATTTTCCTTTTTTGATCCTCCAAACAAAGAAATGCCAAATGAAATATGGGAATGTATGTAAGCAAAGTATATATTTTTTAAAGTTGCCAAGTCACAGTAAAAAGACATTTTTGAAAGTGCATAAATGCCAGAATTTATTTTTGTTAGTATTTTACTTACATGGTCATTCCAATCAAGATTTTGATCTATGGTTAAGCCAAGAAAATTTGTGCTTGGGTTTTGTTCAATAACTTGAGAGTCAAATACTATTACAGGTTCAGTTTGTCTCTTATTTTGAACAGTTTTGAATCTAATAAAATTTGTTTTTATGTGATTGAGTACTAAATTTTGATGTACTAAGTAATTTCCTAAATTACCCAGCTCTATGAAAGCAGCCAGTTCTACTTGTTCTATTGTTGGTGATGAGATTTTTAAATTTGAATCATCTGCATAAAGGCATAATTCACTGCTAGGTTTGTATGACAGAGCTTTATCCATGTCCTTCATATAGCACAGAAAAAGTAAAGGTCCTAAGATGGAACCTTGCGTAACTCCGAACTTTATAGGCAGTAATCTTGATGATGTTTTGATCATGCGATTATACTTCATATGTGAGATTTCCACATATTGAGTTCTGTTTGATAGATATGAAGTAAACCATTGAAGTGCATTTTTTGATACTCCAATGATTTCTAATTTTTTTAAAAGTAAAGTATGTTTAACACTGTCGAAAGCTCTGGATAAGTCCATGAATATTCCTATTGTATAATCACCTCTATCCACCGATTCAATTATTGATTCTAAAAAGGATGCAGCAGCAGTTATAACTGATTTACCAGACCTAAATCCATGCTGGTTCTCATCCAATAAATTGAATTTTTCAAGATATGATGATAGCTGCAAATGAACAATTTTTTCATAAATTTTAGAAATGGCAGGTAACAAAGAGACTGGGCGATAATTGTTAATATTTTGTTTGTCATTTTTTTATGTATTGGAATGATTCTTGCTTTTTTTAATTGGTCAGGAAAAATACCAGTAATGAGAGAGGAGTTAATTAAATGAGCCAATATTTGGCTTATATCACCCTTTACACTTTTTAAAAGGCTAACTGGTACATCGTCATGCCCACTGGAATAATTATTTTTTAAAGAGGTTATCACATTTTCAACCTCCCTCCTGTCAACAGGCCGAAAACTAAATTTAGGTTTTAAAAATATTTCTTGGACAGAACTAGGCTCAGAACAGCTACCTTGCACAACAACATCACAATTTGGAACAATATCTTCAATCACATCTATAAAATAGTGATTAAAAAAATCAGCTACAGTTTTTGGATCCTCAACAATACTGTTTCCTCTAACTAAAGAAATGTTGTTCTGCCTTTTATCAGATTGCGGTTTGATATTGTTCCACATAAAATTTCATTTCGGCTACGAAAAAACTTGAATTGTTGATTTAATGTTACTGGCACTGGTAACAAACCATCATAATAGCTCGTTTTGCGACGGGGTTTCCGGCAAAAATAATACTACTTCATTCTGATCGTAAACGTAGACGATCAATTGTTTAGTTATCGCATTCTCAACTACTCCGGGATTGAGCAATACGATAAAGTGTTGCCAAATTTACATTTGGCCTATTTTGTCGTTCAGTGTTCACATATCCAACAAATTTTCCACTTGTTTTCAATCTACATTTTATTTTTGTTAAATGAATTTAAGCGTTATTAGTTTTACATTTTTAGATAATTTTAAGATGAATAACTAACTAGATTACGACGAGGTACCATAATTTTACGGGTTTCAATATTGTTACACAGCCGATCGGGGTATTTTATCTGCCAAATATTCCAACTCTGCGCCTGCGCACAGGCCTTTGTTTGATGCTGCACTGTCGAGTCGACAGTGTCGACTGTCACTGACTGCCCTTGCCGATACGCAGATAGCCGATGGCATCGAGCCAACGGTGTCTGTCAAATCTTAATTCTTTGTTAATGGTGATTTGTTTTTATCATTGTAATAAATAAAATAATTGAATCGTGAAATAAAATTCAGAATTAGTTGATTATTAGTAGAATGAATTGATGAATTAGTAGAAAGTTGATCTCATTTAATGGCGAATTATAAGGTTTCTGTTGATTTAATTTGTGAATTACGCCATATTAAAATTTGTTTCTGGTAATTGTTATTTTGTAAATTTGTATTTATTGATGGAATAAACTTATTATTATTATTATTAATTTAAATGCAGTGAAGTAAAAATTTTAGTTTTGTTGTTCATCCTATGAAGAATTTATGATTTTTTATGTAAGTTTACCATTTAATAATTTTTTATAACATTTTATTGATTTTTTCCTAATTTATTCTTAGATAAGTCTGATTTCACTTTTTTATTGCGAGTATCCAAATCCGAAAACTATTCGATCCGAACCCAAAATATCCGATCCGGATCCGATCCGAATCTGAGCTATCCGATCCGAAAAAATAATTCACTATCCGCACACCTCTACTATAAATAAAATTGTTTTAAAATAATCACACACAATCTTAATAAATATGTTAAATATATCAGTTGTCCAATACACCAGTATGAATTTTTAAAGTTTACTTTGTATGCTAACATAGTGCCTTTCTTGTGATTGGAGTCCTTCATCTTATCGCCTGCTCTCTTAGAAAACCCATACTATTCACAGCCAGAATCTGTTTGTAAATTCTGTTATTTTATATCGTGCAGTTCAATAAAACTTCAATACAGAATGTGAAATTATAAAATGTAAATATGGTCCAAACTCACTTGTCCTGGTCGGATCCCTTGATAGCCTGCCAAGGCTCGCAACCCTGCATGTACTGGTTGCCAAGCCGTGCAATGTTCATGATGCGCACCATGCCCTCACGGAAGCGGGTGCGTTCCATAGCCAAGTTGTATGCCCTCACCTCACGTGCGACGTGCGCCAACAGAGCCCACTCCTCGTCAGTCATCACCATCTCTGGCACTTGGCTACCGAAGAATTTCTCGCAGAACACTAATGCCCTGTGCAATAATCACACAAGATAATAAATTTATGTAAATGCCATTATTGGTACCACTTTCATCAACACATTGTGCACTATACCCGAGTACAGCTCGGGGTACTGTATTTGCCGTTCCATTCCCATTCTGAGTGTAGCTCAGGCTTAGAGTCTGCCAGATTAAAATTATGGATTTCAGAAATTTGACTTTGGAAAGTCATACTATAACTTAAAAATAATACAGTTAGAGAAAAAAAAATCACACCTGTTGACAAAGTTGCCGAGGTTGTTAAGCAGCTCCGAGTTGTTCTTGGTGGCGAGATCCACCCAGGAAAATGACGAGTCCTGTCCCTCCGGCCTCACATAGAGCAGGTAGAACCTGAACACGTCTGCAGGGATGCCTGTCTCCTTGGCGTCTGTGCCAAACACTCCCACACCACGGGACTTGGAGAACTTCCCATCTTCGTAGTTCAGGTATTCTGCAACCATCAACAAACTCATAAAAATTTGAATGAAAACTTGATGCACCTTTTTTATTTTCAACTGAATAAAATGGTTCTAATACAAATTGTAGGTCTGCACAAAATGTCATAAAACAATTAAATTTTACTGTCTTTTATGTAAGGGTTTTGTACTAATTGTACTTTCCTGATACAAAATCGAATTCAGTATTTTTTTAAGGATTGATTTAAGGCTTTAAATGATTCTCACAAACACTACCTATTATAATCCATTGAATGAACCCTTATATATTCTTATCAAGACAGCAAAATTTGAGCAGGTCAATCATGTGGATTCTATTAAATTTTAAACAATACCAAACATTGAATGGTTTATGACGCACACTAAAACCCACCAGTGGCACAAACATGGCTGACAATGGTGTGACCCTGGTCGACACTCATGAGGGTGGCTGGAAACATGATGGCGTGGAATGGAACGTTGTCCTTGGCCATGAACTGGAAAAGTTCCACCTTGGCACTGGCACCAGGCTGCCACCACTGACGCCATTGATCTGTGTAGCACTTGGTGATGCTCATGTAGCCAATCGGTGCATCGAACCACACGTAAAACACCTGCAGGATCGAGGAAAACTGAGTTGTTGGCAAAAATATATATTTTGAGTCAAAACACACCACTATATTTTTGTAAGGGTTTTTGTCACTGAATTTTATATCCTTACCAATACCTGTGTCCAATCGGTGACCATTACTTTTTCAACTAAATAGTACAAGATCACGCCAAAATCATCCTACACTCATTTCTCATTCATAAATGACTGCTGCCAGGATTGGTCACCATTTCAGAAGGTAATGTACTTACTGCCATGCCATTTGTACTCTAGTCGGTACTTGGCCTCAGCAACACAGCGCCTCCATCCGATTCTATCTTCAGCACCTTCTTCTGTAATTCCCAGCCGCCTCATGTCTTGTTGCACTTGGTCCAATAAAATGTAATGTAGAAGGTAATGTAATGTAATAAAACTATCTAAACAATATATATATATATACTATGTAGGCTAATTAATTTTTAAAAGAGCAGAATATTACAGTATTTATTTACTATAATACCGGCCATATTATTAATCAGCCAGTACTTTAAGTGGTACCTATAATGCAACTCCCAAGGTACTCCTTAATGAGTAAATGTATTGGCTTGAGCCAGTAGGATTCTTTTTCTAGTGAGTCGTTCAATAGCCTGGACACAGAATGGCTGTATGCTGTCATCTACTCTTGACACACTTAGATTTGCTCCGCAGGTAGTGATAATGTCAGGTCACCCTCACCCTTACCTTGGACTCAAAGCCCGCCAGAGGCACGGGGATGCCCCACTTAAGGTCCCTGGTGATGCAGCGAGGCTTGAGTCCGTCCTTGAGCCACGACTTGGTGATCATCTCCGCATTGGCTGTCCAACCGGCGCTGGTTGCATCCACCCACTTCTGCAGCCGTGGTGCTATCTGCACATGCAACATCAAACTATTATAACACTGTAACACATCATTTTAAAACTGCCCATCTTGATTTCTCAAACCCAAATAATAATATACAATATCTGGTTTTGCATATTTATTACAACAAATGTCAACTCCTTGCCAGATTGAGTCACAGCAATTGTACAAAATAACTTTTTGACATTGATATATCCAAGCTTCGGAGATGTTAGCAATGTTGCGATAGGGTAACGGGAGTGACCGTATATAGTTATAAGAACCGCTGATTCGAGGAAAAGAAAACATTTCCTCAAAACATATCCAATATCTAAGCAATTTTACCAAAGAGAAGTAAATACAATTTTTCATAATTGAACAACATTTATGAATATGTGTAAATAAACACTATCTTTAAACAGCTGCTTCAGTTGTATTTCACATTAAAGTTTTAATATAGGCCTAAGGATAATATTACAGGGTGAAAATAGACATTTATACTATAATAAATATCCTCACTTCACAATAAAATCAGACAAATCCACACCCAGGCCCTCAAACTAGGTTTTTTCAGGATATTGATTATTCAAGACTGAAATGTCTACTTATAGGAAACAACGACAAACTATCCTCAATAAATTTTTAATAAGAAATTACTACCTTTTAGTGTACCAAATAGCGGAAAAATAAAAGTCATACATATTTTCAAAATATGTATGACTATGTCATACATATACAAAAAAGACTTCAGAGCTCACAAGTTTGATTCCAGAATTTTCCAAAACATTAGTTCTAATTTGAGCCGATTGTTGGAAAGAACAAAACAAATAGAAAACATTATTGCTTGTTACAAGTTATTCCTTGCCTTTGGCAGATCCAGGAACAGTTGCTGAGCCTTCCTCAGCACCGGTGTGTTCCCGCAGACTTTACACCGAGGCTTGATAAGTTCCGGGGCATTGATCAGCTGACCACATTTGTCACACTGGTCACCTCTCGCATCCTCGTAGCCACACTTGGGACACGTACCCTCCACGAACCTGTCCGCCAGAAACCTGCACAGAACAGATATACATGTGTGCTTGGTAGTGGTGGGACTGTGGTAATGACTACAGGCTAAGACATTTCAGATTCCAAGATACTACTGCTATATTTGCAACCCCGGGATTTCGGGATCGAATAAAGATCCTGGGATTACAATTTTTATAAGTCTAGAATGATTTGTTTGGTGAAGACACCCATAAAATAGTTTTATTATTAAAGTTGTTAACTATCAACAGTCTCATCTTATGCAATCGTAAGATCTTGTAGCTTTAGGAACCTTAAACAGTTAGTTGTATTGAAGGCTGATCAGACGATTGATAACCGACTATTGTCAGCAGTGCACTTTTTGACCGTACCTAAAATATGACACGCGCCTAAAATTCAGGGGAAGATAGACATCATTATTTTTCATTATGCTCATTTCGTATTTACTTCAATTAGCTACTCATTTTAGCACAAATAAAAGGTTATCATGAATTTAACTTTTGCATTATTTTATTGAGTTCATTGTATTCACTAGCCCTTTCAAAACGTGTTTGCTTAGAAGATAAAAGATTAGATGCTGTAACTATATACAGGCTGTAACTATGCTAAACAAAAGCCCGATATCAACTAAAAATGTTAATAATTAGTTGAACATCATGAAGTAAAGAAAATATCAAAATGAAGCCACCTGTAAGGCTGTGAGATACCTCGATTCCTGGGGGACTCAGTGCTGTATCATTAAATTCCAGGAATAAGTTATCACTGTTGAACTGCGCTTAGGTTTTAAGGAAAATTTAAACTTTGAGAAACGTAAATTGGTAAATACTAGTTTAAAAGGACATAACAAAACTAAACTCTATTATTTATTATATTCAAACAATAATGACGGCATTAAAAATGTTTACAGTGTTTGTAAAGACGACTTTTGCAGTAGCTTAAAATTCAATCACGAAAAAATTGTAAAATAATGATTTTTTGCAATCCCGTAATCCCAGGATTGAGAACTCTACTTATCACCCACCATTTCTAGCTCCTTTCCTATCTTCTTCCAAATTTCATGTTTAAATTTATTTTTCATTTTTTAATATAATTACAATCACTTGTATCATACATTGCTGGATGGCAGCGCACCAACTCGATTAACTTTTCATCCATTAGTAAATCCAAACTTTAACTAAGTTCTAACACACACTACTAAGGTAGTAGGAAACACACTTGGTCCGTAAAAACTATGGCAATAAACAACTAATGTACAGTAGCGTTAGACAAAGACCCACTAGACTGGACAAGTTCGACTGACGACCGACCTCGAGAGTTCGAGTGCCCCGTGCAACACAGTATTCTGAGTGAAGTTCGAAAGTGCAACGCAGACTCGTGCGGGGCTGATCTGTGTCGCACTGGCGAGTCCCGCAACATGCGCACTCTTGTGCTAGACAGGTCCAAAAAACTGCTCTGCGCCACCAATCTCTATCTGCGTCTCAATATGCGGCGGGTCTTAAAGTAACGGGGATGCCAAACTCATCAAATTCAGGCACATATGTGATTATTTTAAACAAGGTTCCTGAGTGATCTGTTTAATATAACAATTACAATTTTTTGTGGCATTTTTAAATATTTGTAGACCTTCAAAATGACATTTGAAGAAGATTATTGGATCAAAAATGTAGCTTTGAAAATTATTTTCCTGTTGTATATGATTTTTTTCTAAATTTCAAATAGGTCATGTGAAAATGGTTTGTTATTCTTATATGTAGCCCAAATTTCAGCTCAAAATCATAAGTAGTCTTCCCAAAATCCTTTCAAGAAAATTATAAAATTTCCGAATTAATCACCCTGTAACTAAAAAAAGTTGAAGGTATATTTAAGTTACAGTGAACACAAAAACGTTAATTTTTTTCAAATAGTAGATTTTTTGCTCGCACCATCGTGGTGCGTAAAATCTTTATATTTGATTTCAGGCATATACCATCAGTTCCTTAATCACTTTTTTCAAGGTGTGCAGCAATTGGGCTTTCCAAAATTCCTGCACATTTCCCATATTTTTCAAGATTTTCTCTCACATTTTCCCGCACTTTTAATATGCTGCAAAGCGATCGATGAGTTCATTATTCGTGGTTTACTTATCAGTTACATAGATCAAACCGCTAATTCAACTATTGAAGATCTAAACTGGAAGAAAAAACTGACACAGGACTGAAAACCACGTAATGGCTAAGGGAAATGCGACGCAAAAAGCAGCAAACCAATCTTCTTAGTTTTTTTACATCATTGTGGCGCTTTTCTAGTGATGAGTAGAGTTTAAAGTGAACTCGAACATATTGTGCGCCCAAGATACACCTAGTTCTCTTAGTCAGATCGTCGGCATCGATTGAGTCATACACGGCAAGCTTTTTGTCCGTTACAGAAGTAATAATAATAATAAGTTTATTCCATCAATAAATACAAATTTACAAAATAAAATAAAATCTTGGAACTACGTTGCCACATTGTCCAGTATGTGTGACAAACGTTTAACAAAATTAAAAATACTATTATTTATTATATGATGAGTCCAGTTCAACAATTTAAAGTCTCTCATGTTGCCGCTCACTATGACGTCTTAAAAAATAAAATGTATAAATAGAAAGGAAATAAACATTTACTCTTATTAATAAATAACTAAACAAAGTAAAAATCTATAACTAAACAACGAAAATAACAGATTTTTTATTTGGAATTGGAAAATGCTACTTGAATTGGAAAAATGAAATTTGGTGAAAGTGAAATTTTGAAAAATGACTGAAATTTGATGACCAATTTGGTAAATTAACATAGAATATTATCAAGGAAATTTATGTCTGGTTTACTAAAAAGCCAATTTTTTAATTTAGAAGAGAACAGATTTAAGGTCAAACAATTTCTGATTTCCTCAGGAATTTGGTTGAAATATTTGGGACCCCTATATTGATAAGAATGTCTGAATAATGTTTTATTTACTTTAGGTAAGCGAAATATTCCTTGTTTATTATGCCTTGTGCTGTAAAATAGATTACTTGTTCCAGTATTTCCACTACGGACATAAACAAGTTTTAAAACTTTGAAAACATATAAATGCTGTATTGGAAGTATTTTAAGCTCAAGGAAAATTGGAAATGAACTATCTCGTATATGGCTACTTTTTATTATTCTTAAAAAATGATTTTGTGTTGTTCTTAATTTTTTTATATGGCTTTTGAATGTTCCACCCCAACATTGGAGAGCATATTGAAGTCTTGAATGAACAAGAGCAAAATAGAGCGTTCTGAGTAACGTTTTATCACAAATGTTCCTTAAAAAGTAAAAAATTCTTATAGAAAATTTAATTTTTGAGTGTAGTGTGAAAACATGTTTTTCCCAATTAAGATTCTCATCCAATACAACTCCAAGGTATCGAAAATGTTTGACCTTTTCAATAATATTACAATTGCATGAATTTAAAGTACAGTCTAATGTGTGGTAAAGAATGTCTTGCGGAAAATTAAAACTGTTTACTATACTAAAATTTATATATTTCGTTTTATCCACATTTACTTGCATTCTATTAGATTCAAACCAATCGTTTAGTAATTTAAGGTCATCTTGAATTTTATTATAAAGAGTTAAGCTGTCTTTTTCGGAATAAAATAACGCTATGTCGTCAGCAAATGCGCATATTTGTCCATGGAAGGGGAGCTTCCAAAAGTGTCCGCAGTGCACCTGATTGAATTTTTCATTCTGATTTCAGATAACCTGCCAATATGACTGTATTTTTTGGTCTTGTGTTAAGAGTTATGAAGTTTTTTTTTCATCACGATAGCTATGAATATCGACGAATTGACATAATTTAATCGCTTATGAAATTTAATTTAATAGTTTTTGTATTTTCTCTTTAACAACGTGCATCTTGGACGTACCCATTTCACCATATCACTCAAATGAATTTTGGCTTTAACTTGAATCGGAACCGAACTCGCCTGATGTTTGACGAGCTGCCGCTGACTTGTCGATGTTGAGTCAAAGCAAACCTCGTCTGAAGATAGTTGATTTGCCGATTAAGAAAAGGTTTAAATTTTGGTTTGATTTCATTATTTAACTTTTCAATCTTTCAGTAACAATTAAAACTGCTCAGGTGGAAGAGTCCTTCTCTTTGATTTGTAAATTATATTACTAATAATTATGAACACATTTGTTTTGTTTTGTCGAAAAAAATAATACCGAATAATACCTTCTGCAGACAGCTAGGACGAGGCAAACTAACCTAAAAAATATTGGCTTGTTTCGAGGCTGGACTGTAAGTTACTAGAACACTCGTACTTCGTCGCATTGCTCGGGGAGACGAGACCGAGCTCCCGCGGAAGAGGCCGAAAATTCCTGAGTCGTCTTTTGTGTGCACTACACATGCCATTCTGCCATTCCAGTCCAGCACTTGACGACCTGTCCTGTCTGCTTCAACACAAACAATCCACCGACTCTTGATTAGGGAGTTAGTGCAACAACGTATCATTTATAACCCTTTAACTTCAATATTTAACCGTTAATTCATTCACAAGATGTGTCTTAGTTAAATAATCACGAATATTAGAAATATTGATATTTTAAAAATAGCAGTTTGCCGAATTCCCGTACAAAACCATATTTATTAACTATTCCCGTTAATTTTTGTATAATTCCCGGCGAGATAAAATTCCCGTACAATTCCCGCTTTTCCCAGAATTCCCAGTCACTGAACACCTTGATTTTACAACAACTAAACTAATGCATCACAAAAGAATAATACTAGCCAGCATCAGGAAGGATATTTATATCACACCTGTCACATTTTTCACAAAGAAGCTGATCCATGGTCTGGGTACAAGTGTAGCCGTTCTTGTGACAACCAAGGAACAACTCCTGGACAACCCTGAAACATAAACAACATACATCAACATCTCTCATGATGTGTTATAAATTCAGTATAAAATTGTTTTATTCTCACAACATAGATCAATAGAAATATAAAGCTTATATGTAACAAAAAATTTTGGGAAGGCTATAATCTGAATCCCTAAGTAAAAATGCATAAAAGTTAATGGAGAAAAATGCAAACAGCCGTTTTGACATGGATATGTCTAACCTCTGGGGGGTGTAAGCAGATTTGTGTAATGCAAAAAGTGCAGCGAAAGTGTTAAACGGAAGTGCCATCATATGGTTTTAAGAACATCTGTTAAGCTGAACTGAAAACATTGCCTTTATACTTACCCATGATCTAACCTATTTCCCACAGGGGATTAAATACAGTGCAACTTGGTTATTGCGGCCTCGGCTTTAACGTCAACTCGGATATAACGTCATTTATTTTTAGGTCCCGCCAAACTATAGGTATTTACATAGGTAAAACCTCGGATATATCATCAGTAAATTCTAAAACCTCGTATATAACGTCAAGAAAATCGGGCCAAGATGAAGGCAACATATAGCTAAATAGAGAAAGTTCGGTTGGTGGTGCAACGTGAGGGCTGCGGCTATTGTTTAGCTACATTCTATTTTTAGAAACGGCATTTTATTGCTGTCTTACCGCTAACCACCCCAACCCCCTCCCCTTACCCTATATCCGCTGTCGCCGTCATCAAGGTCAGTGTCAGTGACTCACGTCGCGTCAAAGCACTGTGATGCCGTTCGTACGCACCTACAGTTCGTGCAGCTATCGTTAGTTCAGTGTACGTCTTTTACAGTTTGTTTTTCATTATTTTAATTTACGAATACAGTATTGAAAAATAATGGCAAGTGTTAAGAGAAAGGTTTTGCCGAAGAAAATATGTGAATTATAAGAGCGTGTGAAGAGGGACGTAAGATAGCAGACGTGTGTTCGGGCTTGTTTTTTAAAATTAAACCAACAGTTGAATTCACCATGCCAAACTTCATTGCACTATTTTCAAGTTCGATTTTTTATATAGTATAGAGTAGTTCAGTCAGTCATAAACTTTTACGTGTATTTCAAATTACCTTCATTAAATGTCTTAATTTCATGTAAAAATGTGTTTCTCTATTTTTACTCGATTTTAAATTAAAATTATGTAACCTCTTTTATAGGGTCACTCTGATATAGCGTCATTGATTGTGTGGTCCCTTCAATGACGTTATAACCAAGTTCCACTGTACAAACATTTTTTGCACCACTAGATTAAAATAGAAAAAAAGTTCCAATAAAATATAAATACTATAAACCTTATTTTATTTGAAGGTTATAAAATCATTAAGACAATCACATAGGAATGATTGGACTCAACAAAATTTTTAAATTAAAATGTTAAACAAAATTAGTTTTTTTACTATTTTATTTAAAGTAGATTTTTTACACAAATATTTTTAGTCAAATGCATTATTCAATAAATTTAATAATTAGTTGACTATAATAAAATGTACAGTTGTATGAAAGAATACAAACAAATAAAATTATTAGGCATACAGCTTATTTTATGGTAAAGAAACTTGATCCTATACAGCTATGCTGATCTGCAGCAAACATACACGTTCCAATATGTCAAATCACTTTTTAATTGGCGATTGGCTGCTAACCTTACAGAAAATATTCCTTCTTGTTAAATAATATAATTGCAAACTACTTACAATACATTTTTTATCACTGATTAATGCTAGCTATCTAGATTAGGATGTACTTCTGAAGTCACATCATAGCTTTCAAATTGCCTCATGGGGCTGGGTGAAACCCAGGGGGACCTAAACCTACTATCCACGATTTTATCTGAATCACAACAAAATGCAACAGGGAATCTAGTTTAGAATACAATTTCTTAGGTCATCCCGTAAAAAATATTTACAAAAAAAACTTACTATACGATTTCATTTAGTTTAAAATCAGAAGGTGAACTGGCAAAAATTTATTTAATAAAATAAAATGACATAATAGGTGTAAAACTAACTCAGTCTGTTGAGGCGTGGTTGTCCGTCCAAACAGGTCAAACTGGATGTTGAACCATTGGTAAATGTCTCGGTGTATGGTGAAGTACTTGTCACAGATCTGTCTCGGGGTCAGCCCCTCCTCAAGAGCCTTGGTCTCGGTGGCTGTTCCATACTCGTCCGTCCCACTGATGTAAAGAGTGTTCCATCCACGCAGCCTGCTGTACCTGGTCATTTATGCAAAAATTAAATAATCATTGACAATTTTGCCACGGACAAATAGTTAAACCAACAAAATACTAAAACAACTAAAATTTTACAGCGATTACTTTAAAAGAATTTAACATTAAAATGTTTTAGATATAAAGTATTTTTCTTAATATTTGTTATACTGTTCTCTGGAAAATTTATATTATTGTTAACAGGTATTTTTAACATTTATACCAACTTTCATGAACATCTGTCCATAAATAAAGTAGTTTGCCTATTCTCTATATGAATAACATGGGAAAAGAGTATGCAGGTTTGCTGCTATGATAAACAGATAAACTATGATTTTTAAGCATAAATGGATAGACCTCAACCACATGAAGCTAAATATCAAGTTTTATTCAAAAATATTGATTAGCATAGGAAATATTAATTTTTCCCTATCCTCCATAAGATTAACATTGGAGCCCCTCAATACAACATACTGTGTTTAGATTTTTTAATATCTCGGTAACCGTTGGAGATAAAGAAAAACTTTAAGGAACCTAATTGTGTAGTTTTTTAAGCTGATTTCAATGGTGAAATATAAAATTATAAATTTTTAAAAATTACATGTGAAAAACGCAAAAAACCCCTTTTTGGGGTACAAAACCCCCCCAAACTACCCGTTCCCATTGACCGATATGTCTGGTTTACGAAATCGTCCGAGCATTTGTAGGAATACACGTCTCTACCAAATTTGGTCTCGATCGGACCATTTTTACGAGAGTTATCGTGTTCACAGACACACACATATATATATATATATATATATAATATATATACATACACACATATATATATACATATATATATATATAAAAATTTTAACGACTATTGTTTTTGGACTCTGGGCACATAAAGAAGAAAAAATAACATGGTCCCGGGCTTAAGTCTCGCCATGAGACCTACGGTAATAGCTTCTTCCCTATGGGAAATTCGCTAAAACCAAATACTTTTCTTCCACAGAAATAATTGTTCAACTTACCCACTAATTACAGTAAAACAAATTAAATACTCTACCTTGCAAAAACGTCAGCAGACAATACACATCCAATGATATTCCCGAGGTGAGGAACATTGTTTACGTAGGGCAGTGCTGACGTTATCAGGATATTCCGGTCCCCTGCCTTGGGCAGCCTGTAATCAAATAATTGTGATAATTTAGATCAAAAAATTAGTTTTAACACTAACAATAGTGAGGATTAATTATTCATTATGAACAAAGATACCACAGCTAGATAAGTAAACAAACTAGAAAACATACTCTCAAACCTCTCAAAATCGATTACTGAGAGATCCTATTTTAATTAATGATTCACATCATATTAAGAAAAAAACAAGCACTAATTTCTTGGGACTGAAGATAGACCAGCGTTTGAATTGGGATGACCATACACATGGTATTCTAATGAAAATACATTCTGGAATCTATGCCTTGTCTCAAATGAGATACTACTATAATTTAAAAACATTAAAAAACATTTACTTTGCTCATGTTCATTCCCACATTTCTTAATGTATAGGACTATATGGTTCAACAAAAAAAACTAATATGGATGACATCTTTAAACAACAAAAACGAGCTATAAGAATCATGTTGAGATTAAAACCTGATGCATCAGCAAGGAAACATTTCAGAGAACTGAAAATTTTCACTGTTTATAGCCAATACATTTTTGAGACCATTCTGATAGAAAAAAAGGGAAACAATGAGTAATTCTAAGCAGCCTCAACACTCCTATTTTACACGAAGAAAAAATGAAACTATTAGCACACACAGACTTAAATTTTTTGAAAAACCCCCAAACTACATGGGGAATAAATTTTTGAAGTATGTCCCTATAAATATCAAATTAATCCCCAGTGAGACTATATTTGTCAGAAGTCTAAAAGACTATTTGATAAACAAAGCCTTTTATTCTCTTTAAGAACTTTCTACCTCCCTTTAATAAAAAAAAATAAAAAAATTGTAAACAAATTATTTATTCATTAATTAATTTATTTTATAGTCACTATCGTTTCAGTGTTACAGTGCTTTCATATGTCAGGATGATTGTTTTGTATTATTTTTAACATTATTTTATATGAATGTGATACAGGATTGACAAAACATTTTGTGTTCTGTTTTGATTTTGATTTTGTTTCTGTCTATGGTAGGTCTGTATTTTGTATTTATACGCTGACACTATTACTTGTACCATTTGTTCATAGAAATGAATAAAGAAATATGACTATGACTAAGTTATAAATATTGGTAATAAGCATACTGTATTAGTTTGTATTACAATATCAAAATATCAATGTTATTTCTAGACTTTAAACTGTATGATTAACTTAACTGTACTCATACGCAGATACTATGTATTTCAAGCTTTATGCTTGATATTTCATAGCCCAGCTTTAAAAATAAATATTAACTTAATGTTTCAACAAACAACCACATATCATAATAAACAACAAAATAAAAAAAATTAAACAATTTACATTCCTGATTGTTTTAATATTAACGTTGATACTGTAAATTATATTGTGCTTACAACTTAAGATATAAGCTAGAGCCTTCTTAACATTAATTTAAAGGGAAGCAGAAATGCTAAAGTCTCTTTTACTTTCTCCTACTTTAACGATAGTATATGATAAAAGTACTGTTTTTGTCAAAAATTTCTATTTCTATTTTCACACAATAGCCTATATCCGTTTTGGACTTCCCTGAACCCCCCAAAAAATATCAAACAATTTGGTATTTATGTAGGTCCACCGTATCTTCAGGTATTTTTTTAATTTTAGAGTTTTATGGGTAGTTCTCCCCTAAAAACCCTTAAAAACAGGAACAATTCAAATTTCTCAATTGTGACTCCAATTGATTTGATTGAATTGATTGATTGACAATTGACAATTGAATGATTGATTGAATTGGATTTGGATTAAGATTTCATGCTCTATAGTTATTAAGGTACTAAATCATATGATACCACGGGCATATCTGTAAAAGTGATGGTACAAAAGTTATGGAATGTTTACATGTCAAAACAAATTGTTTTTTTTTGTATTTTTTGGCAAAGCAATGAATTTGTAAAATATTTGACGGTATGGGAATATGATACAGTGACTCCCTATTATCCACAAGCCAATTAACTGTGATGTGTGTTATCCACAATTGGCCAAAAAATAGCAACTGTGGCAAGCAAAGTTTAGCAAATGTCCATCCTTGCCCCTGAAAATTATTGCTACTACCTGTAACACACTTGTAGAGCAGTCAAATGTTCCTCTGCCCGCCAATATATTAGTCCTATAACCAATAGCATTTCAAGTGTTGTGAGTTCTGGGAATTGAGAATGAGACTAAAGAAGAAGAAAAATTCCGCTGACAAGCCAAAGATATCGTACACAACACTATTATTACAGAGGGACTATTGAAAGAAGGGAATAATGACATTTTGGAGTGTGATCTCACAGTTTTGAGAACAATTTAGGCAACCATTATTAAAAAGTAAGAAATTGCCAAGAAAAAATACCCCTGTCACAGCAGACCTGCGTACTCAGCTAATTTCTAAATCAATAATAATAATAAGTTTATTCCATCAATAAATACAAATTTACAAAATAAAATAAAATCTTGGAACTACGTTGCCACATTGTCCAGTATGTGTGACAAACGTTTAACAAAATTAAAAATACTATTATTTATTATATGACGAGTCCAGTTCAACAATTTAAAGTCTCTCATGTTGCCGCTCACTATGACGTCTTAAAAAATAAAATGTATAAATAGAAAGGAAATAAACATTTACTCTTATTAATAAAGAACTAAACAAAGTAAAAATCTATGACTAAACAACGAAAATAACAGATTTTTTATTTGGAATTGGAAAATGCTACTTGTAAAACTTTGATGAAAAATGAAATTTGGTGAAAGTGAATTTTGAAAAATGACTGAAATTTGATGACCAATTTGGTATATTAACATAGAATATTATCAAGGAAATTTATGTCTGGTTTACTAAAGAGCCAATTTTTTAATTTAGAAGAGAACAGATTTAAGGTCAAACAATTTCTGATTTCCTCAGGAATTTGGTTGAAATATTTGGGACCCCTATAAATAAATAAATAAATAAATTTTTATTGTAGAAACAAATGAGAACATAATAAATCACAAAAAAAAAAAAATTAGTTTTTTTTTTTTTATTTAGCACTACAATTATTTAATTTTTTTTTTTATTCTATAATTTATAATAATACTGATAAAAAAGAATAAAAATTTTTTTTTTCTTTTTGAGTTTCATGTTTTTATTTATTTATTGTTCTATTACTTTTTTCCAGTATTTCCTACGGTAAAATTTATAAGTTTTTTATTATTATGAAATCTTTTATTATAAATTTTATGAAATTTTTAAATGTTTTTTTATTATTTTTTTAAAAAAATTTTATTTTTGTTGTTACATTTTTTTTTATTAGTTTTATAAAAATATAGAAAAAAAAAAACAATATAAGAAAAATAAATAATTGAAAAATAAATAAATTTTTTATGAAAAAAAGTAAAAGAAATAAAAAAAAAAAAAACAAAATAATAAAATTATAAAAGTTATAAAAAAAAATAAGTGATGAATAAATATAAAATATGCCTTGGTAAAAAAAGAAAAAAAATATTACTTACATGAAAATTAAAAACTTGAAAACATAACATTTTGCTCATTAAAGCTCATATTTGGAAATAAAAAGTAAATACTATTTATTTTAAAAAAATGATTTAGTTTTTTAAAAATATAGCTTTTATGTTACATTGGAGAGCATAGAAGTCTAAAAAACAAGAGCAAAATAGCGTTCTGAGTAACGTTTTATCACAATGTTCTAAAAAGTAAAAATTCTTATAGAAAATTTAATTTTCGAGTGTATTGTGAAAACATGTTTTTCCCAATTAAGATTCTCATCCAATACAACTCCAAGGTATCGAAAATGTTTGACCTTTTCAATAATATTACAATTGCATGAATTTAAAGTACAGTCTAAAGTGTGATAAAGAATGTCTTGCGGAAAATTAAAACTGTTTACTATACTAAAATTTATATATTTAGTTTTATCCACATTTACTTGCATTCTATTAGATTCACACCAATCGTTTAGTAATTTAAGGTCATCTTGAATTTTATTATAAAGAGTTAAGCTGTCTTTTTCGGAATAAAATAACGCTATGTCATCAGCAAATGTGCATATTTGTCCATGGAAAGGAAGCTCAAGAAGATCGTTTATAAAGATGAGAAAGAGGGTTGCAGAGACCACAGATCCTTGAGGAACTCCTGTTCTAACATGTAGCGGTGAACTTAATTTATTTAAAATTTTAGTTCTTTGAACTCTATTGGATAAAAAACTAGAAAACCAATTGTTAGCTATTCCTCGTATACCAGCTGCTTTTAGTTTTTGCAATAATATATTATGGTCAACCAGATCTAACGCTTTTTTAAAATCCACAAACAAACCGGTGACCTTATTTTTACTATTGAAACCTTCATAAATCTTTTCTGTAATTGTGATTAATGCATCCTCTGTAGATTTACTCTTTCTAAAGCCAAACTGGGAAATGCTAAAAAAATTCAAATTATTGAAATATTTTGTTATCCTGAGTTTGATTAATTTCTCGAAAACTTTGGAAAAAACTGAAAGCAAACTAATTGGTCTTAGATTTTCAAGCCTTTTGCAAGAACTTTTTTTGTGAATTGGAACGACGGTGCTTAATTTTAACATTTCAGGAAAATTACCACTGGAAAAACTGAGATTTATTATGTGAACCAAAACTGGAGCTATGAATTCACTTATAGATTTTAACAATTGGGTGGATATTTCATCAAAACCTGTTGATTTTTTATTCTTTAACCCATTTATGACCATTAGTACTTCAGGAACTGTGGTTGGAGTAATGAAGAACGAGTGAGGTAGTGAGCGCAATGGTTGTGGCGGTGGAGGAGGTGGACAGCTGGAATTCAAGCCTTGACTTTGAACCGAGATAAAATACTGATTAATTACCTCGGCCACCTGGCTATGATTGCTCAGAACTGTACCATTTTCCAATTCAACTTGAGTTACATTTTTGTTATCAGCTGTACCTATTGCATTGTTTAACACTTTCCAGTATTGAGACGTGTCACCATTACAATTATTCATTTTATTTCTTATATATTCATTTTTTGCCCTATCTATATCTGAACTTAATTTTTTACAGAAATTATTAAAATAAATGCCAAAATGTAAATCAAAGGGTCTTTTTTTATACAACTGGTACAATTTTCTTAGTTTTGTTAAACGATTATATATGTTTGTAGTCATCCAAGGACAAAAAGATTTTGCTTTATAGACTTTATTGTACTTAACACTTAAACTAGAATCGTGTATAATATTAGATAACTTCTCATAAAATAGATTGTAACAATTGTTTGTGTCATTAGATAGCAATATATTATTCCAGTTTTCAACTCCTAATTTACTTTTAACTAAATTAAAATCTATTCTGCTCTTTCTGACAAAATTATCAACTGAATCATTTATCTTTTCATTTTTATAGTTTAAATTAAGTTTCAAACCCAATAAGCAATGATCAGTTAAACCAATATAAAAAATAACACTATTAAAAACATTAATGTTCGCATACCTTACAAAAATATGGTCAACCAAAGTTTTTGAAAGTTTAGTAATTCTAGTAGGGCTATTGATAACAGAAATAAAACCATAGTTATTTAACATACTGATATAGTTTTGAACAGATGACTGGCAATCATTTAACAGGTTAATATTTACATCCCCAACAATAATTACATTACCTTTTACAGAATTTAAAACATTTCGAAATTCATTATTAAAATCATTTTCTGAATGCATGTGTAACCTATAAATACAAAAAATACTGAAGTATACCCTATTAATTTTAACACGCATTACTAATATATCAGCAGAAATCATTTCACACTTAATTGGTGTAGCATCAATACTCTCCTTGATGTAACATATTACACCCCCAGCTCTGTAAGAATTATTGCAATGTGCAAACAATTTAAACCCAGGAATTTTGTACAAATTGGTTTCATCCTCATCTATCCATACCTCACTAAACACAATACAATCCAGGCCATTTAAAACATTATCTACTTCTGCTAAAAATCAATTATAATTTTTCCTAAGAGATCTGATATTTGCATACACTAAACAAAAACTATATTCATTACCTTTTTACAAAAAAATGTTTCAAATTTGTTTCGTATTTATTTGAACTTAGATTGGACATTTATTAAAATTATAATTCAACAAATTGGACAAAATAACAAAAATCAATTATCCTAAATTAACAATTAACAAAAATACAATACGCATAACCTAGAAACATATTTCTGTTCATTTAATTTTGTCAATCTCTTCGTATGTACTCACTTTCATGGCTTTCTCTCCTGTAGATTTCCTGACAAAAAACTTTCCTTCACGACACCACGCAAAGGCGTACCCCTTCTCCTTGCTTTTTTCCTTGAGCTTAGCAAAGAAAACCTTGTTTTCCAGCGATAGGTGTTCATTGACGTAGACTCTGTCGTGAGGGAAGGTGTGATTTATCAGGTTAGCTGTTAGATGAGAACTCTGGGCCCTGGATTCATTAAACTTGGCGATAAAAGCCTCCTTCATTGGCCTCTCCGTGAATTGTACAACGAGCGATGGCACCCGCGACTTGTTGTAGGATGGGATCCGGTGGGCTGCTGCAATGCTTCCCGGTTGCACCTCTACACCCAGCGCCTTGCCGACGTCTCTGATGATAGCCTTTACATCTTCATTAGCCGTCTTTGGAATGCCGCTTATCTCTACATTATTCTTCCTACTGTATTGTTCCAGATTCCTGACTCTGTCCTCCAACTCTGCCACTCTCTTACTCAGTACAACATTGCCAGAATGTAATTCGACATTTTCAGTTTTTATTTTATTTAAATCCTTTTTAAATTCAGAAAACTGCTTGTTTATGTCATCCATCGAATCAGACAAGTGCTGGACTGAAACTCTCAACTCAACAGTTTCATTTTTAACGGCTTTAAGCTCCTTATATATATCATTCTTGAAGCTCTCCATAACTTTAAGAAAAAATTCTTTTGTAATTACCGTAGTGGCTGACGAGGAACCCGTGCTGGTTGCTGTCTGGCGACACTCCTTACACTTCCAATCCTTACAGGATCGCGATTTAACAGTTTCACCGTCCTGCCTTTTCATACACTCCACGTGGAATACACCTCCACAGGCTCCACACTTCACAGAACTTCCAGCATCCTCAGTTGACTTCTTACAGACGCCACAGATGAACGACATTATCACAAACTCATAAAACAATATCGAAACAAAATAATTTGTTGCACGCGGTTTTAAGTTCCACGTGCCCTAACCTCAAACTAGCTAGCTAGCGGCGGCAAATTACGTTGAGCGCGGTCTTATCAGCTCGGCTACTAGAGCTGGACTGAATAATATACAAACTAATATACATACTAATATACAACTACTACATACTACTAATATACAACTGGTTTAATCAATAACAAAATTAATAAAGAGAGATTGTACTTTAATACTTTAATACTTTTTTTAATAAAAAATACTTTAATACTTTTAACTGAAATACCTATATCCCAGGTAGTTTTTAAGCCATATGCTAGTAATAAAGAATGATTTGTCTATTTTCTTGTTAACTATAAGGCTGACATTTTCCTTAGACATATGTTAAAATACCCAAAATAATTACCTACATTTCCATCCGAACACATAATTACGAAGTCTAATTATGAGGATGCTTGTGGATTAACGTATATTCAATGTGCAGTTAATCCACACAAGAGCCACTAATACCAATATCCTAAAAAATATTCGTGATTAATATGATTAATTCTATTCATAACAATATCAATAAGATTAGCATGGGAAAGAGTACCTATGCAGGTTTGCTGCTGTAAGAAACACTGACAGTAGGCATTTTTACTTTTTTATTTTGACCTTATACCTATATCACGAGTTGACAAGTTTTATCAATATCTATCCATAAATAAAGGAGTTTGTCTATTCTCCATAAGATTAACATGGGAAAGAGAATGCAGATTTGCTGCTGTGAGGAATATTGAAAGTAGGCATTTTTACCATAAGCCATTTTTATTTTGATCATATACCAAATTTCATCAACATCTGTCCATAAATAAAGGAGTTTGTCTATTCTCTTTTAGAATAACATGGGAAAAGAGCTTGCAGGTTAGCTGCCATTATGAAAAGTGTACTTATTACCGTACCTAAAATGATACAGATAAACAAACATTGACCATGTGATTTTTAAACAATAGTCCAGGAAATGAAGCATTTCACCTCGCAATTTTTTCGTCCTGCATGGATTGACTTGAAATTTTAACAGAAGATAGGTGATAGCCCAAGGATCAAAATCTATATTGAACCGAAGGGAGCTAAAGCCTTGGGGGTGGTTGCCACCCCATCTCGGGGGTGGGAATTTTTTGTCACATTTCAACCACAGGAATCGATTGAAAAAGTGATTCTAAGCAAAAAATGTTCTATACATTTTTTTTGTAAAATCAATATTCTCGAAGTTATTCGCGATTGAAAGTAACACTTTTTAGAGGAAAAAATCGACGTTTTTGATCGTTTTTTTTGCGGATAACTCAAAAATTATACATTTTATCAAAAACATTGTAGAAAACAAAATTGTAGCTATTAAAAAAATAAACAAAACGCTTATTTTATAATTTTTCTACGACCAATAGGAACCGAGATACGACCTATCCATAATTAGGTTTTATTTTCAAATGCAAAGACTGATAGATTCAAAGTCAAATACCGGAAAAATAATGCTTTTTTCGTAGAAAATTCATAGAATGTTTTTTGAAGAGCATACTTAGACCTTTCTTTTTTTTAAAAAAAAGGTCTGTAGCATCAAAATTGACTGAGTTATGACAAAAATAAGGTCAATACCAAGTTTTTTATAAAAAAAAATCGGTAAAAACAACCCCCTAACTACCCCCCTAATCAAAATTGATCTTTACTCTCATGTAATTCTCTTTGTATATGTATGATTAATATGTCCAAGAAGTTTGACTAACTTAAAATTTATAGTTTTCGAAAAATCAAGGCTTAAAGTAAAAAAAAATGGGTGGTGCTTGTGCGTAAATACACGTTTTAAATGGCTATATCTTGCCAAATTTTCACTGTACAAAAAATTTACTTACAGGAACATTTTTGTCATAAAAAAGCTACAATTTCGTTTTTTAACTTTGCTTGTACCTCTAATATTTTCGGAGTTATTTTGAACGAAAGGGTAAAAAATACAAAAATGTGAAAAATCACTTTTGACTTTAAGCCTTGATTTTTCGAAAACTATAAATTTTAAGTTGGTCAAACTTCTTGGGCATATTAATCATACATATACAAAGAGAATTGCACGAGGGTAAAGATCAATTTTGATTATGGGGGTAGTTAGGGAGTTGTTTTTACCGATTTTTTAAATAAAAAACTTGGTATTGACCTTATTTTTGTCATAACTCAGTCAATTTTGATGCTACAGACCTTTTATTTTTTTTTTTAAATGGTCTAAGTATGCTCTTCAAAAACATTTTATGAATTTTCTACGAAAAAAGCATTATTTCTCTGGTATTTGACTTTGAATCTATCAGTCTTTGCATTTGAAAATAAAACCTAATTATGGATAGGTCGTATCTCGGTTCCTATTGGTCGTAGAAAAATTATAAAATAAGCGTTTTGTTTGTTTTTTTAATAGCTACAATTTTGTTTTCTACAAATTTTTTGATAAAATGTATAATTTTTGAGTTATCCGCAAAAAAACGATCAAAAACGTCGATTTTTTCCTCTAAAAAGTGTTACTTTCAATCGCGAATAACTTCGAGAATATTGATTTTACAAAAAAAATGTATAGAACATTTTTTGCTTAGAATCACTTTTTCAATCGATTCCTGTGGTTGAAATGTGACAAAAAATTCCCACCCCCGAGATGGGGTGGCAACCACCCCCAAGGCTTTAGCGCCCTTCGGTTCAATATAGATTTTGAACCTTGGGCTATCACCTATCTTCTGTTAAAATTTCAAGTCAATCCATGCAGGACGAAAAAATTGCGAGGTTTTACCTTTTTTCGAGCTTCATTTCCTGGACTACAAGTGGAAATTAAAATTGAATTTAAACTAGTTATTCTGATTAATTTGTGGATTATTTCTTTCAGTATTTAGTATTATATCAAAAATAGGGCTTTCATTTTTTTCCTTGATCTTTTTTTTATTTATATACATGTGTGACTCCTCTTTTGCGTCTCTCTTTTGTCCTTCATTTTTGTAGTCTATAATTTTTTAATTTTCCTTAATGCCCTTATACCTAAGGTCAGTTTCTGTTATGTGCTCAGCTTTTGGCTTGTTAAATTGTTGAATTTTACAGTTTGAATATGCTCATCATACATTGCTAAATGTTCTTCCAGCCTAGCTAATATAGCATTTGTTTTTGTCATTGCATTTTATTTTATATTTTCCTGATCTTTCATAATTGTTGGTTTGTTGTTTTTTTTTTATTTACTTATCATATTGAATGTATTGTTTCTTGTTTAAAACTGATTTTATAATTGGTTATTAAATGTTTTTCTTACTGCTTTATTCAATGTGGAACTATATGATAGCAAATATTATTATTTCATAATATCTACTGATTCAAATCATCCTTTAATTCACAAAATGTTGAAATTTCCATCTTTGACAAATAGTCTGTTACAATTTCCAATGAATGAAAAATACTACAACAGAGAGAAATATATTATACCATTTTTAGCAAAGAAGAATAGTTATAAACAGAGTTTGATTAACAAAATAGTTAATAAGAAAAAGAAAAAATACAAGGACTCTCTACTAGTGATGTGTTGATACCGAAACAAGAATCTCGAAACCACCCAAATTTACAAAAAGAATTGATTTCAAGTTTTAATTGGCGAGTTACGAAGTCGAAACTGCCGCGATTTTCGGGTCATTGCAATTTTACGATTCTCGCGTCATCACGAAACTCGAAAATGTCTGATGTTACGTGACATTACTGTTGTTTTACCGGTAATAATGTGCTGATAAATATTCAATACTTTGATGACACAAGTACTCTGTCACTATCATTGATTGTATTTATTCACTGGTGACTAAATTATGCAATTCATTTCAATATATAAGAACCGAATCAACAGAATCCCTCAGTCCGGTTTCCGATTTGAATTCTTTGAGTTTTTGCTTCTGAAAAGAGAATTATATTCAAAATATAGGCTAACAACAATTATTAATTTACTGGTGGTCCTGAAACCAATATTGTTTTTAGGCTACATTGAGAGTAAAAGTTATTCAAATGTTTTTTTTTTGTTTTTAATTAAATTTTTATTACTATAACTAGGAATGAAAATAGTCTTTATGCATTTTGTAGCTCTGGAGCTATTGAAGGACCACTTGTGAGTAAACACTGATATATAGTTTCACGAGTGGGGTTTTGAGTTTCGAGATTCTTTTTAGACTTTTTTAGTTTAGGTTTCGATTTTGGGATTCAAAATTCCTGGTTTTGATCATCACTACCCTCTACAAACCAAGAGCCGAGCTTATATGTTTACCATATAGTACCAATGTATAGTTAACAATATAAACATATATATATATATAGACAATCATTCCAGAATTGTAAGGAATGAAATGCCAAAACGCAAATTTGACTTATGTCCCAGTCACGTAAAAAAATACACAATAAGCAATTCCTGCAGGTAGTAAAATGATATTTGGAAAAGGTTTTAACTGGTACAAAATGCAAATTGAACTATGTAACAGCTAAGGCCGTTTACACTTTTTACATACAGATAATATTTTTTTACGCTTTGTAGCTTTTCTACTTGTGATACAAGTTTAACAGTATTTTTCTAAACAAGATAAATTAAAATTCAGCATAAAGATTTCTCTGCTTACATAGTAGGTAATAAATGAGTTTAAAAAACGGTTTCTTACATCAGTAATGGAGCTGACTGGAGGCTGTGTGGATGGATACCAAGAGCTGGAGGCCAAACTCTGCAACGAAACCATTCCTCCTGCAGGTTTCAGCTTCTTCAAACCAGCCTGAAATATTACAAAATCGTAAAAACATCTAGTAGCCTTGGTAGGGCTATATGTTAGGTTACAAAGCATTCAGACACTCTACAAGACTACTGCAAATAACTTACTTCATACAGAATAAATTATTTTATTTTAATGAGATAAACATTTTATAGCACATTGATAGAATAGCACATTCATTGGAAAACACAAATCAAAACATGTAATGTTTAAATTAGAATTTTTTTTACTTACTGCTAAACGTTTCAAACAACAGTAACATAGAAACCAATGAAAATATAAAATATTAAGTAGGATTTACAAGTAATTTACAGTTGGATTACAGTTTACAGGAAATAAGTTATAAAACCCACCTAAATGAATTGAAACACTAATGTAACTCTGTAGTCTGACAGAGATTAAAATCCTTTTATAAAGTTGAAAAGATGAATGCCAACTTGTAAACCTAAAAGATGGAAAGACCAATGAACTGTAACCTGTCAATAGGTTTACATTCACATAAAAGATTTTAGAAAACTGACAAGTAATTATCTTTTGACACTCCTCTGACACCATCCGAAAATATTTTTGAAATATTCTGTCACCACCCATAGAACCCAGTCAATAATTTGATTTAAAAATTGTAAAATTATTTAAAGTATTCTTTGGACTTTAGTTTCTCAAAATTGAATTTCATATTCAATTTCATATTTCAATTCAATACATGTTATTAAATAGAATCCAAATTAATCGAATAAAATTTGAATCAATTAGAGAAAAAATAAATAAATTAAACACAAAATTAAAATTAAAAATGTAATACCAACTTTAGGAGTAAAAACTAATTTAACACAGAACTTATATGCCTGATTATTTAACTTACATCTCACCATACAAACTGAAACTAATGTTAAAAGGGTTTGACAAGTTTATATCTTATCTTTGTTGGATACTAAATATTAATTGACCCAATTAAAATGTGACAACAGCACACACCCTCTTCTGATGATTAACACAAGAATACAAGAAAATATTCAGACTCTGAGTTTTTTTCTCAAATTATAAATAAAATTATAAGTTCAGCACCCATCAGGGATACTAAAAGAATAGGTAGTTAAAATGGACCTGGTCGTGATAGAGGCATTTATTAAGGTTTAGAGGCAAATATGTTCATAATTTTGGCTTGAATTGGTTTCATTTTTCAGCATCATGATTATTTTAAATTCAAACATGGGAGGATTTAAAATATAAATTTAATTTATTATTAAATCTACTTAACATTCACCTCTCAAAAGATTTTACTAGATGATTCATCGAAAAAATTTGTAAACTTCTTAATATTTGTTATTGTAAATTTTTAAATATTTAATGGTGTCTACAATTTGGTTCCCACAATAATATAATGTACATCTGACGTAGTTTGGTCACAATGGAATATACTTCACCACAACATACATGTCTTTTTCCGATAACACAATAATTTCGGGATCTAATTTGTCTAAATTAATTTCTAATGACTCCAAACGAGTTCCCAAATCCATAATGTTTTGGTGAAAAATTTTTATATTATGTGATTTGTTTTACAAACTATCAATACAAAATAAGGAATTTTTAGAAAGACTGAACTCTCTAATAGAATTCTTAATAGATAAAGAAAAGTATCTCATTGTGGCAGGCGACATTTCTAATATTAACATTTTAGAAATTTCACCCGAATCAAAGGAGTTAGATAATATTCTGTCTCGTCATAGAATGATATAGGTCAGAAGAGGGCCAGAAGCTTGGGAACACACCAGGTGGCAGTTGGAGATTTCCCAAAGTTAGTCCCAAACGTTAGTTAGTCCCACATGATAATAAATTTAATTAAGGTGTTGGGACTAGAGGGGGTTCTTTAGGCAGAGACTAGTGTGGGGGGCGCAATAGATCTCATAGGTCGCAGTGCAACCTTTCCCCTAGGTATTATCAGTATCAGTAGAATGACATATTTAATTGATTTCTTGACTAGAATAACAACTTCTGAGTCATGCATTGACAAATTTTTTACTAATATCAACTAATGTGACACAAAATGTTTAGGGATTTTTAACTCTTTTGTCAGACCATGAGGCTCAATTGGTAGAACTGTTACAGACTCAAGTTCATTAAGAAAAGAATTGAAGCTTTTAAACTAGGAACTTTTCTGGAGACAATATTAAACTATTCAAAGCGTTCTTAGAAAATGAAAATTGGCAACCACTGTATTGTTTAGAAGTCGAAAAAGTATGATTATTTTGATGTATGTTTTCCAAAAGTTGTTAAGAAAAAAATCAACAAAAAACAAACAAACTTGGATTAATAATGAACTCAAAACCAAAAAAGAAATGCCTGTACAACTTAGCAAAAGGGTGAGACAGAAAAGCTCTGAAGGAGGAGCTGAAGGTTACAAATAAACTCTTCAATCAAAAATTAGTTGATGTAAAAAAAAGGTACTTTGATAATAAAATGAAAAATTCCGAAAACATACAAAAAACTACATGACAATCTATATTATATAAAATTAGAGTTTTGTCTGTACATTGCTCAGAGTTATTCAATTTTTAGTTATTTTTACATTTCATGCGTTAGAGAAGCCGAAACAAATTTTTCAATTTTTGTCTGTTTGTCTGTCTGTGACCCTCCAGGAAACATTTTACGCTGTCTTGAAAAATGGGAGGATTGTTAACAATGAAACTTATTTCATATATTCTTGACATTCCAGAGAAGATTTTTAAAGGCTTAAAATTGTCTACCGACCCTTGAAAAGTAGATCACGAGCATTTAAAACCCCACTTTTTCCGCGATATTAGTCACATTTTGCTTTCAATTATCAATAAACCACCTACTGTTAATTATCAGCTGTCTTTGTAGTTTAAAGATTTAATAGAAAGAAAAACAAACAGCTGTCAAATCAATATTAGTTAGTAAACCCATTTCAAAATCATACCATATTGAAAAATTAATTTAACGAATAACTAATTTTAATAATTGTATAAAAATGTTCTAATCTATTTAATTGTAAAGTAATGCTAATTATAAGCTTAAATAGCCAAGGTTGTTCCTATCCATAAAAAATGTAAAATTAGAGGGATTCAAAATTACAGCCCAGTTTCCCTTTTACCCTCAATTTCAAAATCATTTTAAAAAGCAATGAAAAATAGATTGATCAAACATTTTGAGTCAAAATATTTTTGATGAAGAACAACATGGCTTTCAGAAAAACAAATCTACTATTTTGGCATTACTTGATTTTAAATAATCTCTAATAGAATCAATTGACAAAAGAGATAAGGTAATTGGCATCTTCATCGATTTATTGAAAGCGTTTAACAGCATATCACATAAAATACTTTGGGAAAAATAAAATACTTAGGGATTGAACAAAATTATCTTTGGTGGTTCCAATCATACCTCACCAACAGAAAACAATATGTAGAAATTTCTTAGGTTTCAAATAATCAAATTAAAAAATTTAGGATCAATAGGTAAATAAGGATCAATTCTAGGCCCTGTACTATTTATTTGTTTTATGATTGGACATGCCAAGTTGTTTAAGTAATATTCAGTATATAAAGAATCACCTGTGTTTATATGAAGATGATCAAACATGATCATGGCTGCTAAAAATGAAATGGAATTAGAAGTAATGGCGCATATTGAAATTTCTAAGGTGTTTGATTCTTTTTGTTGAGAATAAATTACTATTAAACAAAGATAAAACTAACCTTATTGCATTTTGTACAAAAAAACAGAGCTGATCCAAATCCACTAATTTTATGGGGAAACAAAGAATTAATTCAAGCTGACAACACAAAGTTCCTTGGTTTTATTTTGTAGATAAAACCCTTAGTTGGGACTTGTACGTTAAAAAGTCAATAAAAAAGTCATATTAAAAAGTCAATTCGGGAATTTTTGCTCTCAAACGACTATCTTACATATGTAGTTTTTCAGTATTTAAGTTGATTTTCCATGCTCTCATTCAGTCACATATTACCTATGGGATAGGAGTGTATGCAGGTACCTCGGAGAAAATTTAAAAAAGTCTTAATTCTACACTAAAGTTTTAAGAATTATGTAGCATTTGAAAAATGATGAATCTGTAAAAAACCACTTTGCTGAACACCAGATTTTAACTGCATATGCTTTATATATACATGAATCTATAATGCACGTAAAGGTAAATCACCATAAATTTATTAAATTTAAAGCACAGAATCCATATAATTCAAGTAACAAAAAAGAATAAATATTACCTCAACATAGTTTAGATTACTATACAAATAAAACATCACAGACTGGTCTGAAATTCGTTAGATCAGTTCCAAAAAATATTAAAAAAGTGAAAAATTTAGTTAGGTTTGAATTAGTCAAACTTGACTCAATTTTTACTTTTTTATTATTTTTAATAACAATTATTGTTATTTTGTTATATTGGCGCTATTTTTATTGTACATATATGTGCATTTGCATGAATAAAGATATTCTGACTTGACTTGAGTTGTAAAAAATCATACTTTTATTTTCTTTACCTTACCTGAAACTGAGGAAGTTTATCCAGTGTTTGGAACCATTCACTTAATTTCTTTGTTCCATTGAAAAGAGACTTTAATTTTTCATCTGTGAATAAAGGAAAAAGAGTGCTCCAAATAGAAACATCTGCCACTGTTACTGAATCCTGAAACATCAGGTTTAAAATTATAATAAAGATATAATAGAAAATTCTTAAACTTGACCTAATATGGACCTGGTGATTCTTGAGCTTGGGGTTTATAAAATGTTACAAATAGGTTTCGCAAGTATGACACTCTTACTGTTAAACTAATCCTCAAACTTGGAGAGTTCACACTATTTCATCAAAATAGCTAGTACAGTCCCTTGAAACAACATTAGGTGTTTAAACAATGGAAGACCATAGATAGTAGAAAGGGTTTAGAGAAAAACAGTTATGTTCATAAGTTTTCAAACTACAAAAAACAACAAACTGCACAAGCCAACTGTACTCTATCATAACACATTTTAATCTTGGTGTTGATACATTGTAGTTTAAGTCCACACCATTTAGTATAACGTTACTAATTTACCTAGCTTTTATAATTTTTAAGAGTTCAGTTTCATTCAGTGGCAGATCCAGAGGGGGTGGGCGATCGCCTCCCTTGAGGATTGGATTGTTTTATACTTAAAAATTGTTGATTATTTTAATTAGCAGCTCGTTTACTCAGTTATTATTGATTCTTTATCATCAATTATTTGATAAATGAATTAATTCATTTTCAGAATTGTTTATAGACATGTTTAAACTAAATGTAAAAAGTTAATGGGAGTCCGCAAAGACCATCCTCATAATTACACCAATTCGTAATTCAGAGGCCATGGTTCGGATTCCATGTTAAACTGCAGGTCCATTAGATGCCATCGGCTTTTGGGCTATTAATTAACAGTCCTGTCTAAGGAATGTGTCAGCCTTTAGTCAGTAAGAAGACTACAAGATCGTGCCACAATCATCTTACACTCACTCAATCCTCATTCATACTTGGCTTAAAATACCTACATTGTAGTATGGTTGCCATTTCAATGATCTAATCTAATCCATCTTAAATAAAACTCATACATTTTTTCAACAAGTGTAAATGAATATTATTGGGAGAAAATGAAGGAATTAAAATTTGTAAAGAAAATAAAAAATTAACTCGCGATAAAATTAATTTTGCAGTTAAAAATTGCTATGTTCCGATTTTAATACAGTGACAAGATTACTTTTTCATTGATTTAGGCTTGATTGCTAAACGGATATTTTAAAATAATTCAGGTCAAGTGATCGAGAAATGCTAAATTCAAACTTAGCTTAAGTTGAATAGAGATAATAAATTTTTAAATTTTAATTAAGTACTGTATTGACCGTTGAGACAGCGCTTGCAGAGTTTTCCTCCGCAATTGTAGTTTTTGTTAAAATAAACATGCATATTGGGTATCGGCTCCGTGCTTCACATGCCTCATTCCAGGAATCCCCCGAAACTATTTACAACCCCCACCCCCCTTTTGTTTCCTTGTGAGTTGCAATGCAGTGAAGCGATGTCATTTTGCAGAGGCTTTCTCCGCGTGCACCCTATCGCGTAAGTGGTTAGTGCGGAGTTAAGGTTCCTCGTGCACCCTTATGTGTTATAGATAACTTACCATTTTAGTTGTGACTGTTTTCAAGTGTACGAGTGTACAATTTTGTGTTTCTATTTCATATTACACTGATTCCACCATGAATTTATTAGAAGGGGAGAGATTACGTTGAATGCAATATTTCTAAACAGAATACACATATGAATGTGTATGTGTGTGAACTGTGAACCAAAATATAATTTTTTTGTTATTTAATTTCATTTAATATATTTGGTTTGCATAGATGTTCAATTTTATTATTGCGGAACAAAACTTTGCTTATGCCTTCTACCATAACACAATTTTTATACTAGTGTTTGTTATTCAAATTTAGTAATTAATTAATAACGTAATTAATAACGATGGAACTTTTTACTTTATCAATTTATTTGACATTTTAAATACAATACTATGTTATAAAAACAAGTAAGATGGTGTGAATTTGTGCGATTTAGCGTTGCGGGGTAAAACTCCGCAATCCCCCGCTCCCCTTTGACTGGTGAAGAACCCGCTCAAGAGTTAATTAAGATTAGTTGTAATTTAGGTTGAGGAATAATGTTGTGTAATATAATTAGTACCTGGTGATCGAGCTTTGCTCGTATAGAATAAGACAAATAATATAAATATTAATTAAAAAAATTTAAACACATTTATTACTCAATGAAAACATTTATGTGATTTAAATAAAACCGATTTAATACACCATAATTAATATAGCACTGAACAAAAAGTATTGCCCCTGATGGGGATGGAACTTGTGACCTTCGTTTTACGAGGCCACACGCTACCACTAGACTACGGCGTCTGCAAAATGAGCGACACCGTTTAAGGTCTTCGAGCCCACCTCAATTGTTTTAACCGATCATTTACTGTTTAATTATTCATACAGTAGTTATTATTAGCCTGTGATCAACTGATTTTGATAGAAACGGAGTAAGGATTGAAAATCAAAAGAGAAATTTAATTTACACCTATTAATTTGTTTGTTACAGTGGCTTCAAGCAATACAGTGAATATGTTTTCTATAAAAACACGGAACATTTTGGAATTGGGCTGTTCTCAAATTACAGGACAATACATGTCTCTTTAAAAAAATATATAAAAAATTATCATAAAAAATATTTTAAAAAATATATTTACTACCTAAATACTTTTTTCTTTAATAATAAATATATTTTATCAACAGATTTTGTTAATTTATGTATTTTAATAAATATTTAAGTTGAAAAACGTCATTTCTGTAACTGTCTACCTGACAGCACTTCATCTTTTAAGATGTTAAAAATAAGGGAAAAGGCAAATAAAACCATGATTAAATTGTGACATCGTTTTCCTTTACTTACTTACTATATACTTATATATACTTTTTTCTGCTTTTATTTCGCACAGTTATGTTTACCCCTAAATTTTTACAAATTGTTTAGTAACCTGATAATTTTGCATTTATTACATAAAATAAATATTTATGAAAAACCTCTATTCACATATTGCTCCCCGCCGTCTGTATAAGATTTCATTCTCCATAAGCGTAATTATAAATTTTTAGATTTTAAACTGAATATTACAAGAAAATCAGAATTTTCCTGGACATTAGACCTATCTAGAACTTATTTTCTACTCGGAAATTATTGAGAATAAGCTCATCAAAAAAGTTTTGACACCTAGCAGCGCTTTAACTCTTTTACCACTAATAAATATAAGATAAAAGATTGTAAACAAATCCTTACCTTAACCAAATATTTTGAATTCTTTAAAGCATTTTCAAGTAAAGTCAACTGTTGGGACAGAGATTCAGATGCAGACCCTTTAGTGTCAACCAACATCGATCTAACAATCGAGGGCTAAAATAGAAACATTTTACATTAAATAGAGCAAAAACTATAACCACAAAATTATATAATCGATGTGAAGGATTATAGCTAAAAAGAGGCAATTTCTGACAAAGTAGCTATAGCTATTATTTCCATATATATAATAATTGTTTTCAAATTTCTATTTAAGTTAAAATGTTTTTTCCAGACAGCCTCCATTCTCTAAAAACTATTATGATGTTTCGGAATCTAGACTTTGACTATGTCTTCTGGTGAGCAGAAAACTATAACGTAACAAAATTAGCATAAAATACAGACAAAACCGGCAAAACTATAAAAAAGTTTTTAATATTCTCAATTTTTTCTAATTAAGAAAACAAGTCAAAACATAACAATCGTTACTTGACACAATTTCAGCCTTGGTGCGGTGAAGTTAAATATTGTCAGATGTGTTTTAGTGTTTTATTTTAACTTTTGTGTTTTTATTTGCACCACTAAACTTAGTTTTCAGCTTTTTACTGGCTCTAATTTTGCTCTCATTTTTTACTTTCAAGGTTCCTACTCACCCAAGACATATTCGAAAAAGTTGTGTTTCAGTAATAAGTGATTCACGATAAAAAACAAATTCACCACCACCAAATAAGGATTCCAAACCATAAAATTCATTACTGTTTCAATGAGGTGAAAAAAATTTATTTCATAGGCCTACTACAACTAGAAACTAAAAAAAAATTAGAATAGCTAATTACAAAATACATCGTATGCCCTAATTTAAACACTCTACCTCTCTTTATCTGTCTATTATCTCTCTCTTTCTTTCTTATAACAACAGTAAAACTAAAACCAAAATCCTTTGCCATAAAAAATATGACCTAGTTTTTTGTCAGCAATTGCTGTAAGACAGACTAAGAATTGTTGAAGAATTCAATAGCAGATTAGCTTATTGTATGACCATAAAAATAACAAGTTGGTAACTCTGTTAGAATTATAAGGAATTAATAAATTTATTAAAATCTTATCTCATTTAGATAAGTAGTTAATTAAGTTTAAGATTTTTAATGAGATTAAGCACTAAGCATAAGAAATTTTTTGGTTACGTAGGTTGACCAAGTATAATATCGACCCTACCTGCAATACAAAGAAAATAGACTTTTTTATGAGTATTTCTATTTTTGCAACTGCCTCCAAAATGTGAGATTTTAGGAGCGGATCAAAATTTGTAAATGAAAGCCAGTGATATCTCAATTTAAAAAAGTCAAAAATGTAATCTATAGGTATTTATCTCAACCCAGCAGTATTTTTACACTGTAGAGGAATATTTTTTAAATAAGCCTTCAATGATTCATGAATAACTAGCTGACCCGGCGAACTTCGTACCCTCTAACAGTTTCTTCTTCAGTTGATTAATTCGCTGTTATGTTCAAAAATCGAATAGCATGCCAGCTTTGTTGTGAAAGATTAGATATTCTGGGTCGCGGTATAGTTAATAAAAATCCTGATACGAAAATAATAACATTCCCACAAAACAAACAAATATAAGTGGATTGATTCACAAAGTCCAGATCCAACCTAAACCCAACGCATACCTAACTGCATTACTTAAAAAAAGGAATAAATCTTCTGAATCGAAGCATTGTTCATAATAATACTCTCATAATCTAACATTCAATTACACTCACATAAAACAAAAACATACAATAATTATAGTTACACTCTTATAACTAAACACGTTTAAATTTACTTCTCTGTAGGAAATAGGTTAGATCATGGATGGGTCTAAAGGGAATGTTTTCAATACATCTAAACAGCTGTTCTTATTCTTTTATATTAAAAATTCAATACAATAGCCTTGTTAGTTTTTTAAGGAAACCTGTTACATATTTTCCATCTTAAAAATCACTAACACCCCCCCTCCCAGAGCTATGACATATCCATGGAAAAAACCAGTGATGTGTAAATATGTATTTTTCAAAACAAACACAAACATTCGCTGAAAATGACGCACAATGAGGTTAGCTGTCGACCGGTGAAAATAAAGCAATACAAAATCAGCTGTTAATAATATATTTAAATTATTGATGTATAGGCCTACATATGATCAAAATGCATCACAACTTTTCCTCATCAGCTTAACATAAACAAACTTTACAGGCCAGTGGGGCTAAGCCCTAAGGTTAAATACAAAACTGAATATGCCAATAGCCTACTGGGAGCAGATATAAATCAAAATAATTAAAGATTATTAAATTCGTCTAGCCGTTTTCGAGTTATAAATAGTGTACCTAACACGACTTTGTTTTATATATTTAGAAGATTTGAAATAAAGATAAAAAGAAGAAAGAGTTTGCTGAAGATGCAGGTCTTGCTGGGGGTATTATTAGTCCATAAATGTTGTAATTTTTATTATTTCAAATTTTCTAACAAGTTTCCTAATGTGTGATTATTAGAGACGATACCAAATTATTTTAAAATGTTATTATTTTCTAAAATAAGCCTAGTTTACCTGAAGATGAACAGCTTCCCAGTCAAGCCAATTGTTAACAGATGTTTCTGAGTTCTCTGTAGGAGGAAATATAAAGTAAGCAGCAGCATTGGTGGAAAATAAAGTGTCTCCAGGAGAAAGCTCCAGAACTGGAAGTCGCTTAATTCCATCTGGAACATAAAGCCCTGTAAATCACACAAAATATGATTCAGAAATGCTTCAAACATCAGCTTGTTTTTTGGCTTTGTACAAAAACTTTTAACCGAGGCAGAAAACCCTTTAGGGCTTGGATTCTAGAAGACAGGGCACAGTGTAGGCATTCCTTTGACTATTTTCAATAATTTGCCCACCAAAACACAAAAGTAATTCCATAGGGTCCTATACTGAATTGCTTCATACCTGGCCTATGTGTCTAGTGTTTTATCACATTGCAGTGTATCAACTGTTTCAGCAATAGTTATTCATACAGACTGTGTTTAGATCCAAGGAACTTTGGTTCAAAGTGTTTTGATTTAGTGTTTTTGTGTCTTTCTATGCCTCTCAGGATTTTTTAACATTTTGATGGGGAATGGTCGAAACCCCGATCTTGTCACTACCTAATATCGATCTGCTATTAGAAAGCATCATTAATTAATAAGCCCAATGACAAAATGACAACTTGGTCCAGATCGACCCTTGTGGGATTCGATCCGGAGAACTTCAGTTTTGAAGGCAGGCACTATTTTGGTTTTAACTCAGCCAGTTTAAACCAAATTGAAATTTAGATAATTAATGCCAACTGCAAAACTTAATCCTCTTTTTTTAGCGCTGAAAGTCAGCGCCCTC
The DNA here is from genome assembly GCA_023375725.1 of Nephotettix cincticeps. NCBI lineage: Eukaryota > Metazoa > Arthropoda > Insecta > Hemiptera > Cicadellidae > Nephotettix > Nephotettix cincticeps. The sequence continues at coordinate 119,688,469 of CM041791.1, forward strand.
AAGAGATTACATTGTACATCATCCAACTTCTTCAGTCGCAACTCTCCCTAGGTGGTGAAGGATTTTTTTTTTAATTCTCTTCTTCTCTCTTTTTAATGTATCAATTAGGCAATTTCTTGAGACAGGGTGTTTTACCCTGAACATGAGTGTGATGATTATATGTAGCCTAGCTTTATTACTGACAAAGACTAGCTTTTCATTTGTTAAAATCATTTATTCATAGAGTAATGATTAAAGATAGTTGGACCCACTCTAGAATTGTACTGGCATATAACAGATATCAAAGTGAGCTCTATAACCACTCGACCAGATATCATTCTGTAAATAGGGGCTCAAAACAGACAAATCATTAATTTTTTATATTAGTTATGGGTGGGGGGGGGTAAGCAAACATTGAAAAGTCCTGAATACTGTTCTTAAATTTATGCTTGCACTTGGTGGCTTTTTAAAGGATTATACCCAATTTCTGGTGACGTAACCAGGAAGGTATTTCCACAATTGTGGTCTTATTGTGGTGATATTGTATTGTGGTGATATTGTAGTCTTGTAAGTGACTAAGTGTGAAGGTCTTAGCGGATGTTAACCTCTTAGCATGAGAAGGTCTCACATAAGTAAGGGTGTTAACCCATACCTGGGACTTACGCACCTACATGCTATTGCTTATAACTATCCACAATTCATGACCTCCAAGTGGCTGATTAACAGGAAACTCTTCGGTCTCAGTCCACTACTACTGATAACAATAACTTAACAGTAATTACTATTGATTCACTGTAAACCCTAGAGGGAGGTATCAAGTGATTTCCATTGAAAGAAGCCTAGAAAACTACAATAGGATAGTTAGAGTAATGATGTAATCATAATAAAGCCTAAAATGACTCACCGACACACGGTTTATCAACAGTTAGAAGCTCTACATCGTTTTTAGTGAATTCGCCCGCTATCAAGATTTTTAATGCGGATGAATTATTGTTGTTGGTTATTAATTTCATCTTAAATTGAATTTAAATAGCCCAAACCTTTCTATAGTCAAACCTGAAGTTTGTCTAACCTCAAACCAACGTGGAAGTTTTGGCTTTGTTTGACAATAATTGACAGTCGGCGGATTGGCTACCAGACTGAAGCTAAGCAGACTGTGCAGACTACAACCACAGCACACACACCACATGGTCATAACAACTAACAGTACACACTAGACAGTATCACGTGGCAGGTATTTAGAGCATAGAATTAAAAATAAATCCCTAAAAATCATTGGAAAATTATACATAACGCAAAAAAATTATTATTTATTTGCATGAGGATTAAAAGAAAGATTTTTAAAAAGACGCCAAAGGCATAGTTTTGTTCAATAGTTTCAAATTTAGTTTAGATTCCAATTCCTTGAAATGCGTTTATTTAGCTCATGTGCAATCACATATTAATTATTTTACTGTCTTATGGGGAGGAAGTAATTATAAGAGAAACTTTTTGTATTGCAGCAAAGAGCTATAAAAATAATATTACCGGTAATGTAAACATGAGGACACACGGTATACAAACGTGTAGAAGTGCAAATCAAAAAATCATTTTAATAAAACAACACTTACAAATAAATTTTATTATGATTATAATACCAGCAGTACGTATAACATAAGGCCTGGGCAATGTCGGTATACGGCCTCATCTGATAGCTTTATTGAGCAGCCAAAACGACGTTATAATTTATTGCCTTGTAAATATAGACATTTAGATGTAGTAAAATTTGAAAAATATTTCACCTCTTATTGAATAGATTTGTGGCCATTAATGTAACAAAATGAATCTTCCAAACTTCCGGTTCTTCATAATAGAAAAGAAAATTATTCTAGCTAGGCTTATGTCAAACTTCGCATTGCCCTGCTCTGGATAACAAGTTAACCCAATTTGACGGATGGTGATCACGTAACCTCTCTCGCGTCTTTCTCTTGACGTATTTCATTTGAGGGACAACACCCCCCACATGACTCGACATATCCCCCTTTGCACCCTAGCTTAACCCACTCGGAAGGTTGTATAAGAATAGGTAACTATGAAGAGCTTCATGTTTACATGCACTGTATCTTCTTGGTTCATAGTCATTGATAAAACAACCCCGTTATGCTATTCTGATTACTCAATTATTAAGGTTTTGAAGGATATATAGCGCATGAAGTCATATTTAAAGAGGAAGTTAAAATGTGGAGGAATTTATCGATAGTTTAAGAATAGTGTATAAGTTTTGTAATATTGTTTATGCATAAGATATTTTTGTTTATTATATTGTTCATATTATAGCCGCAATCAAGAATCAAGAAGTTTTATTGTCATAAACCTTTACAGCATGGACAATTAATTGTCACAAAAAATAAAAATAATCACATAAGCAAATAAGTAATTTAAAGTATTATTACAACAGCACATTGCCAGTGTAGTACTCCCTGCAACCAAAAACGATCTTAAACTCCTTCTAAATTTGTTTTCATTCAACTCATTTTTTAAATACAGTGGCAGGGCGTTAAAAAGTTTGACAATGTTGAAGAGTGTCTATTTAAAAAAAAAATGTTGTTTTGTGTTTAGACACATTTAAACTGGTTGAGTTTCTAACATTTTACCACGTGCAATTTCGTGGCTGAAGTATTCTTATTCTTAAAAGAGAAATTAAAAGATTTCCAAAAGAAGTATAATTCAAATCTCATTTTTGTGTTTTTTTACAAATAAATATTACAAAATACACCTATTGATTGCAAAATTTTATTTAAAAATAAAATAATCATATCATTAACAAAATTCTAAGTTTTACCATAGATGAACGGATCCTCTCTGCTAGGTATCAATTTCATAACAGTCCACTTCAGTACAAAATTAACATCACCTTCATGACATATTATCAGAGAAAAACATCTGATATTATCATAGCAAAGTACGATTTTACTCCATGTCTACAAATAGCTCCGTTTCTTAGCAACCAAAGCGGCTCATTTTCAAAACAAACTTTAATTGTCAACAAATATTAATTTGACTTGTTTTTGGAGTTTATTTTACAATCTTATTGTACCTATATTTAAAGATTTTAAACAACAACATTTATATATAATTATCATTAATATATAAATATGTATATATACTTTCTATTAGTTGAATTGACCATTTTAAAAATTCTCAATGAACAAATCATACTGAATTAAATGAAATATAAGAGTGACTAAATTTGTGGTGTTACATTTTGAAGCAATGAATATTCTTTTGTTCTTAGTTATTGCACTTCTTAGGTACTGATAACAATTTTGAGGTTGTGTGTTGGGAAACGTATTTAGTGATGGTTTAATTGGTGGTTTTATGAAAATAGTGTTTCAGCTTATAGTTGGATTAAGTATCCTGTCTGATTTGAGTAATTAAATACCTTTTCTTTTGAAATGGATTCATTTTATGAAGCTATAAGTCTTTTTAGAAGACAAAAATATGAAGATTGTTGCACTAAATGTACAGAACTCCTTGAATTAAACCCAAGAGATCAGGTAATGTGCGGGTACCATATTTATACACTATAGGCCTACTGCTATTTAGTTTATGGCATTTATCACCTAATTTTTATGAATTAGTTTTCATGTATAAGATATTTATGTGTATTTAAAAATCAATGTCAGAGAAATAGGGTGACAAATTTAATATTGATAGGCTATTCAGATCAGACACCAACTCACTAGGGATGTAAGATCAATAGGCCTATTAAGTAAAGGGTGAATGTGATGCCCCATGAAACTCTCAATTATGACTCATTTGAACATTTGAGTAGATGTAGATAATTTGCAAGATAAAATAATTAATAATTTTAATAACCACCTTTTTTTAACAGACTAGGATAACATATTAAATTAGACCTACTGTTTATTCTAATGTCTAGGCTATATGGGCTTTAAAGATGAGAGCTCTGACAGCCCAAGTCATGGTGGATGATATAGAGGCTGAAGAAGAGGGAATTGCGGAGACGGCTTTTGATTTGGAGACATTGGCCCAAGCCCCTCGTCCTGGAACCTCCCTACGCACTGCTGCCCATCCTCAGACTACAGGTCAGGGTTTTCGGTAAGAGTATACAATAACTAATCTCATCGTCACAGTTCAAAATTTCATATAAATTTTAAGTAGTTGAAGTTGCCCTTTGCTGGGTCTCAGGACACTCAGGTATTATGGGTAATGAAACAGCAGATCCTCCAAGGCAAACGATGGCGCTTTGGTACCATTCGTGGGCCCACAACCCTTTTGGGGCATCTCCAGGGCACATGTGGATCGAGAGATCAACACGTGGGCACATGAGTGTCACCACAGAAAATGGGCAGACCTTCCCCACCTGAGAGTAAACAAACTGTTTCTCAGTTCTCCCTCCTCGAGGATCGCAGAGGACCTTCTACGGTTAGGTAGGTCCGAACTCAGACTCATTGTAGGTCTCATCACGGGACTCGGACATATGAGGAAACATCTTGCTCGCATGGGATTCTTTTCTGGAGACCCCATCTGCAGGAGATGTGGGCTGTCCGAGAAGACTGCCGATCATCTGCTGTATGACTGCACTGGGCTTGCCGAGGTGAGGGCTGCTACTCTCTGCATTATGGAGAGGGGTTGTCACCTTCCCCGGGAGGAGCTGGTCGGTAGAGTATGGCAGGAAGGTCCATGAGACATTCAACAACAGGGGTGCGCAATATGGCTGACGTGTTACAAGAACACTGTTCCGCTTCTTTGTGTAATTCAGGTAAGTGGTTGAAGTTAAATTCTTGATCATGTTTAAGTGGTATAGCAGGAATCATCATCTTCATATTGAGCATATTTTGTTGGAAATGTCTTATAATCTCTACAAAACACATATTGTTATGTAGCTCTATCATCTACCTTTTCAGGCTTTTTAAGTTATACTGCAGGCTTGTAAAGCACTTAACATCATGATCTAGTAATTTAACCCTAGAACTGGCAAAGTCGTAATTCACCACGCATTTACATATTCAATAAGAAGTGGCAGGTGGAGGCATCTGTCATCAGTTTAGTGAACTTGTTAGACACTAGCGCCTACAAGACTGTGTTGCCCTCTCGGGGCAAGCAACCGAACCTGCTCTCGTAGTGCACTAGACTGCCACTGGGCATGTCTATAACCTAATAAGCGCTTTCTACTCCTATGCACTGAGTGGTTGAACCAGCTAACACGCTACGCTGACGAGCGTAACGTTCTAGCCACTCGGAAGTGCTAGGGTTCGAATCCTGACCATGAGCAATCCCAATTTGGATTGCAAATGTGTGGTATAGCGGAGAGGGGGGCCCACCTTAAATGAACGGTGGCCGGCTTGGGTGGAAGTTGACGGCATTTGTAGGCTTAATTGGGATTGCAGTGGACACCTGTTTTGCTTTTGTGGTTAGTGGTTATAAGGAGGGGGCATGTTTTATGCTTTTTCTGATTAAACTTTCATATTTCAAGAAGATATTAGTAATTATTTTTATGTTACAGTTAAGAGTAAAAAGCTTGCCACTTCTAGGGTTAAGAGACCTCTATGGATCGAAAAGTGAGGAAATGAATTGTTTTTAATCAGCCCAAGAGGAGAGACAGGACGACCAGTGAGTGGAGTTGTCCGACCCAACACGCAGAGTGGTCGGGCTACGAGTCTGGAGGCAGCTCTCCGAACTCCTCGGACAGCTCGGTCTGCTCGGCCCTCCACGTCGCAGAACGCTCGAACTGTGAGATTAGGCACTGCCTCCATGATGAGTCAACCTGATGGTCCCTTCATCCAGGCAAGTTTAGGTATCAATCATAATGTCCCTCTAAAATAAATATCTTCCTTTCTCAGCTTTTGAAATGTTACAGAACAACATTATGTGGGAAACAAATTTGTGCTGTATTTTATCAACAATTTTTCATTTTTTTCCCTATACATATCATATATGGAGAATGTATAGGCCTGCTGTAAGTATAAAGTATATATATAAAAGTATTAAGGTTACTAAATTATTTTGTTCCAAAACCGCATGAGATAGTTGTGAACATTCCTATTTTTTTATTTCAGATCGCAAGGCTAAATTTGCCCAAGTATGCTGCAGATGAGAAGTTGGCGAAACCTTTGTTTCAATACATTTTTTACCATGAAAATGATGTTCGAAATGTAAGTAGGAGGATATGAAGTGTTACACATCTCTAGATTTACAATTTAAGCTGTTTGTAAGTTTCACTACATATTGTACAATTCCTTTTGTTAAAGAATATATTTTTTAATGATGTTAAATAATGTAATTATTATTAAAGTTCTCGAGATAATACAATCCAAGAGGAAGCTCATCCACTGTAGTTCCTTCTCCTTTAGTTTATTTTAATGAGCTAAAACCAAAAATCTGTTAGGGAGATATGTTTTTTTGAGTCAGCACTATAATTTTACCTACACGTTCATTTACGACTGTACACAAAAAATGTAAAAATGAACTTGTAAACACGTAAAAGATCTTGATTTCTTACAATTGTCTCCGAAGGCTCTGGACTTGGCAGTTGAAGCGACAAAAGCAGCACAGTTCAAGGACTGGTGGTGGAAAGTGCAACTCGCAAAATGTTACTTTCTGCTTGGCCTCCTCCGAGACGCTGAACAACAGCTCAGATCAGCCCTCAAGCAGCAACCAACTATTGAAGGGTGAGTATGGTAAAGGTTGAATATTTTTTTGTATAAGTAAAATAAAATTTATAATAACTTAAATAAAATTTGAAAATGTTAAAACACTTCTACAGTACAGAACTATGTATAGGGAAGAAATTAAAAGTAAGTGATTCCACAGAAATCTCACGTCTTATTCAAGTTGAATCCTGGTCTGAGAGTTTCAATTCATACTTAAGTGACCATAATCCATTTTTTACGATCACAGGTTCCTGCGCATCGCCCGTGTATACATCCGCCTCGATCAGCCTCTCAGTGCAGTTGACATTTGTAGATCAGGGCTGCAAATTTATCCCCATGAAGTCACCCTGATGACAGAAATTGCTCGGTATGATCTAGATCATTAGTCAACAAAAAAATGAAATAACTGTTTTAGATTCAAAACAATGATTTTAATTTTTCTTTTACATTAAGACGTATTCATAAATAGTTATGACAATATAAATATGCTTACTAATAGTTTACTTTTAACTGAAATGGCAACCAACCCATGTAGGTATTTTAAGCCAAGTATAAATGAGAATTGAGTGTAAGATGATTGTGGCGCGATCTTGTAGTCTTGTTACTGACTAAGGCTGACATGTTCCTTAGACATAACTGTTAATTATTAATGTATACACTCTACATAATATTTGTCACTAGCAGAGCTGATAAACTGGGTTCAGCTCAAACGTTTGAAATAATAATTATATTCTAATTAAGCTATCTGGCTAGCAGTTAAAATTTTGAAATGAGATTCAATAAATAAATAGGACATTTTAGTTGTTAAAATAGTTTTCTCATATAAGTTAGTTATTAATTTTCTATTCTCTATTTAGATCGAGGCAATGAGGTGACACATGAGAAACAAAGTGGCAAGATTAGTTCCTTTGTTAATTTTATTTTTATTAGTAAACCAGCTTTCAGCATTCCAACAAATGTTTTTATCAGTCATAAAAAATCCATTCTATCAAATACTTGAAAATATTAAAACTGGATCACTCTCCAATGGAGCTGTCTTGGAGCATAGTATATTTCCTCTGGAAATATACTATGCTAATGCTATGCTATGGAAATATACTATGAATTTGTTTACGAGTGGTTGAAATGTAATGATACTATTAAGAAAGTGAGTAATAAATCACTAAGTGAGTAATAATCAGAGAAATAATAAATGTTTGAAATCCAACAACTTAGTTAATGTATAAAGTTTAATTTATAATTAATTGAGTTTATTTTATATTTTTACCCATGTAGTAATTACTCTTCAGCAAGTAATTTATTATAAAATGAAAGTTTTCATAAATTGTAGTAGTTAACCGCTACTAAATTGCACTAAAGAATGAATAAGGTGTAATGCAGGATCCATCTGTTCTTCTCACATGATAAATTACTAGCCATTCTTTTTCGGGATCTAAGAAGGGCGTATTTATAATCACAGGAGTGCTGCAGTCTTCATTTCGGCTTTTGATAGTATTTATATTTAATTATTCATAATAATCATATATAATTTTAGGTTAATTAATCCATTATGGTTCAAGAAAAGCATTTTAATATAATAGCAAATAATTTAAAATAAAGAAAATATATTCAGCATTGATATTTTTATCACTCCAATGTTAATCATTTGAAGGATAAGAAAAAAATTAATATTTAACTTATTAATCTATATTTTTTGATAAAACTTGGTATTTATCATCATGCGGTTGAGATCCACCCATTTATGCTTAAAAATCATAGTTTATATGTTTATCATCGCAGCTAACCTACATACTCTTTTCCTATGACAGCCTATTAGGGAATAGGAATAGGCAAACTCCTTTATTTATGGACAGATGTTGATTAAACTTGGTCAAAATAAAACTCGTTTATGGTAGAAATACCTACTTTCAGTGTTTCTCACAGCAGCAAACCTGCATACTCTTTTCCAAATTAATATTATATGGAGAATAGGCAAATAATTCTTATTTTTTATCGACAGACATTGATAAAACATATTATGCTTTTTCTAATTAGTCCTGCCCATCTGTTACTTTTAAAGGCCAAATACTGCCCAATATTAAAATTCCAGGGAAAATTTAACTTTAATTAAGGCTCACGCCACCAGCAGAAGAGTAATTTTGAAAGTCTAAAACCTTAGTGTTAAAGTACGGTACTTACTATATGAATTTCTTAATATTTTAACTATTGAAATTGATCAATAAATTAAGGAGATGTAATTCTAGTTTGAATGGTTTTATGTAATTAATTAAATCATTTGTCTTGTCATAAATTGTTTATTGAGCTAGATTAACAAAATTTTCATCAGGCTAGTTAAAAAGAGTACTCTTGCACAGAAATATGGATTTTGTTGGGTTTTGCACATTTATAATATGGTCAACTAGATCAGGTGTAAGCTTGTAATTGGGTGTAAACCTGTTTTTGTAACGTAGAATTGAATGAATAAATGTGTTCCTCTTCTGTGTAAAATCATCAGTGTGTTTTGCTGTTTTGTTAAAATATAACCAGTTATACAATATTGGAGCTAATTAGTATCCCTTTTGTACAGTTGTATCATGTACCTAGGCTTTTTTTCATTTTACAAAATATGTTAGACTTCCATTAATTTTTTGTGACTCTTATTTAAGGGTTCCCTAAATTATAAGCCAAGTAACAATACTTCATACCAACTAAATTTCCAACTTAGATGTTTTATGGTTATTGTTTTTGCTTAAGGGTGTTGGAAGGTCTCAACAATATCCCGGCATCAGTTAAATACTACAAGGAGATTCTGCAGAAAGATGCTACCAACATAGAAGCCATCGCTTGTATTGCGGTGAATCATTTCTATGGGGACCAGCCTGAAGTGGCTCTGAGGTTTTACAGGTGATGTAAAAAATAAATAATAAATAGGAAGAAGCTGTTTGATGAATTGTATCACAGTATTTCAAATGTAAAGATAGATATCAATTTTAACCTTTTCCCCATAAGATTAACATTAGAAGCTCTAAAGGACAATGTTCTGTGTTTACCAGTTTATATAGGTATCTCAGTAAATACTTGACGTAAATCTAAGACTCAACTCAAAATACTAAATTGTTGGGGTTTATAAGGTGATAGCAACAGTGGTAGTAAAGATTTTATTTTTATTATAATTACTTAAATCCCATTATAATTGTAAAAACTCCATTTTCGGGTAAAAAATCCCTAAAAGTGCAGTTTTAATTGTCTGATTACTTTTCCATATAAAATTGTCCAAGATACTAGATAAATAAATAGAGCTCAAAAAAATTTGTTTAAAATTGGTAAATATAGCCTAGGCTATATGGCCGTTATCATTAATCATCATGATATCGGGTTTTCTTTAATCACTTCAACAAGAGTTAGTTTTTTTACTTGGTAGATTATACCAGTGAGTATATATACTCACTGATTATACTCATCAAATATTAGTTGAATTGGTGAAAAACTAAAATATTGATGTTACATTAAAGATTTATAACTAAAATATTTCTTATGATTCCCACTGATCACTAGTAACTTATCTCTTCCAACCTATATTGTTTTCAGTAGTTCTTTTTTTCACAACCCTCACTTATTTAAGAGTAAGAGTAATTTTAAGAGTTGTATGAAAATATTTTCTTGCATCCATTAGCAAATTTAAATTAATGTCACATTTTAGCGAATTTCCCATAGGGAAGAAGCTATTACCGTAGGTCTCATGGTAAGACTTAAGCCCGAGACCATGTTATTTTTTCGTCTTTAGGTGCCCAGAGTCCAAAAACAATAGTCGTTAAAGTTTTTATATATATGTATATATGTATATATATATATATATGTGTCTGTTAACACGATAACTCTTGTAAAAATGGTCCGATCGAGACCAAATTTGGTAGAGACGTGTATTCCTACAAATGCTCGGACGAGTTCGTAAACCAGACATATCGGTCAATGGGAACGGATAGTTTGGGGGGGTTTTGTACCCCAAAATCAGGTTTTTTGCGCTTTTCACATGTAATTTTAAAAAAATTTCTAATTTTATATTTCACCATTGGAATCAGCTTAAAAAACTACACAATTAAGTTCCTTAAAGTTTTTCTCTATCTCCAACGGTTACCGAGATATAAAAAAATCTAAACACAGTACGTTGTATTGTGGGGCTCCAATGTTAATCTTATGGAGGATAGTTAAAAATTAATATTTCCCATATTAATCAATATTTTTGGATAAAACTTGATATTTAGCTTCATGTGGTTGGGACCCATAAGTTTATGCTTAAAAATCATAGTTTATGTGTTTATCATGGCAGCAAACCTGCATACTCTTTTCCCATGTTAATCATTTAGGGAATAGGCAAAGTTCTTTATTTATGGACAGATGTTGATGAAAGTTGGTATAAATATTAAGATAAAAATTATTCATGGTAGAAATGACTTGTTTCAGTGTTCCTCACAGCAGCTAACCTGCACACTCTTTCCTATGTTAATCTTATGGAGAATAGGCAAATAATTCTCATGTTTATATACAGATTTTATAAAACTTGACAAATATTATTATTATTATTATATTATTGATTTGGAAATTCGCTGAGTACGCAGGTCTGCTGCGACGGGTGTATTTTAGATTTTATGAAGTGGAGTAGTTTTAGCAGATATTAAACATAATGGGTACTGTAACTGTAGTTCTAGGATTTTTACTCTCTCCCCTATACATAGTGTATGGAGAAAGTATCATTTTTGCCAAAGTTTTTGAATTTCAGTTGAGAGTGGATATATCTTTTTTGGGCACCCCTAAATCCAAAAAAGAGGGGTTTGACTTGATGTGTGTGTGTGTGTTTGTGTATGTCTCTGAATGTGTATAAAGACATAGCCTACTAAAATTTTGTATGTACAGTATGTATATATTCACTGTATCTCCAGACTTTTCATTTTTGAATATTAAGGGTAGTTCACCCCTAATAAACAACCCTTAAAAAACATGAAAAATCCAAATTTTTCAAAAATGGCTCAAAAATTTTGACTAAAATTTGATAGTTATAGTGCATAGAGTATTAATTATTATGCACCACCCAGATGTCTATAATAAGACGGTTTAAAAGTTATGGGCCTTTAATCATCCAAAAATCGATTTTTAAGTTTTCCATGATAACAGTAAAGGTGAAGAATAATTTGTCTGCCACCATCACAACCAGCTTAAAAAAAACTAAAAAAATTAGTATTTTGAATATTTGTCTACACCAAACGTTTGTTGTCTAAAGCATCCACTGTTATTCTAATGGAGATTATTAACAAATGAATTTCTTCCTTATTTCCCAAATTCCTTATTTTCCATCTTCCTTATTTCTTCCATGAAACAGTGAATGCAGTGTGAGGTCACATCACCCAACAAAACCCACTCAAAAAGCTGGGTATTACTGTGGGGAGGGTCCCCACAAAATTAGAACAATTAATTTAACTTTATCTCTCTTGTGAGTGAATTTCCCATAGGGAAGAAGCTATTACCGTAGGTCTCATGGCGAGACTTTAGCCCGGGACCATGTTATTGTTTCTTCTTTAGGTAACCAGAGACCAAAAACAATAGTCGTTAAAATTTATATATATATATATATATATATGTGTGTGTTTGTGTTTGTGACCACGATAACTCTCGTCAAAATGGTCCGATCGAGAACAAATTTGGTAGAGACGTGAATTCCTACATTTGCTTGGACAAGTTCGTAAACTAGACATATAAGTAAATCGCAATAGGTAGTTTGGGGGGTTCTCAAAAATTGGGTTTTTTTGAGTTTTTTATATGTAATTTTAAACGTTTTTAAATTTTACCTTCAACCATTAAAATCAGCTAAAAAATTACACAATTTAGTTCCTTAAAGTTTTTCTCTATATCCAACGGTTACCGAGATATTATAAAATCCTAACACAGTATGTTGTATTTTGGGGCTCCAATGTTAATCTTAAGGAGGATAAGGAAAAATTAATATTTCACTTATCAATCAATATTTTTGGATGAAATTTGATTTAGCTTCATGTGGTTGAGATCCATCAATTTATGCTTAAAAATCATAATTTATGTATTTATCGTGGCAGCTAACTTGCATACTCTTTTCCCATGTTAATCATAGTACCTGGTCACCGAGCTTTGCTCGGATAGAATAAGCCATGTTTTTACATGTTAGTTAGCAAAATTAAAACAAATTTACTGCTCAATGAAAACATTTATGTGGTTTAAATAAAACCGTTTTCATACCCCTTTATTAATATGGCATAAATACTGAACAAAAATATAGCCCTCGGGTGGGGATCGATCACGTGACCTTGCGTACGTGAGAGACCTGGGTGCTACTGACTGAGCTACGGCGTCGGCCAAGTTGTTGTTGTCGTTTAAGAGTTTTTCGGCAACCTCAATTGTTTTAACTAATCTTATACTGAATTTAAATGTCCATACAGTTTGTTATTATTATCCTGTGATCAACTGATTTTGCTAGAAAAGGAATGAGGATTGAAAAGCAAAAGATAAATTTAATTTACACCAGTTAACTGGTTTGTTACAGTGGCTTCAAGAAATAGAATGAATACGTTTTCTTTCAAAACACAAAAGATTTTGGAAATAATTTTCTCTGCTTTTATTTCGCACAATTATTTTACCCTTCAGTTTTTACGAATTGTTTAGTAATTTGATATTTTTTCATTTATTACATTATAAAAAAGCTTATAAAAAAAAGGTTATAAAAAGCTGTTTTGATTTGTATTGTTTACATTTGATTCTCCATAAGCATAATGTTAAATTTTTATATTTTAAATTTAATATTACAAAAAACAAGAATTTTCCTGGTCATTAGACCTATCTAGAACTTATTTTCTACTCAGAAATTAGTTATTTCCAAAATTTAAAGAAAATCCTTAGTGCCGTTTTCGAGATCCGTGTGCAAATATTCAGTGTGTAAATATTCGTGTGCAAATATATATATATACAAACCTTGCTCGTATTATAGTATTGGATAGGGAATAGGAAAACTCCTTTATTTATGGACAGATGTTGATGAAACTTGGTATAAATGGTCAAAATAAAAATTGTTTATCCTAGAAATACCTACTTTCAATGCTCCTCACAGCAACTAACCTGCATACTCTTTTCCCACGTTAATCATATGGAAAACTCCTTTATTAATGGACAGATGTTGATGAAAATTTGTACAAGTTGTCAAAATAAAAATTGTTTATGGTATAAGTGCCTACTTTCAGTGTTTCTCACATCGATAAACCTGCATACTCTTTTCCATGTTAATCTTATGAACAATAGGCAAATAGCTAACTCATATATTTATTGACAGATATTGATAAAACTTAACATATACATATAATATTATTATTATATTATAGATTTGGAAATTCACTGAGTACACAGGTCTGCTGTGACAGGGTATTGTTATTTTCAGAAATTGGATGATTGTTGTTGAAACAATAAATTATCAAATGAAAATATCATTTAAAGAATATGATAGTTTTATTGCAGATTGTTGTTCTTAAATTTACTTAAAGGTTAAAGTATATGTCAGTCCACTGATACCTTTATTTAAATTTTTTGGTAATATTAAATATTTGTTATTTTCTCACAGGTATCAAGTATAAGGATAATTATAGATACCAAAATAACCTTTGAATGTTGAAGTATATAACATCTATATTGATATATTTCCTTGGAAAATAAAAAAAGTTAATAATGCAATTCTTTCAATAAAGCAAAGTTGGTATGATAGTAGTCTTAGCAGATATTTAATTTACAAACCTACTTAATTTTTATTGTCAGGAGGTTACTACAGATGGGATTATACAATACAGAACTTTTCAACAACCTTGGCCTATGCTGCTTCTACTCTCAGCAGTACGACATGACAGTCAGCTGTTTTGAAAGAGCTCTCAGCTTGGCCATTGACGAAACAGCAGCTGACGTCTGGTACAATATTGCCAACATTGCCATTGTAAGTTGGCTGTTCTGATGGAAAATTGTTATGCTTGTAAATCCCAACTAGTGTTTTAATAGAATATCAATCTTAACCTGCACTCTAAAATCATATAACTTCACACATGATATTTTGTCATTTTTAAATGTTTTAGTACATGAATAAGTTCTGGATATAATAGAAAAAAAATCTTACTTGAATTTTAATACTTTAAGTACTCAGACATTTTGCCGTGCCCTATACATTTATAATACTTTAAATAACAGTAAATTAAAAAACTGATACTTCACAGCACTTGAAGGATATTCAAAAGGTTTTAAATAGTTAAAAGTTAAAATAACCTACATCAAAAAAATCAACATAGCATGGATATGAATGAATATTGTGGCCTATACTTATTCAAGGAATATTTTCTGGACTATTCCAGTATATATTCTTATTATTGAGATACAGTACTGAATATTAGTTGATTCATTTGCAGGGATCATTTCCTTAATGGTGCCCCACTTCTGAAAGTAGAGCACCAATCCAATGCCGTATCACCTGAAGAGTGTTAGTTTGTATTGACACTCCACTATTGTACTGCCATAGGCACTGGGTGATCTGAAGCTAGCCTCCCAATGTCTGAGGCTTGTGCTGTCTGTGGACTCCAGTCATGCCCCCGCCTACAACAACTTGGGTGTGCTGGAGCAACGGCGGGGCAATGTTTCGCAGGCAAGAGCAATGTTTCAGGCGGCAGGGGCACTAGCGCCATACCTGTATGAGCCATTTTACAATGGGGCTATCATCGACAAAAGGGTAAGGCTCGTCTTCCCAGCGTTTGCTGATATGTATCTTTGGATGATATCAAATCTTACATTACAATTGAGTCGTCCAATTCCAAAACACATTATGTCCTAATATAATATTTTTCAGTAAATGAGAAAATCTCACAACATTAACAATTGTAGCGTGGAATTTAATCTTTTTCCTTAATTATCTATATTTTTATCTACTTGTTACTTCTTATCCTAAAAATATTAAAGCTTCAGTTTATTTACAAATTAATAATATATTTTGGACATATGATTTGAAACTGTACTTGGGACTTGATGGGTTTTGGAACTTTTGCTTATTTTATCAAGTGAAATTGATTTTGAAAATCTTATTATTCCAAGATTATAAAATGAGGTTAAAATTAGTTACAGTTTTTAAATTTATTTTCATTGCCAAAGTTCAAAAGTTTTTTTATATTTTATACTGCACCATTCAGCTCCTTCTTCGTTGTTTTCACACACTTGTAGAAAGGCTTCTTGTTCTGACAAAAGTTCTTTGTAGAAAGATAAGTTTGGAAACAATACAAGTTCCAATCATGTTCAATGTGTAAGATACCTTTATTTATTCCGGTGAAGTTTGACCCCATGATTTATCTTTTTTACAGATTGACTTGGCTACTCCCACATTCATATTGTATCTAACCTCACCTTGCACTAATAGTTCTAGGAGTTTTTTGATTTTATAAAATTATTTTTTTTACTTGGCATGAATTGAAAATGCCCAGTTAGCTGGGGGTTTATCAGTACCCGGTACATCTTTTTTAGCTAGGTTTGTCAGTTCAGTATTTGATATTTATATAAATATTATGAAACTGATACTAATTAAATTTAGTTGTAAAATACTGATTTTTCTATGTTAAACTAATAAATCTGGTATCATTTGGAGAAAATTACTATAGGTACTGAATCACTATATGAAAAGTGAAATTCAATATGACTTTACAAGTTTTGGTTCAGTAGCTCTGAGGCGGATATAACGGATTATGGAAGAGTTTTTAGACGTGGACTTGACAATTTCTAGAACTGTATCTGGTTTTAAAGTGATATTTAAATAGGAAATAACAACTTTTGGAACGGTTAGACCTCTGAGATGTGAAATGTGCCACCAGCTATCAAATGGTTTAATGACCCCAAAATGTGTTTTTTTGACATAATGAGTTTAGGAATTGGATTTCTCAATTGTGAACTCATATGTGAAATGGTGACAAATATTCTCAAAACAGAAACAATCTTAAATAAAATCTAGAACTGAAAAACTCAACTTAAATTAAAATGAGTAACAGCATAACATTTAAAGAATGCTTTAAAAGTACATTACATGGAACACTTTTCTTAATTCTTAAATAAACCATAAATAAGCAAAAAACTTGTGAGAATTTTATTTCAACACCTTTTAGCAAATTTCCCATAGGGAAGAAGCTATTGTCATATGTCTCATGGTAAGATTTAAGCCCAGGACCATGTTATTTCTTCGTTTTTAGGTCCAGAGGCCAAAAACAATATTCGTTAAATTTTTTTATATATATGTGTGTGTCTTTGAACATGATAACTCTCGTAAAAATGGTCCGATTGAGACCAAATTTGGTAGAGATGTGTATTCCTACATTTGCTCAGTCGAGTTTGTAATCCAGACATATCGGTCATTCGGAACGGGTAAAAAAGGAAAAATTAATATTTCACTTATCAGTCTATATTTTTGAATGTAACTTGATATTTAGCTTCATGTTGTTCAGATCCATCCATTTAAGCTTAAAAATCATAGTATATGTATTTATCATGGCAGCTAACCTGCATACTCTTTGCCGATGTTAATCATAGGGAGAATAGGAAAACTCCTTTATTTTTGGACAGATGTTGTTGAACTCTGGTATAAATTTTCAAAATAAAAATTGTTTATGCTAGAAATGTCTACTTTCAATGGTCCTCACAACGGCAAACCTGCATCCTCTTTCCCATGTTAATCTTATGGAGAATAGGCAAACTCCTTCATTTATCGACAAATATTGATAAAACTTGACATATAATATTATTGATTTGGAAATTTGCTGAATAAGCAGGTCTGCTGCGACGGGGGTATTATATTTGTAATCTAATATAAACTTATTATATTAGATATAAACTTAACTAGTTGACTACTGAAGTTAATAAACTGAAGACAACTGGTATCTAGCTAAACTACAACATTTAGAACAGTATTAGGAAATTGGTTATTAAAAGAATTTGAAAATTGTTAATCACATATTTTACTTTAGGTTGGAGACCTGCAGTCCAGTTACATAGCAGTTCAAAAAGCACTTCAAGCTTACCCAGGCCATAAAAACTCAGCAGATTTGTTAAAAGACCTTAAGAAGCACTTCAACAATATTTAAATCAATTGATTGAAAATTGCCTCACAATATAAGTGCCTATACAATATACATTAATAAGACTAGTTACGTTTGATAATTTTTGTACTCAGTGTGATGTAGAATACGATATATGAAAGTCTGTTATATTTGTAGTTTGTAGGGGTTTACATTAGTGTCTTTAGCATTAAAGCTTTATATTGTACACTTGACTTTAAAAATATATTTTTAAATTACAACCTTATTCTTTATCTTTGCCTCATGTTCTGTGAACAATGAATTGATCTGAGTTAAACTAAAGTATGTTTATGTTCCAAGGCTTAAACAGACACATAATACCAGTAAAAGTGATGGCAGTAATGGATTCGGTTCCACCAAAGTAATTGACTGCTCACACTACTTTTGTCAAGGTTCTTATTTATTCAGATGAAATCAATGTAGTTGAATGCTTAAATACTCATGCAACTGGATGGATGAACTCATAAAACTTCATTGTGGCCAATAACTTGTTAATTTGTTATGAATTTAAAAATGCTTGTGGTACAAGAAATCAGGTTTGCAAAAGAAACAAAATCGGTGCACTAGATCTGGACCCAGTTGCCATTTCGTCATTGGGCTATTAATTAATTATGCTTCTTAACAACAGTTTGACGTTAGGTAGCAACAAGATCGGGGTTTGAACTGTTCCGAACAAAAACACTTTAATCTCCTTGAGACCCATCACAGTTAGAAATGATAGGTAAATATCATAGTTAAGGCTGGTTTACATGCTACTAGTCAGCATTCCACTAGAGGTTTCTTTCAAGCCACTGGATGCCAGTGACTGTCGCCATGTAAACAGGAGGCGCCAGGTAGCCACTGTCTTGCCAGTGCCTGGCAGTGCCAGTAGAGCATTTTTTTATTTTGTGGTGTGCAAGTTACCCCCACCGCCACATTGCGAGATTGGCACCTGTCGACTGACATTGTGTAAACAGACTCTTTTAGCAGCACTTTTAGTGTTTGGAGATTTAACTTTTATATTGCAGATTTTCAAACACGGAACATAATTGACAAAACTCTTCAACTTGTTCCTGAAGCTAAATAATAATTGAATGGTTCCCCCGGAAAACGTTTCAAGCGACAAAATTTCAAAAATGGATAGTAGTAAGTGGAAAAGGTTCTAGACGCCACAAACTACACTGTGGTATATTTGGCTTTGAAGATGTTTGAGTTTGCAGCCCTGATTTTGTCTGTCGGAATTGGTGCACCCCGTAGGACGGTTGATTCAATTTCTACGCTTGATAACTCGAAACTAGGTTTTTGTGTCTCTTGGACTGTTTTCCAGGGGACCCATTCAATTAGTTATATCTCCAGTTTAAGCCTGGCTGAAAAAGCTTTATGCATTACTAGCTGACCCGGCGAACTTCGTAATGCCTAACAGAAAATAAACGTTAACTTTAAGATTGTCCATGTTCTGAAGTCAAATAGCATTGCCGCTTTGTTGTGAAAGCTTTAAATATTCAACAACTGATTATTATAATAAACCTAATATGTATAAACATTGTAATTCATTATTTTATTTGGCAAACATGTAAACACTTGACTTTTAAGCATACAAAAAATATAAATACAGAACTTAATTCCCAAAAACCGTAAACTATTAACATGGCGAATAATGCTGTTTATTTTGTAAAGTACATATTTACTTCATAGTTTTACATTAATGAATGATGGCATTGGATAGTAAAGCATATTGCTAACGGAGAGTAAACCAACAGCTGTTTTAAGAAACCAAATTTGATTTTAGAAAATTTGTAAACTAACTTATTCCCCATAAGGTTAACATAAATTTAAAACGCTATAAAATGGAAACTAATTGAATTTTTGGAAACTGAATATGCCTAAAGCATGACCGGAGCAGAGACGAATCCAAAAAATCAAAGATCATTAAAATCGGTCCAGCCGTTCTCGAGTTATAATGAGTGTAACTAACATGACTTTGTTTTATATATTTAGATTAAGTTATGTTCGGACATATCATAAACTAAAGTTCATCAAACTGTCCTGTTGCCAAAATAAAACTTAACATAAAACTGTTATAAAATTTTTATTTATTCTATACTTTAACATTTGGTACATAATTCTAGGCATTCCTCACATAGAACTGTAGGTAGGGACACTGCACTTCTAACGATGATAATTTGTGGCATTTCAGCCAATTTTTAACCTCCCAGGAGATTAAAAACCAATATTTAACAATCTGAGTTTGGAAAACAAACATAAAACAAACATACTACTCCAGTTGCTGTCAATGTGTTAAGGATAAAGCGACAGTTAGCGGGAATTCAAGTCACCGCTTGCATGTCTCTCATACCATGTAAACCAGTGTTTGGAAATAATTGGTAAACTTCACAGATAAAAACTATAGCAAAATGTGTTTCATGAACACATTTATGTGTTTATTGCTATTACAAAATTATTTACAAAAAAAAGCTAAACTTGGTTTAATCTAAATTTCTTCATTTTATCCTTATAATCTGTCCGGTGCAGTGCGAATATCAGTTTTTCCTCAATGTGATCCACAGCAGCTGTTGTCAGCACCAAAGTCTCGTGTTTCAGCATACTGTACACGTTTAACCCTAAAATAAGGAAAAAGGTAAATAATAATTAAGCATGATTTTTTACTACATTACAAGAGATAATAATTTCAACCAACTCATCTAAAATAATTTCATAACAAAACCCAATAAATATGTTTTCTTCATTATTATAAGTATGATAAATCAATTATTGCTTTCCTATCTATTGAGTAAAATGCAAATGTTCTTGGATATATTTATTCCTCTTCCTTTTACTTTCTCCCCTTATACATAATATTTGGAGGAAGTATTGTTTTCGTCAAAATTTTTAAATTTGAGTTGAGAGTGGATACATCTGTTTTGGGGTCCCCTGAATCCAAAAAAGTGGATTTCGACGTGATGTCTGTCCGTCTATGTGTATGTTTGGATGTATACAGAGCCACAGCCTACCCTGTTGGTCTGATTTAGTCTGAATGAATATATTTGCCGTACCTCATGGTTTTTATTCATTTTTTCGAAGTTTCGATTTCTAATGGTAGTTCACCCTTAAAAACCCTAAAAAACTTCGGTTCAAAAGTTATGGGCTTTAAATGTCAAAAAAGTATTTGCGAATTTAAACAATAAATAAAAATAATATATGACAATTAAAAACAATTGTCCATAAACATATTATTTATTCTCCATAAGATTAACTTCAAATATTTAGGTTTGTCTTAAAAATAATTCATTTATCCATAAATAATTTTTATCTTAAGATTTATCAATATCAACTGTCCAAAAATAATTTGCTATTCCTATATGATTTAATATGAAAAGATATGCACTCATGATAAACCCATAAACTTGATTTTTAGCATAAATTCCACCACATAGTAATATCAAGTTTTATCTTTTTTCATTAATATGATATTATTAATTTTTCCCTATTAAATTAACATTGAAAGTACAAACATGCTTTTAGATTTAATATTCTAAGAGATAACAAAAACTTTAAGGAACTTAATGTGTATTTTTTTAGCTGATTTATTGAAACAAAAAATAAAATTTAAAAATTACTTGATCACACAAAAAATCATTTGGGGTACAAAAGATACTTTTTGACCGATATTCTGACGAATGAATTTTGAGCATGTAAAATAACGTTTACAAATTTGGTCTTATTTTTTTGAGAGTTTTATCTAAAAAATATATATATACATATATATATTTTATTAATTTATATGTGTTTTTTCTCACCTTAAAAAAAAAAAAACATTCGGTTCAAGTAATGATTGGGTTTATGGAAATCAAAAAGTATTTTTTTTTATTTTCAGCGAAAACAGTAAAGGTAAAGTACAATTTGACTATTATCATTGAAACCAGCTTAATATTTTGAATTATTTGTTTACGACTAACAGGAAGAAAAGTTAATTTTATCATTGAAACCAGCTTAATATTTTGAATTATTTGTTTACGACTAACAGGAAGAAAAGTTAATTTTAGTGTCCATGATAAACGCAGTACGTTGTCTGAGAGTATCCAATATTATTCTTATGGAGAATATTAAAAAATTAATTTCTTCCTTATTTTCCCTGAAAATTCTAGTATGAAGTGTAAACCCACTCAAAAAAGCTTGGTATTAGCAGTTCAGTTAACATTATTTTCTTATGATTAACAATAAATTAGTAAATGATACTATAAAACTTTAAAAATATGATACTTTTATTACTTGTCCTTTTAATTTGAGAAGTATGAAAGTATGTATGTATATAAAACACTTGTTGATATTTGATGTTGAATCAGAATTTATTTCTCTTGTAATTTATTTTAAAAATTTACTTTTACATTTCCCATTAAAGAATTTAGTAAATCTCATGAAAACTTATATGTTAATTATTTTTCGTCTTTGAGAGTAAAACATAGTCGTTAAAATTTTAAAATATATTAATAAAATAGTCATATATAAATAATAATATTGTGTAAATTTAAAAAAAATTACTAGAAGTAAAATAATCTCAAAAAGTCACAACCAAATTTGGTAGATTGTATTTACAAATGCTCGAATTCGTAAAGACATATTAATAAACTTGTTTTTTTTTCCCCAAAATGTTTTTTTTTTTATAGTAATTAAAAAAAAGTTTCAATATTTAAGTTAAATTAGTAAAGTAACCATATTTAATTTAACACATGTATGTATTTGCTCAATGTCTTTAAAAAAAAATTAATATTATATTAAAATATTTTTATATAAACTTGATATTTAGTTTCAAGTGGTTGAGATCTATCCTTTTATGCTTAAAATCATAGTTTATGTGTTCGAGCAAACCTGCATTCTCATTTAGAATAATAAATAGGAAATCCAATTTATGGGATGTTGTTTGGTTTTTATTGTATTAAAAATTATTTATTAAAAAACATTTCAGTGTTTTAAAAGCTATAAATCTTTAGTAATCTTATGGAGAAGCAAAACTCATATGATGTTTTTTATAAAACTTAATATATTTATATTTTGATTTGGATATATTTTCTGAATGTATTAGTTTTATGAATATAGTTTTTGATTTTTAATCTTAAATGTATTATTTTTTTTATCTAATTTACATAGGATAGGAAAACTTAAATATTTTTTTATTGATGATATTTTTTATTAAATAAAAATTATTATTTTGTATTTTTTTGTTTGTTTATGGTATAAAGAAATAATTAAAATTTATGAGAATAGCATAATTCTCAAGTTTTTATTTTTAATTTAAAAAAATATTTTATTATTATTATTATATTATTGATTTGGAAATTGGAGTACGCAGATCTGCTGCGACGGGGGTATTTTCAATTTTAGTTCATGTTTAACTTACCATAAGCAGGCATTAGGTTCATGTGCTTAACACCTTCACAAGCCAAAGAAATATTTCTAGGCATCAGGTCGGGCCTGAAAAAGTTAAATAATTTGTAATAAAATAGTACCAAATACAAAACAATTTTAAAAACAGCAATATAAAGTATGGGAAGAAATGCTAACAGGCAATTATGTGATTGCTAATCTTCAATTGCATGTAAATGATCATGGACTTGATAATTTGTCACTAAAAACAGTTGAGTGCCTTGAATGGGAATTAATTTAAAGCACACCTTTCAAAAGAAATGAAAATCATTGGTTGAAGAGTTATTTATTATATCGAGTTAAATTTATTTACATTACCTAAAAAGTAAATTCCCACTTTAAAAAAATAAATGACAGCAGTTATCATATTTGTTTTTGAAAATGCACACTAATTCCTAAACCTAATAGTAAAATACTTGTTTTCTATAATTTTGTAGGCCTAACAGTATTAATCTTGCATTCATGCTATCTCACAAGTCCATATAAAGTTAGGATAAATTTAAAATTTTTAATTTACTTTCCAACTTAAATGACAAAAATCCAGTTTGATTTTTGTAGTCTAGTGTCATAAAATCATCTGTTATGAGCATAAGAAAATAATTGAGTTAAATAATTTGTAGGAACATTTATTTTCATTGAGATCTCTTTATACACTGCCATTAAGTCTCAGAGAGTACTATGAGTATGAAAAGTTCATAGAATTAGTTTTTCTTAGAGGTTATTTTTGCACACTCAATGAGCTAACCAAATTATATATGCTACTTACACATCGATAAAGAGGACTGATACTCCCCAACCTCTCTTGCTGACGAGATCTTCCAAATACTGAGGCTCATCAGTTGGTATCTCCAATGAATCTACTATATGTAAATCATCCTGTAAAAAGTAAACTTACATAGTTCATACTATCTTCATTGTTGCTTATAATAGTGTCAGTCTTTAATATCATCATTCACATATGATTGCAAGGTAAAATAAGCAGTTATCTGCAAACTTTATAATTGTCATATTATGAATCCAATACCAATTGAAATGTAAGTATCAACTTTTAAATAATGTATGACATTTACTTTAAATAATGTCTTAAATTCACACACCAACAGCGTAGCACTACACAATATGTTGATTACATACTGGTCAACCATGTCCACTACTATCAACGATACAATTTCCACAAAATACCATATCATTAGGCCTTATAATTATCTATGTCCTGTTGGGTGAATTAACGACAGCTAAATACCACTGTGGCATTAGACGCATAGGTTAGCCAGAGGCCACTTTTTCCTCTTAAAAATTTATCTACTATCTCTGTAGCTCTGTCTATCTTTTCTTAATGCCTCCCTTCATTAATTTGTTGGCTTCCTATTTTTGTGTTTTGACATACCCTAACTGTCCCATCCACCACCATTCCCTGTTGGCTGGAATAGGAAGGTCAGCCAGACATAACCACACAATTTCACAAGACTCCCTCAGCACTATTTTAAAACCAGACTCATTTGGCTTATTGAGCCAGCAGGTTGCCTCTGAGCTGCTTCCTCAGTAGCTGGGTAGTTTGTAAGCTCTAATATTCAATAAAAATTGTAAATTTTATTTTCCAAAAATATTTTAATATTTGTTATTAAAATTATAACATTATATATTTTCAATATAATAATGTTATATTATATATGATATAATAATCCATGGAACTTTGTATGGTAACAACGTTATGAGTGATTATAGTGTTCAGGAATGGTGTCAAAAGTTTAATGAAGGACGAACAGACATCCATGATGAAGGTGGATAAGGTCGCAGGTCTGCCGCCACTGTTGGCCTCGTTGAATGTGTTGATCAGGCGATGAGATGCAAACGTAGGTTAAGAATTAGCGAACTATCCAATGAATTTACAATTTACAGAAATTACAAGGTCTGCTTTGTACACAATTGTGACTCAAGACCTAGGCTAACACACAAGACAAACACAGAGGAATGCTTTTGTCTGGTGTAGTTTTGATCCATGACAAAGCCCGGCCACACAGTGCCAACATGACAAAAGACCTCCTCAAAAAGTTTAAATTGGAAGTTTTTGAGCACCCACCACACAGACCGAACCGTCACAGTTGTAGCCGACAGGTACATTCCTAAAAGAACGATTCAAGCAGTTGCATCTTAGATGTCATGAGACGCATCAATATTGGCCATATAAAGTGGAACTTCGATTTAACGAATTTAAAGGGACTAATAAATATATTCCTAATATGAGGATATTCTTACAAATGAGGTTCATTAAATTGAGGCTAGATTCTGCTGAAATTTGTAATATAGGGGTTAGTTATAACCTCCATATTAAGAATACTGAATGAGTCCAAACGCTAAAGTAGATTTTTATACGTTTTAATGCTACAGATTTGTTAAAAATATTTATTAATGGACAGTAAATATGTAAATATGGGGTCTGGATCAATTGATGGTGTTATATAGAAGTTATGTTCATTATGTAGGGATTTCTTACTTTGGATATTCATTTTACAGGTGTTAGAAAATGAATAACAAACACACTAAATATTCGTTATAGAGGGTATTATATGTAATTTGTTTGCTACATAAGGGTAAATTTTCTATTGAGTTATATGAAATTTTCAAGGGAATTAAAAAATAATATGTTAAACCGGGTAATTTGTTTCATTGAGGTTCGTTATAGGGAGATTTCACTGTATTTGTTATTACAAGAGGAGGAAGGAGATATATTGCTGGCCAAGTTAAAAAAAAACTAAATAGCCACATCAATTATTGTATCTATCGAGAGTTGTGAAGAGGGTTTCCAAAACATTTTAACTAACAGGCATCTGCTGCAGGACGATTCGATGTTCAGAATTTTTTTTGTTTGAATATAGTCCAATTTTATTATATATCATCAGGAGAGATTTGATAAGAAATTAATATAACAAAATCAAACAGTATAGTTTATCGATAAGTTTAGCGTAATCCATTATTTAATGTAGAAAAAATCACAAATATCCCTAGCACAGAGCTCCGGTCTTAGTGGCAGTTACAACTGAACTGCTCATACTAGCAGTCGTACAGTCTCTCTAAAGCTGCTCCAGTTGCATAAAAAAGGAATATGCAAAGTAGTATTGGTCAGGCTACAGCTGTACAGCTAGAGTCGCTCCAGTCATTGCTTAGGAATTAACCCTAATGGAGGAAAATTAAGTACTTATTTATACCAGATTTAGAAAACTTGAATAAATTTGAGGATAGTACAGTAAGTTTAAATAAAACAGAGAATAAATGGATGTGCAGATCGTATCAGGGAATTACCTGAGTCAGTTTAATGGAGAGGGTAGACGTGAGCCCTAGAACTCGACTGTAGTAAGGAAGCATGTAGAAGTAAGAGGTCGGACTCCTTGGACCGTGGGCCACACCACCTTTGATGAACAGTGGGGACCGAATGCTGCCATGACGTGCCCGACCCGTGCCTTTCTGTGGCCAAGGCTTGCGGCCACCGCCCCATCTCTCCTCTCTAGTGGGCGCCCATCTGTAGTCCTGGAATAAATATTGAATTTAGGCTATTATAGGTATCACAATTATAGAAACTCAGAAAATATGATTTATTGAGAACATTTGACATTAATAAATTTATTAACCCTTCAATGGTCTGTGATGTATAGTGTAAGTCGGCCATTACCAAAATGGGAATAGAGTACGTCCTGTGACTTGCAATCCAGTATTCGAAAGTTGCAAGCTATTTGCAGTTTAATATGGTCGAAGTTATATATCATTGTAAAGTGCATTAAACGAATAATCTAATTCAGTTATTGTTAATTTTTACAAGTTCTCAACCCAAAAATATAAAAGCCGAAAGTCTTGTCTTGCAATCAGCCGTTCACCATCCATGCAGATGCCAGACTGAGCGTGTCTTTCTTTTGCTTCTGCCCTTATTTTCTTTGTTTCCAAACAAGGAACCACTCCACTTTTGAACATTACTGCTGTCCCCAAGGCTTCAAACCCGGGTTCGGCGACCGGCGCGTTACTAACCGGCCTACAAACATCGTTTGTGGCTACTGGGTTAACAAACATTGGCTTCCTAGAGTGTTTTTAAATATTTGCATTCTTTCAAAATCACGTCTGGATATAGGGGGTTTAGATATGAGAGGGTTTACTGTATAACCTAAGTTGTATAACAACACTTTACCAAGCATATAATTAGTCAAATATATTGCTTATACAAATTTATATTATCATACTTACCACAAATCTGTACCTTTTCTGCCAGTGGATGTTTTTTGCTATGACGTCAATCCGAGGCATCACCCCCCACACTTCTGGATGTAAATCTACTATTCCTATTTTTTGTTCTTCAAGAGTATCCATGTTTTCAACCCATGCTGATCTAGGCTTTATGGAATGGGGTAAATATTTGAGTTGCCTAGAAAATACAATTGGACTTCTCTCTGTGCATTCAGGTGGTGGTACTAATCCCGTATTATTTTCTGGAACTGAAAAGTTGTAAATCATTCATAAACTTGGAAGAGTTCAAAGTATATAATCCTATGATAAAAGATTGGCCTAGAGTCATCGTTTGGGACCTTAGCAGACCTAATTATAAACCATCATTCTTCTGATTAAAATGTTTTGAAAATTTGTTAAACATTGTGTTTTTGAAAACAAAATGGCTCATGTTAGGAAACAGTCTGCCTTCTTAAATTATAAAAATGACCATATGTTTCTTCTTAATAATGTTATTTCAAAATGTTAATACCATAATGTTTCTATTATCTTGTCAACATTAAACCTTTTTATAATACAGTCCAGTTTTAATCATTTTTAACCAGCTCACATCCACCCATTCTATAAATATTTCGACTCTTTAGGTGGGAGTATAATCAAGTATTATTGATTATAATAAAGTTGATTGAGTACAAATAATAACATAAAGACAGTTTTAAACATTCTTACCTCCATAATTGATAATTGACTAAAATACACTTCTTCAGGACAGTAATTTTAAAATTTAATAATTGATGATCACGGAAATAGTATTGCTTTGTCTTATTTAATTCCACTTACAGTGATTTAAAGTTTGATAGTTAAATAATAATCCAACTCCTTTAAATTCGCTGAAAACTGGTTCAGCGTCATGATTCAGTAGAAAACGTTGTTCTACAGAATTTTTTTTAACTATATTATTAGAGAGTTAAATAAATGCATTAAGTTTGATTTAATTAATTTTAGATTAAAATGTTCGTCAAAATAAAAATTGATAAAAATCGTCGTATTCAAAATTTTTACCTGTGGCCTGTAAATAAACAAGAATTGTAATATGTAGTTTTAGGCGTAACCTAATGACATAGATTCAAAATAATATGTTAAGATTCTGGGCTTTTTATAATAGATTAACAGTTCATCTTGAGACCACACATTTATCAACTTACAAATAGGCTCTCAAGAGTTATATTTTTGTTTTTCCGATTAGTACCTAAACTATGTACCTTTATTCTATGTAAAATCTGCATTTTTTAATTTGTTTGAATCAATAGCTTTACATGGTGTTATTTACTATGGAAGTTCTCCTTAAGTTTATGAGGTTCTTTTGTTCAAATAAAATAGGACTAATTATTCGGAAATGTGTAAAGCTGAAAGTTCACCTCACTGTAAACCCCTATTCAAGGATCTAGAAATTTTGACTGTAATAAAACTAAACTAGTATCAATTGTTATAGTTTACTTTAAGGAATAGCTACAAATAAACACCTAATAACGATATACAAAGATTTAAAACTAGGAATTGTGTAAGAACCTTTCGAACTCTAATTTTGATTGGATTTCTAAATCATTATGATTTATTATTCCTACAGCCATTTAATTTCAAAAATTGTTAAAATTTTTTAAATATATCATACATTATTGTTTTTCATTAACCCTTAAATGGGCCCGCCTATTTTTGTTACATGAGTTGGCGCCTGGGATCTTTTCGAGCCCCAATGTTAGAAATTTTTTTCTAAGTTGATACAACATGAATAATAGCCTAGAGTTAGCCTGTTGGTATAAGGCTAGTGAAATAACAGAATTACAATGAATCTATAATTTATTAAACACTTATATACTGTATTTGTATGTGTATATGAAAAAAGAATCAACAATTTTCCATGTTGACTTTCAAATAGAAGAATCTATATAAACAATTGGGTTCATTGTTCATTTCTTATTCAGTCACTGTTTTGAACATTTTTACATTTGTCACAAAAAGACTGAATGTGAATCTGACACATTGGAAGAAAACACTTCTCACACCTGGGCAGCACGAATAAGTTGGAGAAATAACGTCACGATCAGTATTACCAACACAACAGTATAAAATCACTGGTTAAACTAGTAAGCGAGCGGGGGTCAGATCGACCCTAGAGTAAACACTGTCTATGGTAATGATACAAACTACCCAAACAGGCAATGGTGGGTAAGCTTACCCCCCCCACAGGCAGCTACTAAGCGCTTCAGAAGGTTGGCCTACCAAATTATCAAAATAATACAAATTAACCAACCCTTGGGTCGATTTGACCCCTGCAAGCCCACTTAAGGGTTAAGTACATTTTAGTTTAAGTTATTGTACAAGATATAAAAAGTAAAGTAACTCATCGCTACCTACCAATGTTGGAGTTGATTCAAAATGCAAGCGCAGTAATCAATCAAACATTACATGAACCATTCTAATGTTGTGAGTTTGTCTTAAGATTAAGGGTCGATTTTCAATATTTTATCATCCAGTCTTTAAGTGATAAACTTGACGAAGTTGAACTTATGTTATATACAAATGACATTGCAGTGTTCTGCTCTTCTGAGCGCTGGTATACTGACGAGTCAAAAGACTTGGCGATTATTGATGGTTATAACTGTGCATCAATATTATATATTTTGTCGAACTGTCAAATCTAGGGGTGGTATGGTCATTTTTATCAAGGAGGGCCTTGGCTACAGGGGGATTGACCAGCACAGATTTTGTGTTGAAAACGAACCTTAAGTGTTGTGTGTTCAGGTTAGTCTTAGTCCCCCAAACTCTGATGTAATTATTCATTGTTTCACTCTACAGAGTACCGCATGGCAACCAGGAAGTATTTCTTGACAGAATTGATTGACTGTTGTTATACCTGTCTGATGGTGACTTACCATTGATTTTGTGCGGAGATTTTATTATTTTATTTTTATTTTGTGTATTTCTTCCAGTGACATTTTTAACGTTTTGATGGGGAACGGTCCAAACCCCGGTCTTGTTACTACCTAACGTCGACCTGTTTTTAGGAAGCATCATTAATAAGTAGCCCAATGACAAGTGGCAACTGGGTCCAGATTCGACCCTCGCGGGATTCGATCCAGCGACCTTCAGTTTTGAAGGCGGGTATTATAACCACTACACCACCCAGCCAGTTAACATTAACATTGATATTACAGTGAATGATAACCAGTCAGTCAACTTTACTAATGTCCTTCGCTCCAACAACTGCTACTACTTAAATTACAAACCTACAATACCCCTGTCACAGCAGGCCTGTGTACTCAACAAATTTCCAAGTCAATAATATAATAATAATAATATATGAAAAGTTTTATCAAAATCTGTCGATAAACATGAGAATTATTTGCCTATTCTCCATAACATTAACATGGGAAAGAGTATCCAGGTTTGCTACTGTGAGGAACACTGAAAATAGGTGTTTCTAACATAAACAATTTTTATTTATAACATTTATACCAACTTTCATCAACAACTGTCCATAAATAAAGGAGTTTGCCTATTCCCTTTATTATTAGCATGGGAAAAGAGTATGCAGGTTTGCTGCCATGATAAACACATAAACTACGATTTTTAAGCATTGGAAGCATAAAATCTCAACCACATGAAGGTAAATACCAAGTTTAATCCAATAATATTGATTGATAAGTGAAATATTAATTTTTCCTTATCCTCCATAAGATTAACATTGAAGCCACAAAATACAACGTACTGTGTTTAGATTTTTTAATATCTCGGTAACCGTTGGAGATAGAGAAAAACTTAAAGGAACTAAATTGTTTAGCTTTTCGAGCTAATTCTAACGGTTAAAGATAAAATTTAAACTTTTTTTTTAATTACATATGAAAAACACAAAATACCCCCGTCGCAGCAGACCTGCGTACTCAGCGAATTTCCAAATCAATAATATAATAATAATATATGAAAAGGTTTATAAAAAAAAGAAAGTTTGGGGGGGTTTTGTACCCCAAAATGGGGTTATTTGCGTTTTTCACATGTAATTTTTAAAAATTTATATTTTTATGTTTCACCATTGGAATCAGCTTAAAAACCTACACAATTAAGTTCCTTAAAGTTTTTCTCTATCTCAAACGGTTACCGAGATATTAAAAAATCTAAACACAGTATGTTGTATTGTGGGGCTCCAATGTTAATCTTATGGAGGATAGGGAAAAATTAATATTTCCCATATTAATCAATATTTTTGGATAAAACTTGGTATTTAGCTTCATGTGGTTGAGGTCTATCCATTTATGCTTAAAAATCATAGTTTATGTGTTTATCATGGCAGCAAACCTGTATACTCTTTTCCCATATTAATCATATAGTGAATAGGCAAACTCCTTTATTTATGGACAGATGTTGATGAAAGTTGATATAAATGCTCAAAAAATTAATTGTTTACGCTAGAAACACCTACTTTCAGCGTTCATCACTGCAGCAAACCTGCATACTCTTTCCCATGTTAATCTATGGAGAGTAGGCAAATAATACTCATATTTATTGACAGATAATGATCAAACTAGTCATATATTTTTATTATTATGTTATTGATTTGGAAATTCGCTGAGTACGCAGGTCTGCAGCGACGGGGGTATTTTTAATGTAATAAATTGTTTTCTAAATTTCAATTTGGTTTTTGTGAGGGGCTATCAACTGTGAATGCAGTTGAGAGCCTTGTCTCCGCTGTCTTGGATGGTTTTGAACAGCATGCAAGCGCATTTTCTACTCTGTGCGATCTCTCTAAGGCTTTTGGACTCTGTTCCGCAAGACATCCTCCTCTCCAAATTAGAATATCATGGTATATTGGTGGTGTTGAGCTAAACCTTTTTTGGTCATACCTGGCTGGTCTGTTATAATAAAAGGCTTTCTGAGGTTGCAGTCTTGAGGAGTGCATCAGGGATCGGTCCTTGGCCGTTTCCTATTTTTGGTACTACTCAACGATCAGCCCTCTAATATTTTTCGACCTTGTAACTCTTATTATCTTTTCTGTTGATTCAACTTTTTTGTTGCAATCAAGATATTAATACCAATGCTCAGATGTCAAAATATATTTCAGAGGGTAACAATTGGTTCAAATGAAATGGTTTTCCTTTAAAATGGAAACAAAACTCAGTTGATTATTTTTAGTTTAAGTCACCATCAGCATAATTTATAAAATCTGCAAGAGGGTGTTAAATTACTGGGGATTTACCTGGACTCTAGGCTAAACTGGAGCGTCCATGTTAATTATGTCTGTAGTAGGCTGTCAAGAGTTATCTATTTACTTCACAATCAATCGATCGTCATTATACCAAAATCGTTCCTTTGAATGGCTTACTTTGACTTTCTAGTCATGGCGTTCTAGTCACGATTTTAACGAAATCCTACTATTACAGGAGAAGGACATTAGAATAGTAACTCACTCAGGCTTTAGAGCTCATTGTAAACTGTTATTTATAGGTGAAAAAATCTGGACTGTTTCAATCTGTATATTTTTAAATATTTAATCAAAGTAAAGATCGGGCCTGATTCTCTTATTTAAAAAAATAACCTTCACTCTCATTGGACCTAGATTTAGCAATAAAATTGTCTTGCCCTATGTTAGAAACCCAGGAATCTCATAATTATATTGATCTAAAAATGTTTAATAAACGACCACCTAATGCTCTCTGGGTTGATCCTATGTACTTTAAGTCAAAGTTCATGGAATGGCTTACCAGAAACCATAAGGTTATAAGAAAGTGCAAAAAGTAAGTCTGAGATCGATTTGATATAGGTAAGTAGGATACTGTGTTCGAAATATTTACCAGACCTAGTATCTTGCTGTTTTTATTTTCTCACTCGTCAAAGAAAACAATTGTTATTCATTGTATTTATAAGCCACTTTAGTATTTTAACCTGTTAATTTGTTACCTGTTATATAAACTTTATTGATTGTTTCTCTAAATTTTATAGGCCTGTTTTATAGAAATTCTATAGGCCTACATGCAAAAAGTAAGTCTAAGATTGATTTCATATAGATTGGTAGAGTAAGGTGTTCAAAATATTTACCTTAACTTTGTTTCTGTTTTGTTAGTTAGTAGTATTTAGGCCTTGTTATTTTATATTGTCATTGATGTTTGACTGGGGTCATAAATTTGGGTTTTTGAATTTTATCAAACAAAATTCATTAGACGTAATAACTCAATAACTCTTTATTCAAGCCAGATTGACAATGTAGAATTGTATTAGCCAGGTCAAGAAAATATTAAAATATAGCTTATACCAAACAAAACTTAAAATTAAAATATTAGAAAGACATAAGCTATAGTCCGCCAGCGATGCAGTTATGGACACTGTAGTAGCACTTATTAACAAGAATAGACCTAAGTTGCCTTTTGAAGCGACCCGGGTCAATTTCAATTTTCAGATTATGAGGTAGTACATTGAATAATTGAACGGCATTGTAGAATAGAAATCAAACTTGATCTAGTTTAAAACGAGTCGACCATACGAATTGTAAAATTTGTCTTTGTTGGAATAAAAATCTTAAATCTTGTTTTCAATTCTACGTCATTAGTAAAAAAACTATCAAAGTAACACAAGTTATAATTTATAACCATTAATAGTTTAGACATACCTGTATCGACAGTATCCTTAGGAGCTGATGAAGAAAAACACTTACTTGAAATACTTGAAACTGTATACCCGTTTCTAAATAATGATCTAGTTAAAACAAAAAACTTAATCATCTTATTGGATCTAATTATAAAACTATCGTGAAACTACCTGAATGTTAACATTAATCTCATGATAATTCAACTCTACTCCGCTCAATCCTAACCTAACTCCTAAACATTAGTTTTTATTTTTCTCTCTCAGTCTCAGACTCTCAGATTGAGATTGAATGAAATGAGAACTGAAATGACTCAGATGCAGTGATGCAGATAACAGACTGCAAGGTGCAGACTCAGACTACGGGTTCAGCTGTATTTAAGCAGAGAGGAACGGGCCATCCGTTCATCTATGATTTAAGGTATCTGCGTAGAAAAGAAAGAAATAAAGCAATAAAGTAATCAAATCAAATAAGTTATATAGTTATACCATAGATGAACGGATATAATCCGTTCCTCTCTGGTTATACATAGTTATTTACTAATCTACCGATAATTATTTATCTACGAAATAGCTAAAAATACTGTACACTACAATAGCGTGAGTTCAATATACAATGGACAAAATCTTATAACATAATTGCTTGGGTCATGAAGGATCAAAAAAGGTCACTAAAATCGGATCAAAATGAAGGAATGCAAGAGTTCTTTACGTATTTTTCAACAATCTTTATTATTTTGAAGGGGCGCATACATACAATTTAAATTTTTCAAACTGAAATAACAAAAAACGGCAAATCTTTTGAAAATTCAACACGTTTAATATTTTATGAAAACTTGTTGCATTTTTTACATTGAGTTGGAATATCGATAATCAAAAAATAATAACTTTAAAAAACTTACAAATTAAGAACGTTTGGGTTAATATAAGGCAAATATGTGTACCTATGCGTGCGTAACATTTTTTTTACTGACCATCACTGGGAATGCTGCTGTTTCAGCATGTTTACGCGTCAAGGTCAAGGCACAGTGGCAAACTCAACGATATAATCTTGCGGGTACTTGAACGCACATTTAAAAAATACTTTGCCATGGAAATGTCTTAGCTCTGGGGGAGGGGTGTTTACAATTTGCGAAACCAACATTCAAATGACGTCAACAGTGACGTCATTTAGTGACTTAATAGTTTGGTTATACGAACAGTTTAGGATGAACTGGAAACAATGCCAATCCTTGATCTAACCTATTTCCCACAGGGAAGTAAATACAAACATTATTTTGGTACAGGAATGGATTATTAAGGTCTCTACTATTCGTTCACCTCAGGTTCAAGGGACCGGAAACAGATATAACCACTGAATTATGATATTTATATCTCTATCTGTTTTAGAAAAAATAGGCAAGAATCTACGTAGTACATATTATAACGCTCAGAAAAGTGAACAAACACGTAGGTAGACAGCGTATTAATTAGCCAAGGGATAAATTGAGATTTTTGCATGCAATTATATACCTTTGATTATAGGGCTATAGCTGAGGTATGAATAATTATTGTAGCCATTTTGTGTACTTTGTACTCATTCTTTAACTGTTACTTACTTATACTTTATAATTTATACTTTTAACTGAAATGGCGACCTACCCAGGTAGGTATTTTAAGCCAAGTATGAATGAGGAATGAATGTAAGATGATTGTGGTGCGATCTAGTAGTCTTGTTACTGACTAAGTCTTACATGTTCCTTAGACAGGACTGTTAATTAATAGCCCAACAGCCGATGGCAACTAATGGACCTACAGTTTAACGTGGAATCCGAACCACGGCCTCTGAATTACGAATTGGTCTAATTATGAGGATGGTCTTTGTGGACTAATGTAGTATTCAATAGTGCGGACGTTAATCCACATAAGAGAACTCCACATCAACCAACCATCGCTCACAACTATCCACATTCGTGACCTCCAAGTAGCTGGATTACAGGACGTCGCCACCGTCCCAGTCCAGTTAAATCATATTACGTTGGATTTGTGTTGTTGCCATGGATATATCTAAGCACTGGGAGGATATGTTAGCAATTCTCGTAATGCTAAAATTGTAAAAATAATTGACGTCATATAAGTTGTAAGGAAAACTGTTTAGAGGAACTGGAAACATTCACCTTAGACGTGTCTATGATCTAATCTATTAATAATAACTAAAAATAAGGAAAATACAGGCAGGAAAAATTAAAAACCCCAAATGGATGACCGATGAAATTATAGAAGCCGTAATTGAAATGGTTTATTGTTACTCAAACTGGAAACTCAATGGTTGCCACTTTGATAAAGCTCAATATAATTATTTGAGGTTGTACTACGAAATACCCCCGTTGCAGCAGCCCTGCATACACAGCGAATTTACAAATCAATAATATGTCAATAATAGTACAAGTAAGGTATGTGACAAGATTGATCAATCAATATCTGTTGATAAATTAAAATGTTTGCCTATTCTAACATTAACATGGGAAAGGATATGAAAATACAGGTTTACTACTTTGAGGAACACTAAAATTAGGCATTTTTACCATAAAACAATTTTTATTCAGACCATATAACAAATTTTATCATTATCTGGGCATAAATAAAGGAGTTAGCCTATTCTCTTTAAGATTAACATGGGAAAGAGTATGCAGGTTTGCTGCTGTGAGGAGCACATAAACTATGATTTTTTTTAAAGCATAAACGTATGGATCCCAACTACATGAAGATGAATACAAAGTTTCATCCAAAACTAATGGTTAATAAGGGAAATATTAGTTTTTCCTTATCCTCCATAAGATTAGCATTGTAGAACCTAAATACAATGTACTGTGTTTAGATTTTTAATATCTCAGTAAGCGTTGGAGATAGAGCAAAACTTTAAGGAGCTAAATTGTGTAGTTTTTAAGCAGATTCTAATGGTGAAATATAAAAGTTGAAATTTTTAAAAATTACATGGTAAAATCCCGGGATTGAGAACCCTAATCACTATATAACATGGACAATGAATGGTCAAATGTTTAGTATTTGTGGTGATGTGGTCAGCTATAAACTATGTAGGAAATCTCCACAGCTGATGAGATGGTTTTATAAAA
The DNA here is from genome assembly GCA_023375725.1 of Nephotettix cincticeps. NCBI lineage: Eukaryota > Metazoa > Arthropoda > Insecta > Hemiptera > Cicadellidae > Nephotettix > Nephotettix cincticeps. Next base: position 119,725,594 of record CM041791.1, read on the forward strand.
ACAGCTGATCGTGAAACAAAATTAATTGTGTCAAGCAGAAACTAGCGTCTAGTGTCAAATATTGATGTACTGACTGTTTACAGACAATACAACGTTCTTTTGTATTTATGACTAATATATGAATTGGGAAGGTTAAGTGTTAATACTCGACTTAAAGGTGAGTATCTTAAAACTAACACCAATGTCCTATTTTATACACGAAACGAATCTTTATAACGTGTATTTTATGCCAAAGACAAGTGGGGAGTCAAGGTCTTACAAGCTTTATTTCTATCACCTTTTAAAACTATAATATTGTTGAAAATATATTTATCTTCCACCAAAAGCTTAGGGGCTTCATTAAATGTCTTCAGCTACTCCTAATGGAAATTTAAAAGATTAAGTCTTTGGGATAAACATCTCAATACAAATTCAACTCTTAGCTATGAGTTTAATTTGGATTGAGATTATGAGAAATAAGACAGCTGTCCTATTTGTCAACCAGAATATTTAAGTTAACAGTTTTCTAATGTGTGTGAATAAATCATCCAGGTCATGTGTCACCAACATTTAAAAACTTATTGACTGTGCCAAAATTCTTTTAATTGAATGTAAGATGTGTTAAGACCAGATGGTTACAATATCATGGAAAATCTCACAGATTTTTTGTGTGATCATGTGGAATGTCAGATGATAATGTCACAGAGGTGTGATCATGTGGGTTTCTTGCCTTGTGTCAAAGATTACAGTTATCACAAAATCAGCTGGTATTGCTGTATCAACAACTTGGAAACTACCAAAAAGATTCAATTGTGACTTCAACTTCGACATAGTATCAATTTTATCAAACCTTATATAACTTACCTAAAGTTTTTAAGATTCAATCAATATAGGCTATTACCAGACGGCTTTAGTAACTGTATAAATAATATACTCACTATGACAAACCTAATCTTGTACTCGCCTTCCAATATAGGCAATGAACTGCAAAACCCAATTGATCCGTTCAACAGGTATCCATATTTTTATAACCTTTACTTTAAGGATGAACTTATATTTTTGGGAACCATGGTGGTAATAGGCTAAAATTTTGTAGTATTGTAGGAAAATATTTGACTTGGTATACCAATAGAAGTTTCACAAAAACACTCCATCCAGCTGGGTGTCTACAAAGAAAATATATTTGAAAACAATTATTTGATTAGTCTATATGGAAATTTTTTAGATTCAATGAACCACCTAGATTTCTTAAGTTAGATTACCTTAGTTTTTATTCTGGTTAAATGTTATACATTATGCAAGGAATGTGTAAAAAATATACTAAGAACAATTATTGGGTTTGCTTCATTTGAAGACACCGCAAAACTAACATTAGATCATAAATAATAAATAAATAATTTTAAAACCAACAGAATGTGTTTTACAGAATTTTGTTGTCCTGATCTCTTTATTGAAATCCTCAACTGGAAAAAAATCTTTCGGAAGTCTTGCTTTGAGTCGCCTTTTTATAGTTAGAAAATCCAAACCAGACTGCTCCAGCAACAATGAACAAATTAAATAGATATCCTCTTTTTGTTTGAGTTGTGTAATTTGTCATAAAAAAATTATTCTTAAGTGTGTGTTACGAATACATCATGGACATTTTGTTGTCTTGACTCTGGTATTGTAACTAACTACTATCATCAACCTATTGTTAGACAGGTAATTAATAATAGGCCAAATTGGGTCCGAAATCAAACCAGCAACTTTCCGATTATGGTGTAAGCATGTTACCTCTGAGCTACCCAGAAAGTATAAAATCATTCTTTATAAAAAAATAAATTCTAAATGTTAAATTTTCTCTTATTCAATATCATACTTAATATAACAGGCCTTCAATAAGAAAGAAAAAAATCATAAGAGAATAACAAATCTTACTGCATTAATTAATTTACTTAAATATAGCTTATAGTAGCCTGATATTTTAACGATTCTTTACATTCAAGTTAGCCTCTATTGTTTTCTCATTTATTGGTTTAAATTTTCCTGTAAACTATAACTTTTTAGGTTCTTTTGTTCAGCTGTAACATAATATTTAAATTTATTAATTAGAAACCATTATTACTTTGTGTATAGTATTTGGGTTAATTTGCCGCATAAAATTATTATTTTTTAAAAAACTATTTTTGGTTTTTTTATTTACTGGTTTGATTCTGACCCAACCACCAATTTGGCCTTTGATTAACTGTTAAACCTGACTAACAATAGGTTGATGCTATGTAGTTACAAGATCGCAGAGTTTGGTATCTTCCCTATCAAAACTTGCTCCTTTTATTATTAAAAGGCTTTTTAACAATGATAATAAATATTCAGGAGCAGGTGTTTAGTGGTGCTAATAGCTATTGCAGTCTATTAATTTTATTAATATAAGTATTCTTGATTTTCAGGAGCTAAAATGATTCCTTCAGACCAGTTACCATACGGATCTAGGCCTACCTGTCTCCTGTCAAGATTCAGAACCAGGATATTTATTTATTCATTTGTGTTTATGGTCTCAAGCTTGATCCTGCTAAGGTAAGTGTTTATCTGAAAAAGGCTTTTTATTACTTGATCAAATAAAAATAATATAGAATAGACAAAAATTCCGTAGTTACTTGCCAGTGATTATTCAGTGATCTCCTGATCTGCAGAATTGAGTGCCACGGCTACCTGAATAGAGCAAATTGTGGGTAATCCGTAAAAGTACTGAAAACGGGTAAAATGAAACAAACCAGTAATTTTAACTGTAAAAAATCCATTGATACTGTAAAACGTAAATAAAACAGTGATATTAACCTGCAGATGGTAGAGGGGTGAGCGCAGCGCTATCTTTTCATTTTAAGTTTATACAAAACATGGAGTTTGTCGTAATAACCATGTTTTGTAATATATGAATATGAAACTCGAAATATTATTATTCATTATTTATATGTATTAGCAAAATGTATTTTATAGTGTCCTGTGTTTTAAATAATTAATTGAAAAAAGTTAGATTGTAAAAAGTTAATAGTTTTACAGTTTTTTTTATTGTGAGATTAAATTTGAAAGGGAAATAGTCAACCGGCATTTAAATAAAAAAATTAAAAAAGCTTGTGTTAGGAGAAAAGTTTCAAATTTCTGATAAGTATGATGTAATGTAACTAAAGCTCTAATATGATGTCTTCTAATTCTTATATAATTTTTTATATTATAAGCCCACATTGTATTACTATTCTTGTGTTAATTTATATCGTATTACCCTAAATGACGCTACCTAATTTTTTACATTGATACACAATTTATAAAATAAATGGTAACAGTAGACTGAATCATACTTTCTCTTTTAAGTAAATTTAAAAAGACAATCTGTAATAAAACTATTATGTTCTTCAAAGTTTATCTAAATATAATTTCATAATTTATTGTTTCAAAAAAAATCATCCTATTTCTGAAAATAAAAACAAGATAGACAAAGTTAAATTAATTGTTCGAATTTTATGGGGGGGAAACCCTCCCCCGGTAATACCAAACTTTTTTGAGTTGGTTTTACTAGGTGATTTGTGTGTGTGTTTGTGTGTGTGTGTGTGTGTGTATGTTTGTGTCTGTGAACACGATAACTCTCATAAAAATAATATATATATATATATCTAAATATATAAAACAAAGTCGTGTTAGTTACACGCATTATAACTCGAGAACGGCTGGACCGATTTTAACGATCTTTGATTTTTTGGATTCGTCTCTGCTCCGGTCATGCTTTAGGCATATTCAGTTTCCATATATTCAAATAGTTCCCATTTTATAGCATTTCAAATTTCTAATGTTAACCTTATAGGGAATAAGTTTGTTTACAAATATTCTAAAATCAAAACATTTGATTTCTTAAAACAGCTGTTGGTTTACTCTCCGTTAGCAATATGCTTTACTATCCAATGCCATATGAATCATTGATTAATCCAATACTATAATACCAGCAAGGTTTGTATATATATATATATATTTGCACACGGATCTCGAAAACGGCACTAAGGAATTTCTTTAAATTTTGGAAATAACTAATTTCCGAGTAGAAAATAAGTTCTAGATAGGTCTAATGTCCAGGAAAATTCGTGTTTTCTTGTAATATTGAGTTTCAAATCTAAAAATTTAACATTACGCTTATGGAGAATCAAATGTAAACAATACAAACCAAAACATCTGTTTATAACCGTTTGACAGTTCTTGATTAAAGACGGCGGGGAACAATATGTGAATAGAGGCTTTTCATAAATATTTATTTTATATATGTAATAAATGTAAAATTATCAGGTTACTAAACAATTTGTAAAAACTTAAGGGTAACATAACTGTGCGAAATAAAAGCAGAAAAAAAGTATTTCCAAAATCTTCCGTGTTTTGATAGAAAACGTATTCGTTGTATTGCTTGAAGCCACTGTAACAAACCATTTAATAATTGATGTAAATTAAATTTCTCTTTTGCTGTTCAATCCTCATTCCGTTTCTAACAAAATCAGTTGATCACAGGCTAATAATAACTGTATGGATAGTTAAACAGTAAATGATCGGCTAAAACAATTGAGGTTGGCTAAAAGACGTTAAACGGCGTCGCTCAATTGACTGACGCCGTAGCCGAGAGGTAGCGTGTCGGCCTCAAGAACTAGAGGTCGCGAGTTCCATACCCACCAGGTGCGAAACTTTTTGCTCAGTGCTATATTAATTATGGTGTATTAAATCGGGTTTCTTCAACCACATAAATTTTTTCATTGAGTAATAAATGTGTTTTAATTTTTCTAATTAATTTTTATAATACATGTCTTATTTTATACGAGCAAAGCTCGGTCACCAGGTACTGTAAATCTATGAAGTAAATATGTGCAAAAAATGAACAGCATCATTCCCCACTTAAATAGTTTACGGTTTTTGGGAATTATGTACTTATATATTTGTATATGTATTTATATATTTTTTATAAAATAATCACAATGTTTATACATATTAGGTTTATTATAATAATCAGCTGTTGAATATTTAAAGCTTTCACAACGAAGCCGCAATGCTATTTGACTTCAAAAAGGGCCAACCTTAAAGTTAACATGTACTTTCTGTTAGGCGTTACGAAGTTCCTCGGGTCAGCTAGTATATATATATATATATATATATATTATATAAATATATAAGGGCTTATAATAATAGCTTATAATATATTAGGGTAATAGCTTCTTCCCTATGGAAAATTTGCTAAAACATAGGTTTTAGATTAGGAGAGAAAAGTACAAGCTGAATGAACAAAGAAATTATTTTGTTGATTAAAAAAAGATATAATTCATAAAAATGACTAAAGTGTTCCAATGTTGGTCATGTAAAAGTAATAATTTATTATAATTTAAGTGATTCTCATACTAGCAATACACACCTTAACACATTTTCCATTTTTCAATCTGACAAGAAAACCTCTCATGTTTAAAAAACCTGGAAACCTTAACGTGTACTAGTCACACTGCACAGAAGCCACTACACTGCTCCATTCTACTAGTGGTCCACTAAATTAGTGACTCATGTAGAGTAATCATGTGTGTATTGACTTAGAACTGTTGACAAAATGAGGTATAGAGATAAGCTTTGTTTCAAAGCCAAGAACCTATGTTACGTGCTAGACTGGACAAGGATGTGTTGGCAACGGAGTAGGCCTGTTATACAGAATGGAGTTATCAAATGTTGTTTCCTATTGAGATAAAGTAAAACCTATCTCTTGCCATTTCACACTTTAATTATACAATGATCTATTTTACCAATTTTTAACTACAGTTAATTAGAACCACAACATTTTTTAAATGATCAATACATGTAAGAAAATGTATTAAAATATTACATCTTTCCACTATTGTGAATTGCTAAAACACAAAGAATATTGAAATATAAAATTTGGATTATTTTATATAATTGTACCGATGGTTCTTCAAAATACTGATAGAAAATTACTGCAGTTCAGGTCACTCATGTTAGAATGTTATTGTCTGTTTTGAACTTTTTTCAAAAAAATGTTTAAGAAATTTTGTATTGCTCTTCTGGTGCCAATTAAAATTCCAATTACTTCAAATTTTTATTTAATACTTTTCCTGAGGACAACAATAATTTTTTCAAGAATACATTTCTTTTCTTTATGAACTTGTTCCGCTTGGTTTTTATTAAGTTTTAGATTCAAATTCAATTATTGTTTGGTCAATAATTTGTTAGTTTTTCTGTCAATGACAATGATATCACTTCTTATTCACCCATTATCTTCCAGAACAGTAACTTCTTAGAATATCTTGTATTTTCCTTTCTCTACATTTTCCTCGTATAGTTTTAGAAAAAGTGTGATAAATTAAACATTTTTACTAACTTAACTTAACCAAATTGTTAATTTTTTCCAACCCATGGCAGATGTTCCATTAAAATTTAATCTGTTGTTTATAATTAGCTCTGACTATATCCAATACAATTTTTGTTTTTCATTAATAATTTGTGATAAATAATAAGTAGTTTTTAATGAAGGTATGAATTAACTCCTTATATCTCACAAGATATGATTTTATAACATATCTTACAACTTTCAGATATTTTTGGATTGTGTAGAATAAATAACCCCTTTATGGTTTCCCCTAATAGAAAATTGATTCACAATAGTGACAGACATTCTATCAAAATATTTTTATTTACTTCCCTGTTGGGAATAGGTTAGATCATGGATATGTCTAAAGAAAATGTTTTCAGTTCGTATAAACAGCTGTTCTTATTCTTTTATATTAAAAATTAAATAAATAGCTCTGGTAGTTTCTATGGAAACCTGTTACATATTTTCCATCTTAAAAATCACCAACACACCCCCCCCCCAGAGCTAAGACATATCCATCTCAAAAATTAAATAGAAATGTTAACACATTTATAATTATGTATTATTACATACATAATGTTCAATTTTCCTTAGTAAAATTAATTCAAATAACATAATTAACTATACAAATTTTAATTTTTCTAAATTATACTTTTCAATTTGAGTCATATAAGTCAAGAAAATGTAATTTTTCCATCTTTTGTATATCACCATTTTATTATTTGTTTCTGAACATGGAGGTAAATGGCTAAACCCCCAAATCTCTCAAAGATGCTTACCATGCATGCCTTGGAGTTATAATATAACACTGTGCAGGAATTACTGCATTTACAGGTCTGAAGATTGATAAGTAAATTTTTTAACTTTACTCAATGATACTTTGATGAACAATGATGAACTTTTTGCATGCTTTGGACCTTGTTAAATTGTTTTTATTTCTATAGCAAGATGCTCAAAAGCCATTAAAAAATTTATAAATTACTAGCAGTAAGCCCGTCCTTCGTACGGTTTGTAGGATTCAGTTTAAAGAAGAAAGATCATCATACCAAAATGTAAACCTGAAATCCTAAAAAAATCAGTACAAAGAAAATAAATCAATACCCTGCTTTATTATTGACTTTACAATTAAATAGATTAGAACATTAATACCATTATTAGCGAATTTCCAATAGGGAAGAAGCTATTGCTGTAGGCCTCATGGTAAGATTTATAGCCTATTTTCTCTGAGACATTGTCGTACAAATTATATTATGAACTCCTTAAATCGGCGGCGGGCGATTTCAAGCATTTACAAACCTTCTCTGGAATGTATAGAATACATGAAATAAGTTTCATTGTAATAATTTCTCCCGTTTTTTCGGAGAAGACGGCGTAAAATGCCTCCTGGAGCGTCACAGACCAACAGACAAAAATTGGGATAAGACTGGTTTCGGCTTCTCTAACGCACGAAAAGTAAAAATAACTAAAAAATGAATAATTCTGAGCAATGTACAGACAAAACTAATTTTATTTATATAGATATAAGGTATTCCCTCCTAACAAACATTTTTTCTCTTCCAAAATTAACAGTTAGAAGGAAGATTTTTCTGGCATATCTTATTCATAAAATCATAAATGGTTCTGTTGATAGTACGTTCTTACTAGAAAACATTTGTCTTTATGCACCATTCCGTAATATAAGAACATTTAATTTATTTTATTTACCTTGATGCAAAACCATAGCTCATTATAATTTCCCTTTATTTACGGCATTAAGGCTTATAAATGACCATGAATCCGATCTTGATATTTTTAATGATAAGTTAAATGTGTTTATAAAGAAATGTGGCAACCTTTTTGTTTAATTCTTTACTATATAGAATATGTTATTATTTCACTTTTTTAATAAGGAGTTGATTTGTCTTTGATTTTGTTCCATTTATATGTAAGTTTTCTTTTCGTATCTAACAACTGTCAGCATGATTGTTCATTTATTTGTACATTATTGTTTTATTTCTTTTTGTTATGAAAGTGTGTACTATATTAACATTTTACGTTCTTAAAATATTAGACTTCCCGTTTCATATATATAAAGAGGTACAGCTATCTTAACTAATAATATTAGTTAAGATAGCTGTATTGGAAAAATATTTCTGTAGCTATCATGTAAAATATGTAAATAAATAAATAAATGATTGATGAATAACCCTTCCTAGATGGTCAAATTTGTGATATAGGACAGGAAAATCAAAGGAAAATAATAATCATTATTTTCATTATTTATGGGTTGTTACACTAGTATACATTAAATAAGCACAATAGAACACTTCAGACTTTAAAAATAATTTTTGAAAATAATTAAATTGTTTTAATAATAAGTAAGGTTTCATGATTTCTAAGATCAATAATGAATATTAATAAGGTTATATTTTTTTATTTGATGGTAAACCGCGATAACCTCTACCAAATGTCCAATCAAATGTCAACTTTTCAAATCTTATACCAGTTTCAATGATTTCATTAATAGAATCTTTTTTATTCAGGGGCTCCCGATTGACAAATTTTAACAAAGATTGGGATGTCTTGATCTTCACCCAGCATTGGCCAGCCACTGTCTGTATGGAATGGGAAGAGAAGAACCCAACCAATAACTCGTGCAGATTGCCTACAGAAAAAGATATATGGACCATTCATGGTATATGGTATGTAAAGACAATTTAATCCCTTATTCCTAAAATACAGACCATTGTGATATACCCATTCATGCTCATGTAGAATACAATGTAATATCTTTTTATGTATAATATTTTTTTACATATATAAAATATGTTAACTTGGGTTTTATTAATAGATATCACTGAAACTGATAATCTTTAAATCTTTTTTGATTATCTCAACATTTTTTGGTCTCTCTTGTTGTAAACAGTAATACAGTTTTGATTAAATTAGTAATGCATTTTTGTAACATGTATCTGGATTGAGTATAATACTTAATTCTTAATACAAAACCTTAAGTTACCAAAACTGATGTTGTTGTAGTTCTATTTAGTGTTTTATTGTTAGCTCTTAAGTTTGAACTGTGTTTCATTAGCAGTGCTTCGAAGCGGCTTCTTGAATTTACAGAATAAAACAATACTCTACCCTTTACAGATCACCTTTACCACAACCTTTTACAGACAACTGATCTAAGGCTACAGTCTGACTGGTTGTAGTTGAATTGGAAAATAAATTTTTTTATCACCCTACGTTGAAACTGTTAACTGCTAACCTCCTGGTTTTATGTAGTTTGTGAGTTAACTGTGTATGTGTGCACTCTGTCCCAGTAAGTCAAAGGTTGCTAGATCGAAACCAGTGGTTGATGACTCCAGTCAGATCATGATCAACTACCTGACATATAACACCATGTTGTTACGATACCTCGCTAATTTTAATTCACCACGCAGGCTGTAAGGCGGTGGTGTAGGTTAAAAAACTTTATGTTGCTTTGGTGAATAACTTTAATTATTATTGTGCTTTGTTCATAACTAATAGCATTGTTAATTCCTGTTTTAATGAGATATTTTTGCCAGCTGAAACCTTACGGGAAAAATACGTTTTCTTATAACCAGACTTTAGATTATTCTTTATAAATGTAATTTTGTAGGCCCACAAAACTTGGCACCATCGGCCCCACATTTTGCAACTCCTCCATGAGCTTCAACGCTTCTCTGTTGGCACCGATAGAGAGTAATCTGATGGAGCACTGGATAGATATAGAGGTGCCCCAGCCAGCCAACTCCTTCTGGCGGCACGAGTGGCTTAAACATGGCACTTGCTCATTGTCAGTGCCCAGCATGAATTCAGGTTTTTAGACATTTGTATGTCTTAGCTCTGGGGGGGGGGTGTTAGTGATTTTTAAGATGGAAAAAATGTAACAGGTTTCCATAGAAACTACCAGGGCTATTGTATTGAATCTTTATTAATAAAAGAATAAGAACAGCTTTTTAGATGAATTGAAAAAAATTCCCTTTAGACATATCCATGATCTAGCCTATTTCCCCCAGGGAAATAAATACAAACATTTTTGTTTGTGAGATTTCTACTATTTGTTCCCACTCTTTGAGATAGCTTTTTAACCACATATTAGTTGTGCCTTTAAGCAACCAACTAATTTTGAGGAATTCTGTTGGTACACCAGTTGGTTCTTAAATCAAAATTTCCATCCAATTTAAACTTAAATGATACAAAACGATTCAACTCAATTGGATATAAAAATTAAAATTACATGTATAACCCTTTATTTCCAATCTAAAAGTTCTTTAATTAAAATTTATAAAATCATTTATTCAATATTGAAAATTTACTGTGAAAAAAACATATGTAAAAATATTTATAATCATTGTTTGTTATTCTTTCATTTTTTTCTATTCTCTCCATTGCTTGAAAACGTTTATGTATTAATTAAACAAAATTCCTTTCAAAAACCTTTCATTTTCATTATTCATTTATCCTGTCAAACCAATTGAATACTTATATGTGTATATATATATACACACACAAGATGAAAGCTAAGTACCCTTTATTCATTCATTTATTTATTTAAGAATTAAATAAATCTATAATATTATAAAGAAGAGGTGGTTTCTGTATGTTTGTTTGTGGGTTTGTGTGTTTGTGGGTTTGTTGTGGCAAGTGAACGCAAAAAATACTGAACCAAACAGTTTGAAATTTTACACAAAGACAGATCTTAAACTCATGCAACACATAGGCATACTCATTTCCTTAAAATCCTCTCGGGCTACGCCCTGTGAACGTCCTAAGTTTCAATGTTTACATTTTTAGAAAATGAAAACATAAAATTACTTGAATGTCAACAGCTGTGAACACTAAAATTTGACAGTTCGAGAAGCAGACGACATGGTTGCTGTAAATACCCTGGGATTCAATGTTTACAGTTTTTAATGTCAACATCCGTTTACTTTACATTTTGACAGTTCGGTAAGAAAAAGAAATAAAGTTAATTTTTACACATAAACTGCTGGATCGAAATTAGTGAATTATTAGTTCGAAATAGTGAAATAGTAGATTTTTAATTTTCTCCCGATGCCTGCCTCTATTACGTTAATGCTTATTCTCTCCCAATATTTGACATATGTTACTTTGTCATGTTTAGATATATACTTAGACACGTGTTTTGTCATTTTGTAAACAATAAAGAATTAATTATCAATAACCTAAATGCTATCTGTAGAGCCTACACCTCTCAGCCTTTTTTACCCGTGCGAAGAACGGGTACTTTGGCTAGTACTATTAATAAAGGGTACTTGGCTTTTATCTTTATATGTAATAATAACAGTAGCCCTCATTGGTGAATTGTGTAATTTGATATATGAGTATGTCACTTCATTGTGGTTAAAGACAATACAAATTCTTGATTCTTGATTCACTATATTCATTGTAACTAAACTCAGACTCTTCACTGAACCTATCAAAAGTCAAATACTTGTTTATTTTGCTGTCACAATGTTGAAACTGTGAATCCATTGCTATATTGTCATGTCCAACAACACAACAAAGCAACAGGTGAGTTTCATCGGTCTGCTCAATTTATTGTTATTTTGCATTGTTGCCATTGTTACATGGGATAAAACCAAAACAAAATATACCACCAGAAAGCTTGTTTCTTGCCGAAAACAAGGTATAACATTTAGTATATAATTTATTAATCTGTGGCAACTGAGACCACGAAAGCAAACTTATGACGTAAATCGAGTTTATGCGACCACAGCCTTGCGGCGTCTTTGGCAGCACATCACGTATATGCGACCGTGGACTTTTAACAGGTTAATGTCTAATTTGTGTAACTTAATGGCTCAAGCAGTCGAGCGCTTTGCTTAGGTCGAGGATAATGCTTGTAGTAAGTTTTCCTTCCTCGATATTGTCAGTTATGCAGTCTGCCAAGTTGATCAGAGCTGTTGTGGTTTATTTCACCTTTATAAAATTATGTTTCTGTCATTTAAGAGATTTAAGTTTTCACAATGGTCCACAATTATTCTCAAAACAACTTTTTCCGGGATTTTTGAAAAAGTTGGCAGTATTAAAATTGTTTTGTAGTTAGTGACTATCGTTTTGCTATCTTTTTTGCCTTTTGGGTACAATTTTACAGGCTTTTATAATATGGATTATTTCCATTTGGGTTGTCTGTTTAATATGGTTTATATAATAACTTGTGACTGGTGTTGGCTGTAGTTGTGTGTGGGGTATAGAATTTTTGTAGTGTTTTCTCGGCTACACTGGTGAAAAAGTGATATAAATGGTTTGTAATTCTATGTGGTTTGTTTTGCTGTCCATCAAATTAAAGTGTGAAAGTTTGTTCTTTAGCATTTTTTGCCTGACGTTTGTTGTTCATTGTTGTCCAGGAAGCTTTAGATTTATTTTCTGCTTGGTGTTTTAGTTTGTTGATGCATCTTGTCTCATTTTCTTAGTCTCATATCATAATCCTTATTTGCCTTAGCTAGGTCACATTTGGCCTGATAATTTTTTTTTATTTTTCATATTTCAAAAGTTTCTGGAAGAAATTTTTCTTTAGGAGGGAGGCTTGCCTAATTGTCTGAAAAATGTTTATTTTTCACTTTTTTGTTCCCATTTTCTCTAAATGACATGCCTGGTCAAGAGCCATACTAACTATTGCAATAAATTTATTATAGGCTTCTTCTGCAGTACACATTGTTGAGTACTTCATTCCAGTTTTCTTCTGGAAGTGAACAACATAGACACTCTAAGAGTGTCTAGGTTGTTCTGACAGTAATTTCGATTCATTCCCTTTGCCCGAGTGAAGTATATAGTTGTGCAGCATGGTCAGACAGGCCACTATGGAAAACCTTACTTTCAGTTTTGCAGTGAAGGTTTGTACAGATTCAACCAATGAGGTGTATGAATCTGGCGTTAATCTAGTTGGAGGTTGAATCAATCTATCAAAATGTTATAACTGATCAGAATATTTTTAAGATGTCTGTTCTTGTCATCAATTTTTAAGCAGTCATCATTTATGTCTCCTAATAGAAGCAGTGGTTTGATATGGAAAGAAAAATTCTTCCGTCGCAGATATTCAGACAAGCAACACTTGTTGTGGCCAAGATTAAAAATTCCTGGCCTAATGAATGACATTCATATTTTATGTAGGGCGACCATGAGTTTGAGTTTGGAGATAGTTTATGCATCTACATCTTTGACAGTTTACAGAATAATAGAAGAATAATAAACAACATAATGGACACAGAATAATAGTGGTTAATAGTCATATTCCCCTTCCATGATGTCCAATAGTCTCTTTGCTTAATGGTGGGCATTTGGGTGGCAAGACATTTGAAGGTGCAAGGATGGACGTTATGCTAAACTTCAATTGCCACAGTTGCTAATTTATTATTTTTTGTAAATTTTTTACCTCTATTTGCCTGTAGATCTAAAAAGTCTTTATTCTCCCGATGTACATTTCACTACTTTGTGTAGCATCATCACAGGGTAAAATCTTGAGTGTAAATAAATAATATTTATATAAATTCTTGTTCAAATTTCATATGTTTAATATTTTCATGAATGTGGTGTAGTTGTATTTTCAATTTTGTTAATACTTTTGAATAGTACTGAATTTTAATAGTCTTTTCTCTTGTTTACTAAATTGATGTTACTATAATTCTGGATGTGTTTGTATATTTTTTGGAAATCACAAAATATTATATTTTGATCGTGGTTAATCAACAATACAGAGTTAATTTGCTCTTGGACGATTTCAAGATAATACTGCTAAAATCTACTGTACTAAAATCAACAAACATAAAAATGTTAATACACATTATGCCTAGGCTCATGAAAACTCTGGATCTGATCAGGCATGTGGTATTTCCTGCTTGTTGCTGTCAATATGGTAATGAAAGTCAGCTAAAATGGCCTACTTAGAGATTTCTTGTATAAACTGTGACTTAAATTTATCTTTAAAATCCTAATTATTTATTTATAGAAAGTATTAATTCATTGTTAAACTTGGTGTTTAAATCAATTAACTATAGGTTTTTGCAGAGTTGCACTACTTTGAGAAGGGGTTGGATTGGCTTAACAAGTACAATATGAGAGGTGTCTTGGAGTCTGGAGGCGTTCATCCTGACTCCAAGAACCCAACTGATCTCAACTCCATCTGGCTGGCTGTCAAGTTGTCTCTCGGGGTCAATCCTTCCATCCACTGCATTCACGACAAGGTTTGTGAAAGAGCTCTAGATATGTCTCAAGTTTCATTTATTTTAGAGTACAATTACATACATGAATCACCTGAAATCTTTTCATAATTGTCATTTGAAAGTGCAAAAACTAGGGCTGATTTGTTACACCCCAGTCTCTTCTAAGAACTATGTTCTAAGGTAAATGCAAAATATTTACTGTCACATATTGTTCTGCATTAAGATTTGGGTGGGAAATATCTGTAAGTTACCATCAGTTGTCTCAGAAAGTTACCACTATGATGACTTAACTTAACCCATTGGCACATAACCTTGAGTATACTCATGGTCGCCGAAAGTTGCCCAAACGTGCAACCCTGAGTTATTTTATGTTTTTATAAAGGTATTTTCAATATCTTATTAGTATTTTATAACCGTGACTAACAAAAATAATATGTGTTTAAATGGATTAAATAATATTAGTTTTAGTTTTAACCCTCCAACTGCCAATCGCTCGATTCCGGCGATTCTTTACATGGCCTAGACTGCCAATTGTCGGAATCCGGCGATAAAACTGGTGTGCCTTAATCTCCTCGTAGCTGCTCACTCACAGTGCATCAAAAATGTACCTTTATAATTTATATATACCATTGTGAAGAGGAGGTTTTAATCAATGTGCCTAGTAGTAATTTAAATTTTTTATACTCTATTCATTACAATGTATGATTGCATTTAGTTACGAGTGTTACGATGTTGCGCCAACAGCTGTCCGGGCTATATGCTTCTGCGTTATGTTAGAGTCGTGTTTCTTTGTGTATTTTGCGTTAATTATTGAATTATTGCGTTAATTATTATTAATTATTGGTTGAAGTCTAGTGGATTGGTGTTGTGGATGTGACGAGTATACAGAATCAGAGGCGTACGGATTACAGTTCACAAGCTAATATAGTGTATCGTCAGAGCTATTAACCCATTGGCTACGATAGACGGGCACTACCTGTCACGGGATCGTCAGTGCGTAACTACGGATGAGGGGCAGTTTCCGTCATGAAATGAAATGAATGAAATGAAAAATTCTTTATTTTAACAGGCAAAGTTAGGGCCACATGGCCCTTTCTTACACTTAACCTGCATTAAAACATAAAAATATGAACATAAAAATAAACTTATCATAGATTAGAAACAAAATATACTTAATAAAACATAGAATATACAAAATAAAAAATAAATAGATTGTTTTTATTACAAAACTTACACTCAAGCACATACACTCACATCAGCAACCGCCCCACCACAGAATCCCTAGGACACGCCAGCCGAGACCATCCGATCAAAAAACAAAGTTTTTAGTGCCGCCACAAACTGTGATCGTTTTTCAATGGATCTTATATGTAGAGGTAGATTATTCCAAAGGTGACAGGCAGTGACAACAAACGCCCTATCATAAGCTGTGGTCACAATGATGAGGTATTCGTAATGTGATCGATGAAGAACGTGAATTTCGCGAACTACCTTGAGATACGAATTTAAAGTCATCTCTAAGATAATTTGGAACTCCAGTTTTTAATATTGAAAAAAGTAATGACAGAATTTTGATTGCTCTTTGATCTTTCAATTTCAAAATTTTTGCCTCAAGGTAGTACGGCGTGATATGCTCAATAAACAAATCTCAAGCAATAATTTTGAGAACGCTGGAGCATACCCGCCTGTGTTACAGTCATGTCATCGATCAGTGAGTTGCAGTAAGTAAAGTGGGGAAGTACAAGTGTTTTGACCAAATGCAGTTTAGTGTGTAGTGGCAAAAAATTCTGTAATTTCTTGAGTGAGTGTATTGATGCGAAAGCCTTTCTGCGTATATCAGTGACTGCTTCGTCCCAAGTGAGTGTTGTGTTAAGTATTACTCCAAGATCCTTTACTTTGTCGTAGTATGGCAGAGAATTTCCGCATACCGTAATTGAATCAATGGAGTCAAACAAAATTGAATTGTGAAGTTGAGTACGGCAAATTGCAATTGGTTTAGTCTTTTCATGATTTAGTCTCAGTCCATGTTTTTCAGCCCATGCAACAATTCTAGTAATGTCCTCATTGATTCTTCTGACAGAATCGTTCACATTGTTTGTAGTAAAGTGGTCGTATATTTGAAGGTCATCGGCGTACATATGGTGTTTGCAATACACCAACATTGAGTTTATGTCATTTACGTAAAGTGCAAAAAGTAAGGGTCATCGACGTAACTATTGATTTATCTGGTATTTAGCGGTCTTTGACTGTTGTATTACGATATTAGATTCTCGATTGTTATATTTAAAATATTGCATCGCTATATTATGGCTCTCGATTGTTTTTTTATCGTTCTTTGTTTTCGAGTTTACGGTTTGTTTGTTTACATTGTCGTGTGGTTTGACAACAATAGTTATTTTGCAGCAATACATTCCTTGTTTCTGAGGACTGTTCTGATTTTGTTACATTTTATATGAAAGTGGTAATTCGGAAATGAAAGATAGTGATGAGTTGAACGTTTCCAGCTGTGAAAGTGACGTAGAATAACCTCAAAGTAGGCCTAACCTTCAACAGTCAAACTGGACATCGAGTGATAACAGTTATAGAACAAAAAAGTTTTTTTAGACCCATATAGTTTAAATAGGCAGTGAAAAATTTTAAATATTGTCTAGTACCTTTGACTATCCATTATTAATAGACGTATCATTCATGGTTACATGTTGTCGCCAACAAAATACATGTAGACCGTGTAGTGCCGCTTCGGCGACGGCTGTAAGCTCACTTGGCCCCACCCTCAGGAGTGAGAGCGCACTCGTAGTAACTTTGGGGATGAATGAGTTGACGTGGCGACGTGCACGGCGCACATCCCTCTCTCGCCCCCTCACATACCAAGTGTGGCTGGAGTGCTCAGGCTATCTGGGAATGATTTCACCTGGCTACGCAAATTTTTATTATGAAATTGACTGTTTATTCTTTGTGTATCGAAAATAAGTCATATTGTTAATATTCATCTATTTCCTTCATATGTGTAATTAGTTATTTATGTGTGGAAGACCAGCCATTGCATTACATTACCAGCATTACATTGCGGCAATACATTATTAAAAAATTTTTGGTAAAAACTTATTTATTTACACCGTGCCTCTTATTTCAATTAAACAACCTTGACTTATAATAATAATATTCGCCCAATTATTAATACTATCTTTATAGTACTTTATAGTAACCCGGTGTGAGACGTGTTTACAGGAAATGACAGACCCAGCCAGCTCCTCAACACCCGAGCAAAGGCTCATCGCCAACCAGCTGTATATCACAGCGTCTGGAGAGCTATCGGAGTTCTTGAGAATACCGACCAATGAGAGAACAAATGTCACCAAACTAATTTTGGACATTTTTGAAAAACAGTTTTCCAAGACCATTTCGGCTGTTGGGGACAGGAAAAACGTTGATTACAAGTGTTGGCAGGCCATTTTCCACAACTTCAACATCTGGATGAAGTCTGGCAGTGAATTCTACTCTACAGCCACCGTTGTTTTTTAAATAAAATAATAACTGTAAAGCTATTTTGTATCGTCAAAGACGTATCCAAAGAAATTTAGTCAAATAATTGGCAACAATGGGAGCACCTAACGTGTTATAGAATAAATTGTCTAGATTGACCCTTAGCACTTTGAGTGCTTCTTCGAATGAGATTTCAACGGATGACAGAATACAGAATTTTATAATAATATATAATGAGCGCTTATCGGGCGATGGATGTATCTTCATGTTGAGTACAAATAATTTAAAGAAAATGTATTGTTTACACTGACAAACCACGTCTTGGTTTCATAACAAAATTGGTAAAAACAGCTGCAGTGCAGTTTGGAAATTATGAATGGCTGAGGGGAGTGGGGAAGGGGGTAGCAGACAGCAGCTCTCATGTACGGGGAACCACACACTAACTCCCCAAGCCGATTCAGGAACCACTCAAGCCACTACAGCTTGCTC
This sequence comes from Nephotettix cincticeps, assembly GCA_023375725.1. Classification (NCBI taxonomy): domain Eukaryota; kingdom Metazoa; phylum Arthropoda; class Insecta; order Hemiptera; family Cicadellidae; genus Nephotettix; species Nephotettix cincticeps. Next base: position 119,744,104 of record CM041791.1, read on the forward strand.
ATAAGAATGACACGTCTATTAATAATGGATAGTCAAAGGTAGTACTAAATTAGGAAACATTCAGCTAAATATATGGGGAGTAAATATTAATTTTCTGATTTTTGTTTTTCCATGAAAAATGGTGCACATGTATAAAATTTCATGGAGAAGGTTTGTGGATCATCAATAATGTTGTAGCTCAATTGGGTTTCTCCCTAGAAGCCCAAAAAGGATCCCATACTATGGAACCAGAACTTGTAAGGAATAAAACTTAACATTCCAAACAATGAAATAAAAACACCATGGAAACAAAACATTATGTGTCTTAAATTATTGTTAACACCATCTTGGAGCCACAAATTAATGAGTAGTAAAATAATTTGTTTGTACAAAGATTAATTTATAATAATCCAGTTACCAATTTACAACCTCTGGCCACTATAAAATAAGTAGTGCTTTTTGACTGATGTTTGAACTCTGGACTCAAAAAAAATCAAAATCAGCAGTGGTCTCGGTGTTATTTAGACATTTAGCGCATAACTGTTGAACTGTTATTTTTACAGGCATACGGGTTGTATGATATAATATATTACTCTTTGCACTATGATTGCAAATTGCAATAAAAATTGTTAGAGCCCTTTTGAGAAATTAAAACGATGAAGTAAACATGTGCTGTACAAAATGAACAGCTTTATTCGTTACGTTTTACGGTTTTTTGAGGATTATTTATTTATATTCTGTCTGATTAAAAGATTTTTCAGCAAATTCTTGTGATTGTTAAAAAAGGAATAGTATACTGTTTGGTTTGTTTGTCCCAGTGTAATTATTATTTGCTTTTTTGTTTTGCGCGATTGATATTAATGGAATGTTAGTTTATGCGAGTATTATTATAAAAAAATGCTACGATTCAGAAAATTTGATCTTTCCTGTAAAAGCCTTATTACAGTTACATTTAGTTTTGATTTAGGTTGGATTAGAAAACTGTGAATCAATCCTCTCAGATTTATTTGTTTTGTAGGAATGTTATTCACATGTCTTATCGTTTTAGCGAATTTCCCATAGGGAAGAAGCTATTACCGTAGGTCTCATGGTAAGACTTAAGCCCGGGACCATGTTATTTTTTCTTCTTTAGGTCCCCAGAGTCCAAATAAATGTCGTTAAAATTTTTATATATATATTTGTATATATGTATATATATATATATATGTGTCTGTTAGCACGATAACTCTCGTGAAAATGGTCGATCAAGACCAAATTTGGTAGAGACGTGTATTCCTACAAATGCTCAGACGTGTTCGTAAACCAGACATATCGGTCAATGGGAATAGTTTAGGGGGGTTTTGTACCCCAAAAATGATTTTTTGCGTTTTTTCACGTGTAATTTTTTTAAAATTTCTAATTTTATATTTACCATTGGAATCAGAAAAAAATACACAATTAAGTTCCTTAAAGTTTTTCTCTATCTCCAACGGTTACCGAGATATTAAAAAATCTAAACACAGTACGTTGTATTGTGGGGCTCCAAAGTTAATCTTATGGATGGCATAGGGAAAAATTAATATTTCCTATTTAATACATTTTTAGATTAAAACTTGATATTTAGCTTCATGTGATTGAGGTTATCCATTATGATTTAAAAATCATAGTTTATATGTTTATCTTGGCAGCAATACCTGCATATTGTCCCATGTTAATTCATTAGGAATAGGCAAACTCCTTATTTATGGACAGTTGTTGATGAAAGTGGTATATGTTAAGATAAAAATTAATGGTAGAAATGCTACTTTCGTGTCCTCTGCATCTAACCTGCAAACTATTTATGATAATCTAATGTTTATGGACAGACTTTTATAAAACTTGTCATATATTACTTTTATTATTATTATTTTGTTGATTTGGAAGTTCGCTGAGTAGGCAGGTCTGCTGCGACGGGGGTATTGAGTATTGTTATGATCTAAGCCGCGACCCAAAATATATAATCTCACAACTAATCCGTAATGCTATTCGACTTTAGAACATGGCCAATTTTAAAGTTAACATGTATTTACTGTTAAACATTACGAAGTTCGCCGGGTCAGCTAGTAACTTATACTTAGAAAATATAAAACTGTCTAACTTACAACAGCACATCCTTTGTATGATTTTGTTCCAAAATGTGTCTCTCATCCTTTGTGTAATTCAATGGCATATAGATTTGGTACCACACTAAGGCTCTGCTAAGAACAGTTATACTTAAGATAGGTATAACCGTTGAGTATAGTTCTTTTTTCCACGAATCTTGATTTTTTAATTAGTATAGTCATAAACATGATAATTTACTCTTTTATTTATTTATGTATGAACTAAAGACAGTATTCATTTCTACGTATAATAATGCATTTGTCAGACTAACTCTTTAGAGGTAGCTGTAAATGTATGATTGTCTTCTTTGAAAGAAGAAATGAAACATTTTTCAAATTTTAATTTCTAATTATCTGCTTTATTTTATTTATTGAACTTAGAATATAAAACTATTGAAATATAATTTTTTACAGAAAACCAGTCAGTTTTATGTGAAGGAGATCAGAATATGCTTTGACAAAAGTCTCAATCTGGTAGACTGTGATGGAATCAAACTGCACCGCTCGGTCCAATGGCATCCTCTGGGTAACTGCCCCACCGACAAACCAATCGTCTATCCCTCAACCGTTCCCCCTCTTAACCGCAAACCTCTCCCCCTTCCTCCTGCCACTCCGATGGCTAATCTTCTCAACATAATCAAGTTTCTGATGTGGATAACGTATTAGACGTGACCGACTTAACCATCTGACGTGCCTTGGTAGATTGGCAAAATTTGTCTCGTTTCTTGATTCTAGTTAATGAAATGGGCAGGTTTATGTAAAAGTTGATAGATTGTTTGAGAAAGTGACAGTTATTTTACAAAAATGTTTTCCTCCACCTACTATCTAAAGCTGTATTTCGCTTTAACTCCTGCGTAATGACTTAAGAATAGGAAGGAATAAATCCGGAATCACTTTATACACTGTGCACCGTGTACTTAATAGCCCGTGCAAAATATCCAGCAACATATGTTTTTGATGGCTCTTATGTCCAGAGCAAGCACAGCTGCTCTGGTGGTTCTTTTTATGTCTGAGCGTTAGCCATTTTTTATTTTTTGCTATTTGGTGTTGAATAGTAAGAATAACATTGTTAGTAATTGTCAGCTGTTCAATAAATATAATCTTAAATAAATTAAACATGATCATTGATCAACTTATAGCTATTGTTGTTGGTTTAGGTGGAGGAAAAATGTTGTATTCATCGAGGAAGCAATGTCCTTTTTCTCCTTCAGGAAATTGTTGTCAAAGGAGTAGCCGAGGGCTACAACAATTTCCTTCAGCGAGAAAAAAAACTTTACTCCCTCAATAGTTTATACAAAAATAATAATTTTAAATTTCATGATAGCCCCTAATTGAAACTAAGTTGAAAAGAAATTTAATTTTGTTGCCAGTAACTTAAATTTTTAATTTATAACAGATATACAAAATCTCTGTGACATTAATCCTTCAAGGCGATTTGATGCGAGTTCCATTGATGCGAGGACCTAGCCGATGTAGGCTTATAATCAAATGAGAGTGAGTAGACTTCACCCGCGCTCTGTAAAAAACTACCGTAGCAGGGTCCGGCGGCCTTAAAAAACTACCGCCTTGAAGGATTAACAAATTTGAAATTTGCATCTTTTCATTCTAACCCGTTTTAAAGCTTGATTAATTTATTTAATAATAAACAAAACTATTACCATTGAATCAGTCCGTGCCATACTAGCATTTATAATACTTTTGCTATTAGATGCAGGACTTGTTATTATTCAAAATCTGAGCTTTTACTTTTAATAGAATAAATTAGAAAGTCAGGTGGCTTATTATAGTGCACGTAGATGATTTTGTTAAGTGGGTGGACCGATGCTTCTACTTTTTCCTTCTTGAGGAAGTTTTAGTTATGGAAAATAATTAGATATTAAACGATTTAATGAGATTATTTTAGTTACCTATCGATATACCGTACAATACACTACTTAGGCAGGTAAATCGATACAATGGGTGGTTTTTCAGCTTGGTGTTTCTGAAGGAAATTAGTAATAATCTAACTTAATCACTTTGTATTGAAAATTATAACTTTATAACTGTGAACAAAATCGCTACTCAATGCAAATTATTGCAGCTTACTTTTATTACGATTATCTACTTACTAATACAAAGTTTAGTAATCTTGCATGAAGATAAATATCAGTAGTCACCGAAAGATACCAAATTATGTAATTTAAGTTTTCTTAATTTTTGTGGCTTGTTTGTCATAAATATACATGCATATTATATTTTTCTTTTGTGGCTGTGTAAGAGATTATTTTTAGTTTTATTACTCATATTACTTGTATATGTTTTGTATAGTGTCAATCATAAGTAAAACTACAATGTGTTTGCTCAATAAAGTTATCAAAAATAACTATACTCCTTTTCTACGTTTCTTTCACTTCTGTAAGTAAGATCATGGTTTATTGAATCAATAGTGAAGAACTGATGTGATTTCATTTATGTTCACACTGGTTCAACAGAAATTTTAATCCCTGTAAATTAGATTTATTAGGTATAATTATATTTTAAGTTTGATGTTATGTTCTGTGTTATACTTTATATCTGTTTGATTCCTTAAAGTCGATTAAAATTTTCCGGTGGCTATATGATATCCATAATATGTTTAATAATATATTTTTTAGTTAAGTATTATCTCTACCTATCTACAGAGAAAATACTGTAGTTCTATTAGGTAATAGAAGTGGAAATAGCATGAATAGCAATTTGAGTCCACAGTAAATAAATTAAATATCTACAAAGGAACTTTAAGTAAAAATATTTAGTTTAATCATGCACATAAAACAGCATCTCTTTACATAGGTTGTAATCTAGTTTTAGGACTACAGCGCTCTTGGTGATATCACTAGCAATTAATTATAGTAATAGTTTGTTACATTTTTAAGGTGAGAAAAGCATAAAACATATACTTAATGAGATAATACTTTTATTTTCTTTACTTTTTTGTTTTTGATGTATATAAAATGTATTATTTGGACTGTACTATAAAAAATAGAACACAAATGAATAAAACTTATATTTTCAGGTATTTATTTTCCATCTAGTAACAAGACTCATTGATATGTTACAAGTTCTGTTTTGAATTATTTTATATTCTTATTCATAAGTAGCCACCATTCCACTCTGATTGATATTTTAAGGCAAATACAAGTGGGATGAGTGAAATGAATTTGATGACTTCACGTACTTGCTGCTATGTGATAAAGACCATTTGAAATCAGCATTTTTGTAATGGTTTTTAAAAAGGTTTGTACTGAGACCTATTTTTAAGATATCTTAATAACTTTTTTACTAAAATGCCTATAATTAGTTCCCCTAGCAACTATTAAAGATATATTGGTGTTAGATTTTAAAATATTATATCTGAACTACTATATCTATATCTATAAAAGAGGGTGTTAGTATGTATATAAATAAATAAATATATATATTTGTATGTTTGAAGTTTATACACTCGGACACCGTTGGATGATTAGCCATGAAAATTGGTACACTCATATAAAATTTCGTGGAGAAGGTTTGTGGATCATCAGTTTTGTTGTAGCTCAATTGGGTTTCTCCCGGAAAGCCCAAAAAGGATCCCATACTATGAAACTAGAACTTTGTTTACATTATAACTATTTTATTTTCAACAGATGATTGCTTTACAACATATTTTAGTTAGAGATATACTTTACAGATTAAAGCACTTGCATTTGTTTACGTTTTTATTTTGTTTACATTTTGGGTTAAGGTTATGCGAGTGACTAAACAGTTTACATTTTTAACTGTGACTTCCTCTTGCACATTTTGATACTGCGTTAGGTATGTATTCTGTAACTGTATTCTAATGAGACCTATTTTTAAGATATCTTAATAACTTTTTTACTAAAATGCCTATAATTAGTTACCCTAGCAACTAATAAAGATATATTGGTGTTAGATTTTAAAATATTATATCTGAACTACTATATCTATATCTATAAAAGAGGGTGTTAGTATGTATATAAATAAATAAATATATATATTTGTATGTTTGAAGTTTATACACTCGGACACCGTTGGATGATTAGCCATGAAAATTGGTACACTCATATAAAATTTTGTGGAGAAGGTTTGTGGATCATCAGTTTTGTTGTAGCTCAATTGGGTTTCTCCCGGAAAGCCCAAAAAGGATCCCATACTATGAAACTAGAACTTTGTTTACATTATAACTATTTTATTTTCAACAGATGATTGCTTTACAACATATTTTAGTTAGAGATATACTTTACAGATTAAAGCACTTGCATTTGTTTACGTTTTTATTTTGTTTACATTTTGGGTTAAGGTTATGCGAGTGACTAAACAGTTTACATTTTTAACTGTGACTTCCTCTTGCACATTTTGATACTGCGTTAGGTATGTATTCTGTAACTGTATTCTAATTAATAATGACTGCTGAGTGCCGACAACAACCATGGGGGCCTCGCTGTGGGGCCTGGGGGCAAAGCCCACAGCGAGCGAAGCTAGTTATATTACAATATAACAGTTGGAATGGATTTTCGTTTTTTCCACAGATAAAAAATAAAGAATGATATTTCTATATAAAACACATTTAAATTATGAATTACATTATAGAGAGTGTGTTGTACCAATTTTTCGTGGGATTTTGACCAATATTTAAAATGTTATCATAGAAAATGTTCATATGATGTATGTTGTTTTCGTTCACAACAGGAAACAGACGATTAGAAAAAGCATTATATTTATTTCTGGCTAAGACTGCAGACAACAAACCATCCAGACAGTAAAAGAGGAATCCATAGACATAAAAAAATGAGTTAGATTTACATGTGCCAGGAAGCATATACTATATGAAAAAAATACTAGCTGAGGACATTTGGTCAGCAGTGTTTTCGCAGCTATTAACGATCTATTGCCAGTGCAGTCTTTTTGGACAATATGTCGTCAGTCGGTCATCAAAGGGATGAAAATTATTTCAATGCATTAGTACCTGAATCTGCGTGCTAAAAATACATTCAGGTTATGTGACAAATTAATTTGAGGAAAATACAAGGGTTAAGCTCTAGTGATTACTACCAATCCATTCACACATAACAGCGTTACATAGTAGAATAAACATAACTATTCATAGCCTCGATCAGTTTTACACCAATTAATACACCAAATTAATGAAATTTTTTCTCTAAATAATTCAAATTTCTTGAATGTGTCTCTTAAGTAAGTTTTTTTTATTAATTATTCAACCAAGTGTATTTCTTTTTTGGTTCTGTATAGGAAAAAAACATTTACTGTGTAACCCTATTAAGATGATGAGGTCCAACCACAGAGAATTTATACCGAGGAGACTTTCTATAAGGTTCAGATTGGTTGTTGAGCAATGCCATATAGAGGACACATCAGGGGCGGCTCCAAGGGAGGGGTAGTAGGTGCAATTGCCCTCCCGAGACTAGTGATTTTTTTTAAATTATTATATTTCGAAAATAAACATTTTCAGAAGTTAAAAACAATTATTACAAAAACCGTTGTGACAATAAAGTTTAAAACAGTTTAAATAACCTCTATAATCAGAATTATTTCAAGATTGTAAATAGCATCAAATGTATATGTTGTGAATCATTAGTTAATTTATAATCAGCTGATCATATGTTTTTGTACATTGTAATGTTTTTGTTTTGATTATTTACTGTCCAGTTTTATAAGTTATTAAAAGCCTAAGTTTGGGTTATTTTATGTATTATTTCTTACCACAATTTTAATAACTTATATTCTACTCTTGAAATGGATAAGTATATTAAACCCAAGTGCTTTGATGTCGATCATAACTCACCAAATGCAGAAAAGGACTGGAAGCATTGGAGGAAGGTTTCGCATAATTTTCTTGAGACAATTAAACACATAGATGACTCGAACAAGTTAAAAATTCTTCAAAGCAATATCTCATCTGACATTTACGGAATAATTGAAGAATGCACCACTTTTGAGGAAGCCCTTTCCTTACTGAACAACTTGTACTCGCCTAAGAAGAGTGAATTATTTGCAAGGCACCAACTGGCCATCCGTAAGCAACAAAGTGGTGAGACAATAACTCAGTACATAAATTCTCTACAGCAACTGAGTAAAGACTGTAGTTTTGTTAGTGTAAGTTCTGCTCAACATCGGGACTTATGTATTAGGGATGCCTTCATAACTGGCCTTCAGTCCTCCCTAATTAGACAGAGACTATTAGAAAATCAGACCCTAGAGCTGAGTGATGCCGTGAAACAAGCTCTATCTTTAGAATCAGCCCAAAAACAGGCAGATCAATATTTAGTGCAATCAAACTTGACTACTCTTACAGCAAACATCGGGCCCTCTTCTGTCAATTATCCAGAAAATTCTCATAGCCGTATGGAAGGTGTCTGTATCCCTGTACAGCCCATCTCCCCTGTAGATCCGAATAATACAGTTTCTGCGGCTTCTCGTCCCGCTCACCGTCCACCCTTGCGAGAGCATAACTGCTATTATTGTGGATACAAATCTCATCCAAGGAACAATTGTCCAGCAAGAGAGGCTTCCTGTGGTCGTTGTGGAAAAGTTGGTCACTATGCTAAGGTATGTAAGTCTATGTCATTTGTAAAGAAACACACTACTTCCGCAATCGTTGGATCATCTATTGGAACTCGACCTCCTATTTCTCTAAGTAAAGCATTAACAGACATCCAAATAAATGGTTTTACGACAACCAGTTTAATTGATACAGGTAGTTCCCATAGCTATATAAGCCTACTCTTTGCTCAAAAAAAAGGGTTTAAGATTCATCCAGAATATGGTTGCGTGTCAATGGCATTGACTGGTTTGAAATCTGAACTCAAAAGGGTTTGTTATTGCCGACATTAAATTGTCCGGGTTTGACTATCCTAAAGTAAAATTATCTGTTATGAAGGACTTGTGTGCGGATGTTCTGATAGGACATGATATTATGAAAAACCATTCCTCAGTTCACATAAATTTTAATGGCCAGTTTAATTCCCTCAGAATCTCTAATTCGATCCCTGCTTCTGTCACACCACCTAAATTATTCTGTAACCTCTCTCCTGATTGTAAGCCAATCACAACACGGTCTAGGCGTTTCTCACAAGAAGACTTTGAGTTCATAAGTGGTGAAATTTCTAAGCTACTAAGTGAAGGGATCATAGTAGAAAGCAATTCTCCTTGGCGTGCACAGGTATTAGTCTCCAAAAGTGAAAACCATAAAAAAAGAATGGTAGTCGATTATTCACAAACTGTGAACAAATTCACATTGTTAGATGCCTATCCCTTACCTAACATTGATGCTTTGGTTCATAAAATCGCTAATAACAAAGTTTTTTCCACCATTGATCTAAAATCAGCATATCACCAGATTCCTATCTCACAGGAGGAGAGAATGTTTACAGCATTTGAAGCTTGTGGAAAGCTGTATGAATTCACCAGAATACCTTTTGGTGTAACCAATGGAGTTGCTTGCTTCCAGAGGATTATTGATAAAATAATTCTTGAGGAACGACTCCAAGGAACGTTTGCATATCTAGATGATATCACAATTTGTGGCAACACCCAAGCTGACCATGACATTAATCTCAAAAGATTCATGAACTGTGCTAAGAAATATGGGTTAGTCATCAACGAAACCAAATGTATTTTATCAAAAGAGTCGGTAAACATTCTAGGACACTTGGTAAGTCATAGAACCATCAAGCCTGACCCAGAGAGGATGCAGCCTATGCTTGATTTGCCTGCTCCCAAAGACCAAGCTTCACTTAAACGTATTCTGGGTTGTTTTTCTTACTATTCCAAATGGATTCCCCGTTTCTCTGATAAAATACACAGACTGGTAAATTGTAATTCATTTCCTTTATCCACAGAAGCCTTGGAAGACTTCATTGCCATTAAACAGGATATTTCAAACTCTGTTATCACTACCATAAACCATAATGCCCCTCTAGTAGTTGAAACGGATGCTTCAGACTTCGCCCTTGCAGCTACCTTAAGCCAAGGTAACCGACCAGTTGCTTTCTTTTCCAGAACATTGACTAAGGGGGAGAAATTTCAATCTGCTGTTGAAAAAGAGGCAGCTGCCATAATGGAAGCTTTAAGAAAATGGAGAGTTTTTCTTTTAGGGAAACCTTTTAAGCTGGTAACAGATCAGAAAGCACTATCCTTCATTTTTAACAAGAAACAGTCAAATAAGATCAAAAACGACAAAATAATGAGATGGAGGCTGGAACTATCCCCCTACGAATTTGAAATTGTCTATCGACCTGGATGCGAAAACGTGAAAGCAGACATGTTGTCTCGTGCCTGTGGTGCGACTAGCAATATCAATAAGCTGTATAAGCTTCATGAAAAAATGTGTCATCCAGGAGTCACTAGGATGTTTCATTGGCTTCGTAGCAAAAACCTACCCTATTCCCTTGAAGAAGTAAGAAGAATGACATCTGAATGTCCTGTATGTGCAGAGATCAAGCCAAATTTTGTGAAATATCAAGGTAATCTCATAAAGGCAACCGCTCCCATGGAGAGATTGAATATTGACTTTAAGGGTCCTGTCCCATCAAGTTCTCGTAACCATTACATTCTCACCATAGTTGATGAATACTCTCGATTCCCTTTTGCATTTCCTTGTCCTGATATGACATCCTCCACGGTCATAAAATGCCTGACCAAAATGTTTATGCTCTTTGGTCTTCCTGCATTTGTTCACTCTGATAGAGGTTCTTCATTTTTGTCACTTGAAATAACTTCTTTTCTCCACTCAAACAGAGTGGCAACTAGTCTCTCTTCGCCATACAATCCAAGGGGAAATGGTCAGGTTGAAAGATACAATGGGATAATTTGGAAAACGATTACCCTAGCCCTCAAAAGCAAACAACTTCCAATCAACCGGTGGGAAACAGTTCTAGATGAAGCCCTGCACTCCATCAGATCTCTTTTGTGTACAGCAACTAATTGCACTCCCCATGAAAGATTTCTATCGTCCTATCCTCGACGAACTTCGAATGGATCCACAATGCCTTCATGGTTATTGAGCCCTGGACCTGTACTCGTAAAGAAGAATGTTCGTCCCAGTAAATATGATGACCTCGTTGAAGAAGCTGAGCTACTGGAAGCAAATCCTGAATACGCTTTCATAAAAAGGAAAGATGGGACTGAATCGTCTGTGCCTTTACGCCATTTAGCACCTCGAGGAAACATTGATCTGGCCGTAGATGAAGAAGTGACACAACTTCAAGTAGACAACGTAGAAGTTGAAAGAAACCGAGAAGCGGCAGATGAGAGTGAAGCTGAAATTGTGAAAGAAAACGAACAAACGAGCGGCCGACGTCCTACTCGTACTAGAAGACTACCGGTCAAATTCCAAGACTTTGTAATCCCCAAAAATTTGGCAGGGGAGAATGTTGTGAATCATTAGTTAATTTATAATCAGCTGATCATATGTTTTTGTACATTGTAATGTTTTTGTTTTGATTATTTACTGTCCAGTTTTATAAGTTACTAGCTGACCCGGCGAACTTCGTAACGCCTCACAGTAAACACATGTTAACTTTAAGATTGGCCATGTTCTGAAGTCGAATAGCAATACGGCTTCATTGTGAAAGGTTATATATTCTGGGTCGCTGTATAGTGAATAACAATACTGAAACGATAAAACATATTAATATCATTCCCATAAAACAAATAAATCTGAGTGGATTAATTCACAACTTTCAAATCCAATCCAAACCCAAACGAAACCTAACTGTAATACGGCTTTTATAGGAAAGATATACAACAGCTGATTATTATGATAAACGTAATAATATAAACATTGTAATTATCATATAAACACGTGACTTTAATCAGACAGAAAATAAAAATATAAATACATAATCCCCCAAAACCGTTAACTATTAACGTGGTGAATAAAGCTGTTCATTTTTTACAGTACACATTTACTTCATAGTTTAACATTAATGAATGATTCAGATGGCATTGGATAGTAAAGCATACGGTATTGCTAATGGAAAGTAAACCAATCAGCTGTAGCTAAGAAATCAAATGTTTTCATTGTAGACAATTTGTAAACAAACTTACTCTCCATAAGGTTAACATTAGAAATTTAAAACGCCATAAAATGGAAACTTATGGGGTTTTCGAAAATATTTTTTCACTAAAACCTTCCCGGACACGTATAGAGCAACTTCCTAAAATTTCATGGCGATCGGATGAGTAGTTTGGCAACGCATAAAGGACATACATACATACAGACATACATTCAATTTTATATATAGAGATTAAAAGCCTAAGTTTGGGTTATTTTATGTATTATTTCTTACCACAGTATATTAGTTTTATAATATTGAAAACAAAGGTATTCAGTTTGTAGTGTACCTTCATACAAACTTGGTGGTTTTTAATACCTTGTAATCTTATATCTAAAGTAATTTTCAATTGTTTGTAATATAAAGTAATGATATTCATGTCTTATGTATAATTTGCCTTCTACTTCTCTAAAATCATGCTATAATCTCTATATATAAAATTGAATGTATGTCTGTCTGTATGTATGTATGTATGTATGTATGTATGTATGTCCTTTATGCGTTGCCAAACTACTCATCCGATCGCCATGAAATTTTAGGAAGTTGCTCTATATGTGTCCGGGAAGGTTTTAGTGAAAAAATATTTTCGAAAACCCCATAAGTTTCCATTTTATGGCGTTTTAAATTTCTAATGTTAACCTTATGGAGAGTAAGTTTGTTTACAAATTGTCTACAATGAAAACATTTGATTTCTTAGCTACAGCTGATTGGTTTACTTTCCATTAGCAATACCGTATGCTTTACTATCCAATGCCATCTGAATCATTCATTAATGTTAAACTATGAAGTAAATGTGTACTGTAAAAAATGAACAGCTTTATTCACCACGTTAATAGTTAACGGTTTTGGGGGATTATGTATTTATATTTTTATTTTCTGTCTGATTAAAGTCACGTGTTTATATGATAATTACAATGTTTATATTATTACGTTTATTATAATAATCAGCTGTTGTATATCTTTCCTATAAAAGCCGTATTACAGTTAGGTTTCCTTTGGGTTTGGATTGGATTTGAAAGTTGTGAATTAATCCACTCAGATTTATTTGTTTTATGGGAATGATATTAATATGTTTTATCGTTTCAGTATTGTTATTCACTATGCAGCGACCCAGAATATATAACCTTTCACAATGAAGCCGTATTGCTATTCGACTTCAGAACATGGCCAATCTTAAAGTTAACATGTGTTTACTGTGAGGCGTTACGAAGTTCGCCGGGTCAGCTAGTTAATTATAGATGGAAAATTTAATACAGTACTTATTACATTTTTTACATTTTTCGTTTAGGAGGGGTGAGTACTCCTAATGCCACCACCCCCTTGTGTCTCCTCCGAGAATAAGTACTGGAGCCGCCCCTACTGGGACATAGTAATCAAGGGCCAAGCTGTAAATCCATAGTTAATTTTGATTTTAAATTAATATTTGTATTTTTTAATCACAGAATAATATCCATCTATAAATGGATGGAACATTATTTCTATGTCTTGTTTGATAAATGGGGGTCACCAGTGGTGTAGTGCTAAAAAAAGCTGTGCCGGAGCGGTCCTTCCCAGGAAGGCCGTTACTCTTTGGGGGGGGTAATGGGTAGTCAAAGTCTGCAAGTTCCTCAGGAAGGTCATTGCGTGGTCAAACGCGAGGAGTTGTGTACAATGAATCTATTTAAATTCTTATTTAAATAGATTCATTGTATTCACTCAATTACATCAACCGAAGTTTAATTTTGCTAAAGTGACTAGTGATGTTCCTGGGGTATCTGTTGTATTCATGCAAAGTATTGCAGTCGAAGGCAAACGGTCCATTTTTAGTAAGGGTTCGCTTTCTTTTTCAACCCGAACTGGCGAGTGCAGGTCAAGGAAGAAGAACATATTTGTAGATGAGTTTACCCACCATATAATACGGAGGAAAATCCTCAAATTGTATTTTGTAAAAAACACCGCAACTTCATCGAAATTAAAGGCTGTTCTGTAGGAAGAGGGTTTGTTGAAATAAATATCTTAGACGGAGATTAAAAATGAATAGGATTTAAATGGTTAAAGACTGAAAATATAAATAATCTCAACAGTTCTTAACCAGTCTCAAGTTTGTTGTAAAAAGTATATTTTTGAATAAAATAACTAGATACTATACTATAAAAGATATATGGTCTTCAAGTAAGCCCTTGTGTCTGATTCTGGTGTTACGATGTTTTTAGGTTAGGGTTAATGTAAAACGCCTAAAATTGCCTCGATATTGCGTGTTGATAATGAAATGATGCGAGCCACTCGCTTACATACCACGCTCTATAAAAAGGCAAAGTACAAGTATACAAATCTGAGTTTTAAATTTGCATTTGTATGTGCACAGAATAATATCCGGCTCTAAAATGGATGCCGGAGCGGCGCTCCGGACCGCTCCGGCTCCACTACACCACTGGGGGTCACCCATCTGGTGTATGATGTAAGGAAGCTACCCTTGATCATTTCTTTCCCAAGACGCAACTGAAAAATCATTTTTGCTACGGAATTTATTCTTGTATGTATCCATATTTTGTGAAATGTTAGATTTTCTTAAAATATTCATATATGTCATTCTAATTTGTTAGTGTGAGAATATAGAACAATAGACAGATACCATAGAATGTGAAATTATGTGTTGCAAGACTGGACGAAAACAATTACACATGTTTATGTATTATATATTATCACAGAGTCATAAATAATTGTACCCAACTGTGGTATTCTATAATATTCCTGTGATTACAGTGAATGACAAATAGTATGTTAAAAAATAAAATAAAAACCTCACAAAGGAAAAGTAAAAAAATATCAGACTTTCCATTCTTTCTTACCCCAATGTTGAGATTGTTAATCTATCTATAATATTATAAAGAAGAGGTGGTTTCTGTATGTTTGTTTGTGGGTTTGTGAGTTTGTGGGTTTGTGTGTTTGTGGGTTTGTTGTGGCAAGTGAACGCAAAAAATACTGAACCAAACAGTTTGAAATTTTACACAAAGACAGATCTTAAACTCATGCAACACATAGGCATACTCATTTCCTTAAAATCCTCTCGGGCTACGCCCTGTGAACGTCCTAAGTTTCAATGTTTACAGTTTTAGAAAATGAAAACATAAAATTACTTGAATGTCAACAGCTGTGAACACTAAAATTTGACAGTTCGAGAAGCAGAAGACATGGTTGCTATAAATACCCTGGGATTCAATGTTTACAGTTTTTAATGTCAACATCCGTTTACTTTACATTTTGACAGTTCGGGAAGAAAAAGAAACAAAGTTAATTTTTACACATAAACTGCTGGATCGAAATTAGTGAATTATTAGTTCGAAATAGTGGAATGGTAGATTTTTAATTTTCTCCCGATGCCTGCCTCTATTACGTTAATGCTTATCCTCTCCCAATATTTGACATATGTTACTTTGTCATGTTTAGATATATACTTAGACACGTGTTTTGTCATTTTGTAAACAATAAAAAAATAATTATCAATAACTTAAATGTATCTGTAGAGCCTACACCTCTCAGCCTTTTTTACCCGTGCGAAGAACGGGTACTTTGGCTAGTTTGTAATAAAGCAGTGCCATACATTGTGGGGTAAAATTGTTCCAATTTTGACAGAGATGTGTGAGTTTTTTACAAACCCCATATGACAAAGAGTATAATAGGAAAAATGTGGTATGTATACAGGTTGTTTCAGATACTTTAGAATGTTGTTTCTAAGGCAAAAAAAGGCCTGTGTGTGCCTATAGCCTATCTCACTCCGTTTTCTGTCTGTCGGTGTGTATGTGTTTTTACATAACTTGCTATAACCTAGGAACCATTTGAGGTGCTAGCTTCAAACTTTTAAATTTGATACCATGCTAAAATAGGTCCTATTACTATTATTACTCATACGTGCCAAGTTTGAAGCTGGTACCTCAAGCGGTTGATGATTTTATTGAATGTTTGAAACTTTGTACTAAAAATGCCATTGTAAATGACTTTCATTAAAAAAATAACGACTATCTCCATCCACCAATGAGAATATTACGTCTTATAAGAAAAAAAATAAAATTAGACGACAATGGCAAAGGTTTAGACAATCCCATTTAAGAAGACAATGGAATGAACTTTCCCGCCGAGTGCGATGTGAACTTGATACATATAGAATGGATTTGTATCAATTATACGTTTCTAATATCAACCCAGGGGATTCAAACATGTGGCAAGCAACAAGATGACTAGACCTAGGCCTACTAATTCCTACTTGCTCACAATAATCAGGTTTTCGAAAACGATGCTCAAAAAAGTAATGTTTTTGCTGACCACTTTGAAAATGCATTTAATCCTAATGATGTTCATGACCGAGAGGTAAATGAAATGGTAGAGTTTTTTCTACAATCTAGTCCTAGTACTGTTGGAAAGCCTGTAAAGTACACGTCTCCCTCTTAAAAACAGCTTCTTAAAAAATGCCGAATAAAAAAGCTCCTGGTCATGATCCAATTCCTAATATCATCCTAAAAACTCGTAAAACGTTGGCAATCTTAGCATCAGTATTTAATGCTTGTATTTCTGTGTGATAATTTCCTCAGGGCTGGAAACATGCTGAAGTTATTGTCCTTCATAAACCTGAAACCCCCAAAAATCATCCAAGGAGTTACCGTCCAATCATTCTCCTGTCTTCAATATCAAAATTGTTACCGGTACACATTCTACTACATTCTCGGACGTTGCTCAAGCATATGACAAAGTTTGGCATGATGAACCGCTGTATAAATTATACCATTTTGGCTTACCTCTTTGTCTAAGAGTTCTTTTGCTATCATTTTTAACCAATCAAACCTTTTCTGTTAAACTTAGGCTATTAAAATCTTGTTAAAATTCTACGTTCTCGAAGATTTGCCCAGTAAGGGCATATGTTTCACAAGGCTCTACATTAGGACCTATTTTATTTAAGATATTCATATATGACTTTCCGGATCTACCGCACGTTACTCTCGCTCTCTATGCCGATGACACTGCCATCATCACTAAATAGACACAAGCATATACACGCTTGTCAATATTATTTCCTTTAATCAATAGAAAGTCAACTTTGAAGTCTACATACACTATTTTAGTATACAAAAAAATTCTTCGTCCGTTATGTACATACTGCATTTCATCTGAAAAGCTTAACAGAATTCGAAATTTCAAAAATAGTTTAAGAATTTCTGCAAAATGGCTATGGTATATTCGTAACACACACCTACATCAAGTATTTTTTGTAATAGACACAGTTAAAAATTATGTAACTAAAACAAACAAAAATTCTATTACATTTGTTCAGCGTTCCTGGAGCAGTAACATTCGGCTTTGGGGTGCCAACCATAGAAAGACGTCGCATAGCAAGACTTCCTCAAAATTGTTTGATTTTCGGGGAGTTCAATGAAAGACATCATGGAATACAACATTCTGCGAAACACATTCTGCTAGCAGTTGACATTTTTTTATTATTCTGATTTACTGTTAGTCTAGGGTGTCTTCAAATGAAACAAACCCCATAATTATTCTTTGCATATTTTGCACATTCTGTGCATGATGTAAAACATTACACCATGCACAGGTAAAACATTGAACCAGAATAAAACCTTCGATCAAAAATATTTGTATTTACTTCCCTGTGGGAAATAGGTTTGATCATGGATTATGTCTAAAAGTAATGTTTTCACTTCATTGAAACAGCTGTTCTTATTATTTTATATTAAAAATTCAGTAAATTAGCTCTGGTAGTTTCTATGGAAACCTGTTACATATTTTCCATCTTAAAAATCAACATCCTTCCAGAGGTAAGACATATCCATGTCTAAAACCGATTTTGGGCCGTGCGATGAACTATATTTTTCGTCATAATGCAAATCAAATGAAACATGATGAAATGATGAAACTCGTAAAACATAAATTATTTCCTGGGTTGTCAACCATTTTAGACTAATCAGCTGTTATGTTAATTACGTTGTAGCAGTTCTTTCTTGATTCCTGATTGGTTGTTTAGGTTATGACAGAGTTAGTTATTATTATCAGTAGTTCTCAAACCATTCGATAGTTCGAATAATTAATAGTCGATTCCTTCCAAATAACATCCGGTCTCAATTGATAATCGGAACGTCAGAAATATACAAAAATGTATATTGATTGTTGTAATTACTTTATTATTTACAATATAATGCAGACCTAAAATCAAAAGTATCATCAACAATGATCTTTTGTAGCCAAGGACTCAAAAAATCATCATAATTATTAGTCCTAGGAAGAAAAAGTACAACTTATGCTATTCAACACATGTATCAAAACAGCTGTTTTTTAAGCACTATGACGAGAATAAATTTACTTCCCTTTGGGAAATAGCTTAGATCATGGATATGTCTAAAGGGAATATTTTCAGTACCTCTACACAGCTGACCTTATAATCATCTCACTTCTCGTCGTCACTTCCGTTTCAAATTGTGGTCTGACGGATTGCCAATACCCCCCACCCACAACTAAGACAACACAACTAGTCAACAACTGAGGTGTATTTCAAACTTAAATGATGATAGTTGTTGAATGGTTGTTCGTGGCCCAAATCTGTAAATACCTTTCAGGTTTATTAATCAGTTCTGACAACTACCATTCATTGAATGTGGTCTAACCAACTGCCTAATGCTCTCACACCTTTCTAGACAATAAATAACTTAAATTAAGGGGTTCAAATTGATATGTCATTAATGAGATTAAAGTTAACAGTGTATCAGACATTATAAGTTTTATTATTTTGATAAAACCAATTATTTAAGATTTTTGTTTGTTGTTTTTTTGCAACAGCTTTCCTTTTAAAAAGTCAGAATTTCAAGATCAAGATTTGATTTGCACACAATCGGAGTACGTGGGTTTCTACAGTTATTAATTATTGTAGTAAACATATTGTTGGCTATTTGTATGAAAAAAATATTCTTGTTTAACTTTTCAACTACGGTAAGCTATAACAGAACGAAATGTTTAAAGCATGCAAAATAATAATAAATACAGAACTAAAATACTTTTATAAAACTAATTTTATAATACCAGAAGATACTAGTTGTTTTTTCGTAATATTAGAAATTCTTCTGGAGCAGGGCTCGTCATTTATCAAAAATAACAAGATGATGTCTGACGACTAATTTTTTCAACGCCACCTTTTAAAACGGGTCATTTCCTACAACTGTAGATCATTACGGTTTAGCGGCTAGGAGGCAACTACCCGTGTTCAATGACGTATGGTGACGTCGACTGTGACATGTTCGCCACTTGTCTGTCTGACTGTCAGTCTGAGCATATGTCTGGTGATTAATCCCCAGTCTGAGGCGTCGGGCCTACACTTCCTCCCAAGTGATCTATTGTGGACTCTTCCTGCTTTCGGGTTTCTGAGTTTGTTTTAATGGTCCTATGTTCAATCCTTTTAAACCTGAGCTTAATTCATGGCGTGAGATATAAGTATAAATTTCATTGTACTATAAATTGGTTCTGAGGGCCGAATTGTTATACATAGTTAATGTACTATCAGGCCTATTTAAGAAACTCTACAAATTTTTTTAAAATTAGTCAAAATCTATATGTTAAGTTCTTACATCATATAATTGAAATGTTTGTGACAAAAAAAGTTTTCTCTCGTTAAAATGTAAATACGTTTGTTTTAGCGAATTTCCCATAGGGAAGAAGCTATTACCATAGGTCTCATGGCAAGACTTAAGCCCGGGACCATGTTATTTTTTCTTCTTTAGGTGCCTAGAGACCAAAAACAATAGTCGTTAAAATTTATATATATGTCTGTGAACACGATAACTCTCGTAAAAATGGTCCGATCGAGACCAAATTTGGTATAGACGTGTATTCCTACAAATGCTCGGACGAGTTCGTAAACCAGACATATCGGTCAATGGGAACGGGTAGTTTGGGGGGGTTTTGTACCCCAAAATGGGGTTTTTTGCGTTTTTCGTATGTAATTTAAAATTTTTTTAGATATGATCTTTCACCATTAAAATCAACTTTAAAAACTACACAATTAAGTTCCTTAAAGTTTTTCTCTATCTCCAACGGTTACCGAGATATAAAAAAATCTAAACACAGTACGTTGTATTTTGAGGCTCCAATGTTAATCTTATGGAGGATAAGGAAAAATTAATATTTCACTTATTAACCAATATTTTTGGATACAACTTTATATTTAGCTTTATGTGGTTGAGGTTCATCCAGTTATGGTTAAAAATCATAGTTTATGTGCATGGCAGCAAACCTGCATACTCTTTTCCCATGTTAATCATATGGAGAATAGGCAAACTCCTTTATTTATGGACAGATGTTGATGAAAGTTGGTATAAATGTTAAAAATAAATGTTTTTGAAGGTATAAATGCCTACTCTCAGTGTTCCTCGTAGCAGCAAACCTGCACACTCTTTCCCATGTTAATCTTATGGAGAATAGGCAAATAATTCTCATGTTCATCGACAGATTTTGACCACTTGACTTGTCGTATATTATTATTGATTTGGAAATTCGCTGAGTACGCAGGTATGCTGCGACGGGGGTATTTAGTTTTATCTAGATCGATTAGACTGCATAGTTTATTTTAGTTTATGGTGTAATTATATGTATGGCACCAAGAACCTCTAATATCAGTTTACATTTTGGATGTAGCTGTCCTATAGGTTTAGTTCAATTTATTAGAATTCATTTTTCATAACCAAGGTTACTTGTTTCTTAAAAAATTAAACCAGAAATATATAGTCAAATTCAAGTAGCCTACTGCAAAACATAATTATTTAGAAGATAAGCCAAAGAGTGTTTGTAGCATTTAGGTGTTATACTCATAACTTATCCATACGTAGTCGGCTCTTTTTATACACATCAAACAGGCCAGAACGTGTCACAGCTCCATAATTATTAAGTAAGCATAACAAGCATAATTTACGAGACAACTGAGCACGTTGACAGGTTAACAGTCCGTGACGCAGGCGTGTGCCAATGTTGCGTTGTCTGGTGTCTGCTGTCTATAGGCCTACTAACTGGCTGAGTCTAGACTATGAATTGTTTTATCGCTTCCATCCGCATCACATCTCTTTGATCAACGTGTATTTATAGACACGTCTAGACTGTTTGGGTAATTGTAACGGTTAGCAAGGAGACTATATGATGTCTCAGCTTAATAATTGTGTGTCAGATATATTGTTAATAGCAGTAATCGTATGTTTTTTTATTCTTATATAAATTAATTTACAACGTTCACACGCAAAGTGCGATTGTGCTGCGTAATTAGCTTGTGCGATACTTGACACACTTGCTCTCTGATACTCTAATTTATACTTTCCATACTTGTATACAATTTATGGATGGTGGTGTCATCCTGTAATCCAGCTACTTGGAGGTCACGAATTGTGGATAGTTGTGAGCGATGGTCGGTGGATGTGGTGTTCTCTTGTGTGGATTAACGTCCGCACTATTGAATACTACGTTAATCCGCAAAGACCATCCTCATGATTAGACCAATTCGTAATTTAGAGGCCGTAGTTCGGATTCCACGTTAAACTGTATGTCCGTTAATTGCCATCGGCTGTTGGGCTATTAATTAACAGTCATGTCTAAGGAACATGTCAGCCTTAGTCAGTAACAAGACTACGAAATCGCGCCACAATCATCTTAGATTCAATTCTCATTCATACTTGGCTTAGGATACCTACCTTGTAGTATGGTCGCCATTTCAAATAATCTAATCTAATCTAATATTTTATAAATTGTGCTACATTTTAGTATTAACACATCTACACATGTAAAAGTCAAAGCCTCACAAATTAATAGAATATTTCAAATGAACCCTTAATATTGTTTCATGTTGCGTAATACCGTACAGTATTTACGTAATTCTTTAATCCTCATGTCAGTTCCGTGACACATGGCTGGCGGTGGCGGTGAGGCAAGCCAATACCAACTTGATGTCTTGTTATTTCCTCGTACATCCTTCGTCGCCAAATTAATTAACCCCACCAGTGGCCTTAGTTTTTCGGTTGATCTCGAACAGTGTAGTTGTAATGACTCTTCCTTTGGTGACACCCGTCATTTAACATATTACTATTAGTTTTGCATTCTCTGTGTTATTTTTTTAGTTATTCAGTTGTTGAGGATATTGCGGAGGAAGAATTATATTTTATAACGAAGAAGCCTGCGTTACTTTTAGTGATGTATTAAGTGTATTTGTAGTTTTCTGGGTTCTCCCCTTCTTGCAATAAAATTTAAACTAATATAAAGACTTAAATATGCAAATCTTTCATGTAGAAGTTGGGTGTGATAAGGTAGTTTCCAGCATATTTAAAACCCAAATATATATAAGAGCAATCACAGAAAACCTTAATAGGTTTAAATTATTACCACCTCTCTGTACCTAACAATATAAACAATAAACAATACAACAATAGGTAAACTGCCCAACGAACAAGTGGAATAGTGCGAGTTGGAGGTTTGCGTTTCAGTTCTTATTTTCTTATCGTGTTGGTAAGTAATGTATACAGTATTAAACAGATGTTTTCAAAATAATAAGATGATAGATAATTATCTTATTATTAGATATTTTTCAGTTTAGTAACTGTAGCCCTATATAACATTCTTAATTGAATATTGTTTCGTGAAGATAAATAAAAAACTCATTGATTCAATACAAAAATAACCAATAAATAAACTAATAAAGATAAAGCTGATTGATTTCCTCTCAATAATAAGAATCGATAATGCTAGATTTTGTTTACTTAAAAACTTCCAAACGCTTTAAAATAATAAATTGAATGAGTACACACACGCACACACACGAATAGAAGGCAAAGCTCCATACATTTCATTTTTAAGAGACTTAGGATTGGTGGCAGTGTTAAATCAATGTGGACAACCTTAAAAAATAAAATACTCAGAGAATCTCAGGGACGTGGCATGATGTTCTGCTAGCTTTGACATTTCAATTGTTATCATGTCAGGTAACACAGTGATACAAAGCTAATGGGAGGAGACTGTTATTGACCTTACATCTACAATATCCATCCTACGGCGTATCGGGCCAAGGGTTGATCTTGTACATGCATTTGTTTGACGAACTCAGACACCTGAACAAGTATAATTTTACACCTGAACTTAGTTTTAGTTTAAAACGATTTTTTTACATATTAATTCGTAAACGATTATAAGTAAGATTTAAAGAGTTTTGAACTAATACTATTGAAGCCTTCTTAAGAGTAAATAACCACTGGGTGATTTAAATGTTTTTCACGATAAAAAACAATAAAAATTTGTCAGGCATGTGTTGAACGGTGTAAATAATGTCAACTGTTATACCTTAATTTATATTTTTGCAATTTCCATTTAACGATGCGAATCACTATCCCTTTCTCATGGCATGATTTAATAGGGTGAGCCTAGGGCGGCAATTTTTGGGAGGGAGAGAGGTGGCAAATTTTATTATCTATATAAATAAAATTAGAGTTTTGTCTGTACATTGCTCAGAGCTATTCATTTTTTAGTTATTTTTACGTTTCATGCATTAGAGAAACCGAAACAAGTCTTATCTCAATTTGTGTTGTTTGTCTGTGACGCTCCAGGAGGCATTTTACGCCGTCTTCTCCGAAAAAATGGGAGAACTGATAACAGTGAAACTTATTTCATACATTCTCTACATTCCAGGGAAGGTTTAAATGCTTAAATTTGTCCGCCGACCCTTTAAAAAATCACGAGCATTTAAACCCCCACTTTTTACGCGTCACATTTTGTTTTCAATTATTAATAAACCACCTTCTGGTAATAATCAGCTAGCTTTGTACTTTAAAGATTTAATAGAAAGAAAAACAAACAGCTGTCAAATTAATAATAGTTAGTTTATATTGGTCATTGGTTTTAAATCCATTTCTAAATCATACTATAGCCTATCAAAAAGTCATTTTAACGTATAACCATGGTATTAATGCTCTAATCTATTTAATTGTAAAGTAATGCTTGATAATAAAGCTGGGTATTGATTTATTTTCATTGTACTGATTTGTTTAGGATTTCAGGTTTACGTTCTGGTATGATAATCTTTCTTATTTAAACCAAATTCTACAACCCGTACAAAGGACGGGCTTACTTCTAGTTTGTTTATATAAACGAAAAAATAAACAGCTGGGTAGCTCGGATTACGTTCACGGTTCGGTTCCGGGCCAGTTGTCATGTGTGATATCATTGGGCTATAAAGTATTTAACTATTTAACAACAGATAGACGTTAGGTAAAAACGTCATAGGGTTTGAACTATAGTTTTGATATCGTTGAAAAATGTCACTAGCGTTCATAAAAACAAAATAAATAGACACATGTATAAAATAAACCTTACAGGTGAACTGAAACCTACTTTCTCCCTTTAAAAGTAAAGTTAAAAACTATGATTGTGGGAAATTTTTGAAATAACAAACTTTTGAGAGTGGAATTTATCAAGCGACCTAACCATAAGCTGCATACTAATTTGAATGAAAAAGTTTGAGAAAGAATGAAGTGATCGATTTTTTAATTTATATAAGAATAACATATGGGTGCTATTATACAAAGTGCTGTGTTTACTGTGGAGAGAAAGTAAAAAATATTGCACGCCTGTGGGTTGAACCCGTTAGTACGGATTGCCATGGCATTAAAATAAGTAAATGATCACGCATTTATCCAGGGTAGCCATGCTAGGGCGGCACAAAAATGATTTAATTCATATTCAATTTTAAAGGACATTAGTTAAGTAGTCACAATTTCTCATTTTTTTCTTTCCTCAATAACATAAGTCAAGTTATCTAACGGCCGCTGCTGCTTCCCTTAGCTTAGTTATAGATTGAAGACCTAAATTTGTTTTTAAATGATTTCTAAAAAACAGCATGTACTTGTAAGTATAATCATCGGTAATAATTACTATAAATACTTTATGCTTTATAATCACTCACTTATTAAAAGTTTGTTTGCACTAGTTTTGAAAGCATATTTAAGTTGATAATACGGTAGTATAAAATCCCCCGTAGCAGCAGAACTGCATACAAAGTTAATTTCCATTGATTCATGAATTGACTGTGACGATTTAAACTAAGCTCAGTCATAGGTTAAATTAGGAAGTTATATAAAATTATGAAAGTTTTTCTCCGAAAAAATAACATGAGAAAAGAGTAATTAGGTTAGCTGACACAAAGGACAGAGGATTTTAGATTTTTCAACACAAAATAGTAGACCATGACCACATGAAGCGATATGCCAATTTTTATCACAATTATTCAAATAATAAGAGAGGTGCGGTATCAAAATTCGCCAGTATGGAACCTTCCCTTCGGTAGCTTCTACAATATGGAATATTCGCCAATAAAATATAATTATTGAGAAAGGTGTTCTTAATAATATAAAAATATGTCTATTTAACAATATTCATATACACATTTGAATGCTTGGTGTATCAATTTGTGTGATAGTTAGCCTATGTAACTTTATTATTGGACTAAAGATAAATTTCCATAGGAGTGTTCAGCATAGATTTGGCAATAATAATTCTAAACTTAACTCAGCCCAAGTCGGCTCGGTAAGGACCATTTATTCTCGCCAGTTCTCATGTTAATGGAGTGCGGGATGAACGCTAATTTCCCGTTATTGCCGAAAGAGAGCACGCTTTGTCGTGCCGCGCTCCCACTGTTTCCTTTTGTCATTATCGTCTAGACGGACCCCTTCCTCCATTCCGCTGTTCCTCTTCCCTCCATCCCCTCATTCACATAAGTTACTGCGACGCTTACTTTACTGCTAGGTAGGGGTTTAATTACACATTACCAAGTCAAGGCAAAATATTGTATAATAATAATAAGGATTATCATTCACAGCCTTTTGGATAAGCCAGTACGGAGTTGCAATAATTACCACCAATCGATTCAATCTGAAATTTGACTTGGGTTCTTGTGACCGATCTTCTTGCACCTGACGAGGACTTCCTTTAGGGCCTACAAATATTTCACTGTATAATATTCACTTGTCATCGTACGTCAGTGGTATCAAACTCAATAAATTTGTCAGAATTACTTATTCGTTTTGTATTTTAGATTGGGTTATGTTTCCAATGCTTTCAGAAAACCCTAACTAAAAATTTTAAAAGATCCATCTTGTATTTTACTTTAAAGTACAATTTTAATCAAGATGTTGTATAAACCTTTCATATACTGAAACAACATAAAAGTTTAATAATTTGAGCAAAATACACTTGAGACAAATTAAAATTACCTCACAAAAGCATCCGGACAGGTGTACCCATCAGCCAGAAGACGAATAGCGACAGATATATAGCTCTAATTGGGTTACCTAATGAGAGGCTTCGTCCCACGTGCGACTCAGCTGCCTTGTGCCTGGTGTGAGGCTAGAGCTACTACCTGCCCCAGAGGAGGCTACCGGGGTAGGTCTAAATGACACACTATAGTATAGATACGTATGACGTCACCCGAATATCATGACTGAATCCAGCTACTTGAAGGTCACGAATTGTGGATAGTTGTGAGCGATTATCGATGAGTGTAGTGTTCTCTTCTGTGGATTAATATCCGCACTATTGAATACTACGTTTATCCGCAAAGGCCATCCTCCCAATTAGACCAGTTCGTAAGTCAGAGGCAGCGGTTCGGACTCCACGTTAAACTGTAGGTCCCATAGATATACCATTGACTTTTGGGCTATTAATTAACAGATCTGTCTAAGGAACATATCAGCCTTAATCAGTAACAAGACTTCAAGATCGCATCACAATTATCATATATATTAATTTCTCATTCATATTTGGTTTAAAATACCTACCTGGGTAGGTTGACATTTCATTTAAAAGTATAAAATATAATATAATTGCTAAGGATCATCGCAGGGAAACAAAAACATGGAAGGGTCGACGTATATTGTATATTAAAAATGCAAAATCTTTTAGTTACAAACATGTCATCCCGCCCTGTTTTAAAGTAGGTTACCATTGTAACTATAAAACCAGAATGGACGGTACCGCGTAAACGAAACTAATAACAATTAATTTATGACAATAATGTTTTTGTTGGCATGGTTACCTTTGTTCCGTAATTAAGCAAATACATGTATATCACTTGTGAACAAAGGTTGTGAACTCCATGGAATTGCGTATAAATCAATGTTGGCTTCGAAAGTCTGAAATTCATTATTTATGGAAAATTTCCCTCAAATGTTGCTGGGAATTTACTATTTTGACTATTTGGTGACATTAGTAACAAGAATGGAAATCAAAAATAAAATTGCTGTAACATGAAACATTTGTAAAAAAATATTGGCAAACCAGTTTGAAACGCCATTGGTATAAGTGGATTTGAAGACGACAATTTTTGCTGACAAATCTAATATCTGTGTATCTTTTGTCTAAAATACCTTACAACCAGGATTTTGTATTCAACCATCACCGCTATTTTGTGTATTCGTATATTTCTAACTGTGTATATTAATTTCTCTTCTTATAAATCGTTTATAGAGAAAGTTTTCGAATAAGAATTGTACATGTGCATATCCGGTTTTAGGCTTCCTGAATCCAAAAAGTGGTTTTAGGTCAGTAAGTCTATCTGTCTAGACCCCTAGACCAAACTCCTAGTCCGTTTTTATGAAATTAGGTACACGGGAATATTGTGGCTATTTCGCCAGACCATTCATTATTTTTATTATTTTTTAATGTTAAGGTTAGTTTACCCCTTAACCCTTAACAATGTGAAAAATACAAATTTCTTAAAATCCAATCTAGCGATTTTGTTGTATTATATGTTGGTTTGGTTTTTAAGTTATTAAAGGCCCAAATAATATGACACCACTAACATGTCTGTAAAACTAATGTTAAAAAAGTTATGTGTTTTTAAATTACAAATTTTTTTTCTTTTTCAGGTGAAACGAAAAATTTGTAAACATATTTTGGCATTTTCCATTAAAAAATAACGTTTAGAATCTCTTTAGGTGCCCAGAGGCTGAAAACAATAGTCATTAAAATTTATATATATATATATTTTGTGTGTGTGTGTGTGTGTGTGTGTGTGTGGGTGCGTGTGTG
This sequence comes from Nephotettix cincticeps, assembly GCA_023375725.1. Lineage (NCBI taxonomy): Eukaryota > Metazoa > Arthropoda > Insecta > Hemiptera > Cicadellidae > Nephotettix > Nephotettix cincticeps. The sequence goes on from CM041791.1 coordinate 119,772,377, forward strand.
TGTGTGTGTGTGTGTCTATATACATATGTGTCTGTGAACACTATAACTCTCGTAAAAATGGTCCGATAGAGACAAAATTTGGTAGAGACGTGTATTCCTACATTTGCTTCTTAGACGAGTTCATAAATCAGACATATCGGTCAATCGGAACGGGTAGTTTCGGAGGGTTTGTACTAAAAAATTGGGTTTTTGGCGATTTTCATATGTAATTTAAAAAGTTTTTGAATTTCATCTTTCACCATTAAAAACAACACCAGCTTAAAAACTACACAATATGGTCCCTTAAAGTTTTTCTCTATCTCCAACGATTACCGAGATATTAAAAAATCTAAACATAGCACTTTGTATTTTGGTGCTCCAATGTTAATCTTATGGGGAGGATAAGGAAAAATGAATATTTCACTTATCAATCTATATTTTTGGATGAAACTTGATATTTAGCTTCATGTGGTTGAGATCCATCTATTTATGCTTAAAAATCATAGTTTATGTATTTGTTAATGGCAGCTAACCTGCACACTCTTTTCCCATGTCAATCATATAGGGAATAAGTAAACTCCTTCATTTATGGACAGATGTTGATTAAACTATAAATAGTTAAAATAAAAATTGTTTATACTAGATTTTTTACTTTCAGTTCCTACTTTCAGTGTTCCTCTTAGCAGCTAATCTGAATACTCTTTTCCCATGTTAATCATATGGAAACTAGGAAAAAACTTTTATTTATGGACCGATGTAGATGAAAGTTAGTATAAATTGTCAAAATAAAAATTTTGTTATGCTATAAATGCCTACTTTCAGTGTTCCTCACAGCGGGAAACCTGCATACTCTTTCCGATGTTAATCCTTTATGGAAAATAAGCAAGTAACTAACTCATATAATTATCGACAGATATTGATAAAACTTGACATAAAATATTATTATTATATTATTGATTTGGAAATTCGCTGAGTACGCAGGTCTGTTGAGACGGGGGTAGTTTAATTTACTTGAAAAGAAAGTATGTGTCAGCCCACTGATACCGTTTAATTTGTGTTTTTCTAGGAAACACATATTGACTTGCTATCTTTAGTAGAGACTTTGCTATCTTTTACTTTTCGTAATCAAACTAATGTTCTGGACTGGTTTACTTCAGTCGATCTTAGTTCCCTAAGAGAGGATATAGCCCTTAAAATGAGTTTGCTTTATTAACAGCTTAGGATTGGTATCAAACCGGATATCCTAGTTTATGATTCACTCAAAGGTCCGGTTAACGTTGAGATCATACAAGAACAATAGTTGCTACTTATCGATTCGCCTCACTCGATGTAATTATTTGTAAGTAAGCAGCGATAAGCGATTTCCGCGTGGACATGTGCGGAGCGACAGCGTGTCATCGCGGCTTATCACGTGATGAACTGCGGTCATATGGCCACAATGGCGCGGCGCGGTGACCGCTGCCCGCTGGCCGCCACATGTTGACCTGGGAGCAGGCTGGAGGCCTGGTTCCTACCGACAACCGACATTCGCGTCTATTCCGTTTCCGGAGTGTCATCGTTGGGGAGGGGAGATGAAAGTTCTTTTAGATTGATGAATCAAAATGCAGAGATTCCGGAAGCAGTCAGTATGAAGGACAACTTTGCTCTTAACCTGTTTCTTGACCTGCGACTTGAACCATTTTTACATTCAGATTAAGCTTCTACGAAATTTACCTCAGCTTTCAATTCAAAAAGTAAAAACATCATTTAATTTAAAACTTAAGTGTAAATTAATTATTATCTACACGACTCACCTTGCAGTGCGTTGATACTAGAGGATGTATCAACCTTTGAAATCACCTTTTGAATTCAAAACTTATAACAGTACACAGATTTGAGTGCAGGCAGGCGTTGACCAAACCGGTGATCGGTGGTGGGGGCTGCTAATTTACACCAGCTGGTCCTCGTGGTCATTGTCTCCGATGGTCAAAGATGCCGCCACTATCGCCAATCCCATCGCCTATAACTCTCTCAGTCGCCACCTGGCGGTCGCTCCGCTAACTAGCTCGCCAAACAATTACAAACCGACGTATTACTGATAAGGGAAACATTACCCGTACCGGCCGTGCCAAATACCGCATCTTCGACCTTTTTGACTCTTTTGAATTTCCAAGTTTATTTTCAGTTTCAGAGAAATTAAATTTCGCGGGAGGTTATTTTAGGTTGGAATGCAATTTTTATCATTGTAAGTGGGAAACTAGTTCCATTTCCAGGTTTTGTGTTTTGATTGGCTAGGAAGATCAAGTGGTTGCAGAGCTTACTTTGTAGTCTGTAATGACTACACCAATAACTATAAACCATGCAGCGTTCGATGCTTGACTCAGTGGTCACAAGACCCTGAGAAGGGAGTTGCATCTCTATTTAGAGATGCAACCCTTATCATAGGCCACCACGGGTTAGACTTCTAAAGATCCCCGATGTGAATGGAGTTCCTAAAAGGGTTAGTCCAGACTAAGTGTGCAGACTCGTCTGAATCAATATCCAAGGACACAAAGGGAAACAAGGCGAAGGGAGTCCAGACAGGCAGGCCTTAGCACTGAATCAGATTCATATTTTATTACTTTACTTATTTTTTTTTTATTATTTACCTTATTTTAGTGTATTTTTATTGTCCATCACCTGTTGCTCAGTCTATTACTTGTGTGGTGAATATAAGAGGGAGGGCGAAGCTATCTAGAAGGGTAAATGCTCTTGATCTAACGAGAGGAGCCGTCCGCCATTAGGCAAGGAGCCAACACGCCAGTCCCTCCAGAATATGGATACCTTCTATATTAGCAGTAATATAAGATCGCTAGCGTTAAACATAAACAGAATAGGTTTAAATAAAGTGCGACTCCTCCCATGGGAAATTTTACTAACTGACTCTCTCCTAATACACAATTCCCTCTTTCTTATCCTGAACGCGATGTTCCACTGAACTATCCAAGAATTTGAACCATTCTCATGTCAATATTTGGATCCAACTCCCACAGAAACGATTCAAGGTGAAAGAAAGATGGTGAACAGATCAATAAACAGTGTGACAGCTATTTTTAATGCGACAATTTCTCCCAGCTGGGCATAGACCAGTCAGCAGGACCAGGCAGGTGGAATATTTGGGAATCCTTCGGCTCATTAGTCGGTGGCGACCGTCGCAGGGTCACCGGGGTTAATAAAACAAGGGGCCGATAAAAGCGCGGTTTGGCAGAAACCGGTCGCCAAAGAGACCGCCGCTCCCACGGCTACGGTCCGAAGCTACTATTGGGCCACTGGGCAGTCGTGCTTCAGCCGCGGGGCCTAGCTTGGCTCTAGGCTCTAGGCTCTAGGAACCTCGTGTAGGCCTACATCTGAAGATAGACAACTTGAAGAACGTGTTCTCAAACTTCAGTTCCTGAAACATTTAGCTAAATGTGTTTTAAGCTAATATATGTTTGTTCAAATATTATACAATATAATAGTTGTTTAATCTCTCTTTAGTAGTTCTACTCTGATTGAAGACCTCCCTATAGTAGCTATTTAGCCGTCAAAATTTCAATTAGTCTCTTAAGGCCAACGCATACAGCTACATACGCACTTATGCAGACATTTGCAGACGGACGGAGGAAAACTCGCTCCCCATGTTATTAGATGTTGCAACGCACTCAGACGTCCTTATGTCTGCCGATGTATATATGCATATGTTTACATTTAATCACATGGTGAGCGATTTTTTTCTCCGTCCGTCTGCATACGTGCGTCTGTTACTGTGTGCGTTGGCCTTTCATCTGAAAATTATTCCTCGTGGGAGTACACTTCCCTAGTTTAGTAGCCTACTAGATTGAATATTAACTGTAAAGAAACTAAGGACTATACTAAATCAATATTGCTCTAAGTTGGTTCCCATAAACACTGTCTTGCTGAGAATTTTATGATTTTTTTTATTTTGAAGAGCACTGATAAATGATTCGAGATGAATACTGATGAACCGTCAGTTACACTACAGCAGTTACAGCTACTACTGTTTGCATAAAGAGTAATGCAGTATAATAAAAATATGGACTGAAACATGAACTATAATACGCGTATAATAATTTTGAGATATAATTATTTAGTGATACAATAACTTAAAACTATATATTAAAACCGATTGAAATTTTCTGTTTCAGCTTATTAATTTTAAATAAAAATGAACTTGAATTGGATTAAAAAGTAATTTTACCGTTTAAATGCCGGGTCAACCTTGATTACATGGTATTCGCAGATGACTAGTCACCTATGATAATGCATGAACACAATCACAGTGAGTTTTACGAAATGAACAGATTCTGTGTCTTATTATTATTGTGTGGATTAGAAAAGTCCTTCACCGAAAAGTTGTAATAAAATTGTATTCCTTTCATTTACCATAAACGTAACTGATTCTTTGAATCACAGTAAAGAAAAATTAATCGGTTCTAACCGGCGCAATTTGCCGTGCTAATTAGCCCAGCCGCCGACAGAGCGCCTGCGCGATGCGCGCCATTATAACGCAGGCGCAGATCCGCCAGATAGCAGCAGTGTCGTGGCCGACGACGCAAGCGCAGTGTATCGTAATTGGTCGTGCTCCGCCGCTGTTTACGATAAGAGAGGCCTCGTTTACATGTCGCTCTGGTGGAGAAAAATGGATCTCGGAGCAACGCTTTCTCAGGCTGAGATTATTTGTTTTTATGTTCTTTACAGAATTTCTACGAATGCATGAGTATACAATATTGATATTTTAACTGGCGTCTAATAAAGTTTTATGTTCGATTGACTGCAGATTAGATATTGACATTCTTCAGTGAAATAACATTCTTCTCTCTACCTTGAATACGACCAAACTGAAGATTGGCATACGTCGCGAGATGGTATATAATTAAAGGGTTCGTGTTATAAAGATAAGGTAATGAAGACTTAATAACACCTCGGCGCTCCTTATATGCAGTTATTAGTACATTACACCAATAGAAATATATCCGATTTCTGTTGTAGATGTAACTTGAAAAATTTAGTTTTTTAAAATAGCCGAAATGTGGAATTATTACTTAAATAAATATTGCCTAAAATAGGAACTAGTCACGTATATATTATAGTACAACAACAAAACTATGTAAAATCTTTACAATACTAATAATTTCAACAATGTATCACTCATCTTCTTGATAACTTTCACCATTATATAGTTGTTATTTACTCAATCACGATTTCATAGAATTTCTCTCTCATGCAAGGCATTAATCGAGTGAAAATATTGGTTAACGAATACAAATACTGTATAATGGATATGAAGGTGGGAAAATTCAATCTATGTAACTCTCTAGAGTATTCAATATTAAATTATTTAAAAATATGTATTTATTTAATAAGTGTAAGTGAAAAAACTGTTATAAAGCTTTCATAATACCTAGTTGAAACCTTAATAATTTAGAAACTAATTATAACTAAATTTAGGAGTTAAATGTCTTAAAAATAAAAAAAAGCACAACTGTCCCCATTAACCTTCCAATTACAAAAATCAGCCTATTGGTAAAAATTGAAAATAATTTCCAATAATATATATATTTTTAATTTAATTCCACAAAAGTATATTGATATTATGTGTTGTAGTTATAACTAAAATGTTTTAAACACAAAACTCACTCCCTTCTCTGAAAGATTTCCTCAAAATTTAGATGTACTGTACCACCATTCACAATTATTGCAATAAGCCAATAAAAATGAAAATTAATAGAACTTTCAATGATAAAAACAATATACTGTTGCAATAGTCATTTTAAAATCCCATCTACTGTACACTAAATAAATTTCATTATGATATTATGATATAAATCATATCAAGTTTATCATGTCTTATGAATCAGTCTTCAGTAAATACTTTGAAAGACGGCTTATAGTGAAATTAAATAATGTTTTGAACAATAAAAAATATCTTTAATAATAATCAATAAAAGTGTTTGTTTTAGTGTTAAACCGTACTACAAAATAGTAAATATTTTCTAAGCATAGCGTAATAAGAGGTCCTACGAGTATACATATAGGCATATTTTAAAACGTAAAAATATGTTCAAATACCCGAACAAAAAATATATAACGCTAATATAATCGGTGTTAAAAACCCTCATCAATCTTTTGAGGTATTGTTCAAAGATTGGTATAAAATCTATATATATATATATATATATATATATATATATATATATATATATATATATATATATATATATATCTAAATCTTTTACTTATAAATCTGCCGATAGTCTTCTGTTACTTGGCCTCCATTTTCAAGTTAAAGTTTAATTTTGTTATAATTTTCTTTCAAAGAAATATTTCCATATTTTGAGAAGAAATTCAAAATTTTATACTGATGTAGGCCTAGATTTCTTAAAGGAATATTATCTGGCCGGTAAAAATTCGTTTAGAAGATTGAAATCCGTTTCTGTTGGAAATCGATCTCAATACATTTTTTTGTTAGAAACTTGATGGGTTTAGGTAAGAATCGAAAGTATTTCTCTAAAACCAGTCCCATATTTATTACTCTACTAAAACGTTGGGGAAATAAAAATATGCAAAATTACTTTTAGTTCTTTAAAAATACATATCTTATAGAATTGTAAATTTTATCTTTAAATTTATGCTTAGAAGAAATTTTAATTTGCCATTTATTTTCATATTGCTTAAGAGATATTGAATATGGGAAATTACCGAACCTTGGAACTGGACCGAACCTGGGAATTACGGAACCTTAAAAATTTAAGCTGGGAATTTTGATATTTTGTGACTCGTGTTATTCCAGTTATGACAGCGTTGTGAGAACAATAAACTTCTGGAGCCTTGTGTCAAAGTCGGTCGAGAAACTCACGTCTGACATCTTTACACCCGAGGCTGCAATGTTTTACAATGTTCAAGTACCGTACTATATGGCCTTTAATAAAGATTTTTTCATAACATATTCAACCGGAATTCTAAAATACATATCGTACTTGTTATCTGTCAATCAAGCCGTGACTATCGCGTAAATTTTTTAAATGTATACGCAAGTTATTTAAAGTAAAATTAAAATCAATAGTCTCACAACTTAAAAACTGTGACGAATGTATGAACTATTATTTTATTTAATTAATTAATATAATTAGCAATATTAATATGATCATAAATGGTGTGGAAATTTAAATAAGACATATGATTTTTTTAATTTTAAAAGCCAGCGATCAGATTAAAACAGCAATTAAAACTATTGTTTGTAAGGTGTAATATTTTTGGATAGCCTATGTGAATGAAAGTTTATGTTACTAAACTTACCATAAATCTGATGACAATTTTTTTACCGTTTTACATTACCCAACACTTAAAATAATGATCTTACATGCAATTAAGTCGAAGCCATGTCGTGATTTACCAAACAAATGCGAAAAAAATTTTACGAATTATTTGAATCGTAATATATAATTACATTTACAATAATGTATATGATAAAATTGATATTTTAAATACATAAAAAGTACTTCCTCTTATCTCAAGTCACTTGAATCGTTCAAACACGAGGGTGCCAATGCGCCCCTAAGCGCATCATCTTGGCGGGAAAAAACAACCGTAACAATTGAGGAGCAAACATGTTCCGGGTTAGGGGATGTCCCTGCAGGGTGCAGAGCATAGGGGTTGGGCAGAGCACCCTCCATCTCTCCAATATAACGCGCCCGGCGCGATATTGCTCTGGGGGCAACTATCGATTACACCGATATTAAATAAGTCGGACCCCTGACATATCGAATAAGCTATCGTTAATCACCGAGGACAGGTACCCCTCTTGGGTGAGGGTTGAAAAGAAAGTGGAGGGGAGCGGGGCTGTTTTGGATATCTGCGAAAATAGTAATACCACAGACAAGAGAAAAAATAGTTAACTATTTTTCTTATCTATGGTAGTATTAATTGATTTACCCATAATTCCAGTAAAACTCGGGTCGAATCTGGACCATTTGTCATTAATTAATGATGTTTCCTAATAACATGTCGACGTTAGGTAGTAACATGCCCGGGGTTGGGGTTGGACCGTTCCCCATCAAACCGTTAAAAAATGCCTCTGGCGTAGAAATACATAAAATAAAATAAAAAAATTTAGTCACTATATTAATTTTAGTTCCAAAAATATAATCGGTAAAGGTTGTCATTCAATTTGTAAATGTTACTTGATTCGTTCCACTTTTTCATATGTTTTGCTCTTTATTTCAATAACTAAATTAAATGATTTTTGACATGGATATGTCTTAGCTCTGAGGAGGGGTGTTAGCAATTTGAACGACCAAAATAAAAATAAGAATAACATAAGAACAGCTGTTTAGATGAACTGAAAAAATATCATTATACATATCCATGATAATTTCCCACAGGGAAGTAAACACAATAATTTTATCATTCAGAATTCAGATTGAGGCACATCTCTTTTTATTCCTCTACTAGCAGTTAGTCCGTCCTTTGTATGACTCAGTTGTATGATCATATATTATATCTGAAAGAATGTCAGTTAATCTAAACAGCTGTTCTTACAACAACAAAATTCAATACACTAGCTTTAGAAGTTTCTATGAAAAATAAATCTAAACAATTCATTATAAATTTGTGCGTTACACAAAAATATCTGCTAATATCTCCCAGAGCTTAGACATATCCATGTCTAAAGAAGAATGAATCAGATGAAATTTTTATTATTAATTTTAAATTAGATTGAATTAAACAATTTTTATCGTTACGAAAATTTGTTTTACTTTAGGTACAATTTTAATATAGTATGATTTTAAAATTTTTGTCTTTATTCTACGTATATTCATTGCATTTCATTGTATATTCACATCTAAAGTAATATTGTTTCCTAGTTTTAAATTGCAAATAATTGGTTTACATTTGACTTGTTTAGTTTTAAGTTAAATTAGTTTAAGAATATATTGTTCATTTTACTCCATTAGGAATGTGAACAATTGTAGACTATTGTAATCTGCATTAGTATGTATCGTTTTTGTGTACTATTTTTGGCAAAATAAAGATTTAAAATAGGTTTAACATCAACCAACGTAACAAACACGGTAAACAAGCTAATTATTTTTGTTCTAATTTGACAGGTGTTTATTTCTTTCTGTTAAATCAACGTAATAGTTCATTTGTTATTACTAATATATATCTCATAATTGAGTTTTATAGAAATAATTAATTAATTATAAATTCTGTGACTCTGGTTAAAGTAAACAAAAATATTCTCCAAAAGGTATAGAATAACTAACATATCATAGTGGGTGGTCCCCGGAGAAGTGTTACGGATATACCTTGCTTAGTGTTGTAGAAATACAGACAGTCGGATAGATATGAATTCAGATAAAAAAATCCTACTTTTCTGGGATAAAAACATGAAAATAGCCAAAAATATCATAGTTTCAATTAGTGTACGGACAACATTAAAAATTTGTTTATAGGCCTATACTTGAATAATTTCTTCTTTGAAAAAAATTATGTTACCCAGTACCCTACTTTAGCAGTTGAGTCATGGTTTTAGCTTCGTTTTAACAGAATTCAAATGATGACATGTACAAGTCCTGGAACAACGGATGAGTGAGTGTTCGATCCCCGTTGACAAGTGTACCCGTGAAAGGTTCATTGGTTGTCGACGAGTATATCGAGGGAATAAATTCTTTGTTTTCCCTGTTGTTAATTAAGCGACTTTCCAGCTGTTGATTTAGTTGTTAACAGGAACAAATGCGTTTTAAAACTTTAAATTTTAAAAGTAAGCTGAAATAAATTGAATTCATTATATTTCTATTTCTGTGAATCTAGGGTTCTAATCTTATATAAACGGTCCCTTGTGTAACTCACTAGGGATACTAATTCTAACCCGCTTCTTGAAATGCTGGAGACTTGGAATTTGACACGGACCTTCCTTTTGGTCCACAACTGACAGGAACATTACCAGATATAACAATTTTGCATTACAAACCGAAAAAAAATGTTAAAACTTTCCCATTTAGAATGCATTGGGTTTATTTCGTAAAGTGCAGGGTTTCACTTTTTCGCTCAAAAATAATATGACTTCCTGATGAGCTAGAGACTTGAAATTTTTTATGAACGTTTCTAAGAGGTCCTTTAAATAATCGAACCATCTGATTTTCCCAAATTTTAATTTTTATCACCCAAAAAATCTTGAACATTTTCAAGAAAAATCTTCGTTTTTGGTCATATCATATATGGAACGGTCAACGGTATCAAGAACGAAGGGATTATTGTGCCACAGATTTTGCAAGATCTACAACTTTGGTCTCTTGACTTTTTTTCGTAACTCGTCTCTCCTTCACCCTTGGATAGCGTTAGATTTTTTTACCATCAGTGTGATCTTGGGTTCATTGCAGAACGACAGACAGACATACGTCAGCCAGAAAACCACTTTTTGGATTCAGGGCTCCTCAAAGCGGAAACTTCCCGTCTCACCTTAGATTCGAAAATTTTTACGGAAACAATATTTTCTTTATATAATAAACATGGGGAAAAGGTAGATTAATAAATATTATTTTATTGCCCATTATAAGTATATATGGGATACCATATTTATATTATTTCTAACCGGTTGTTTTATTGAGTAAAAATTAATTGTGACTGGTTAAAATTTGATATCACATACCATTATTATTTATTATACGGCTCCTTACTCGATGTGTAAACTAGGTTTACATATTGAATAGCCACCTCTTTAAAAAGGTTTGTGTAAAGGTGGCATCATTAAAAAATGTGCAAACGTGCCGCCGGCACCCTTTTGACAAGTTCATTAGACATTTACTTAATGTTATCGTTTGTTATTTATCGATTTAAACACGATACCCCTGTAACCAAACACTAACACGTTGCTCCTGTGACAAAACGTTAACACTTTACCCCTGTGATCAGACATTAACACTTTACCCCTGTGACCAAACACTAACACGTTGCTCGTGTGACAAAACGTTAACTCTTTAACCCTGTGATCAGACATTAACACATGTGACCAAACATTAACACGTTACTGTGACCAAACACTAACACGTTGCTCTGTGACAAAACGTTAAAACTTTACCCCTGTGATCAGACATTAACACTTTACCTCTGTGACCAAACATTAACACGTTACCTCTGTAACCAAACATTAACACTTTACCCCTGTGACCAAACACTAACACGTTGCTCCTGTGACAAAACGTTAACACTTTACCCCTGTGATCAGACATTAACACTTTACCCCTGTGACCAAACACTAACACGTTGCTCGTGTGACAAAACGTTAACTCTTTACCCCTGTGATCAGACATTAACACTTTACCTCTGTGACCAAACATTAACACGTTACCCCTGTGACCAAACACTAACACGTTGCTCCTGTGACAAAACGTTAACCCTTTACCCCTGTGATCAGACATTAACACTTTACCTCTGTGACCAAACATTAACACGTTACCTCTGTAACCAAACATTAACACTTTACCCGTGTGAACAAACATTAACACGTTACCTGTATGATCAAACGTTAACACTTTACCCCTGTGATCCAATATAACGCGTTACCCCTGTGACCGAACCTGAACACTTTACCCATGTTACCAAACCTGAACACTTTACCCCTGTGACCAAACATTGACACGTTACACCTGTAACCAAACATTAACACGTTGCTCCTGTGACCAAACACTAAAACGTTACCCCTGTGACCAAACACTAACACGTTTCTCCTGTGACAAAACGTTAACCCTTTACCCCTGTGATCAGACATGAACACTTTACCTCTGTGACCAAACATTAACACGTTACCTCTGTAACCAAACATTAACACTTTACCCGTGTAAACAAACATTAACACGTTACCTCTATGATCAAACGTTAACACTTTACCCCTGTGATCCAACATAACGCGTTACCCCTGTGACCGAACCTGAACACTTTACCCATGTTACCAAACCTGAACATTTTACCCCTGTGACCAAACATTGACACGTTACACCTGTAACCAAACATTAACACGTTGCTCCTGTGACCAAACACTAAAACGTTACTCCTGTGACTAAACATTAACACGTTATCTCTGTGACCAATAACTAACATGTTACCCCTCTGACAAACATTACCACGATACCTCTATAACTAAACATTAATACGTGACCTCTGAGACTAAATATTACCACGTTACCCCTGTGACCAAACATTACCACGTTACCCTTGGGACCAAATATTAACACGTGACCTCTGTGACAAACATTAATACGTGACCTCTGTGACCAAACATTACCACGTTACCCCTGTGACCAAAGATTAACACGTTACCTCTGTGACCAAACATTAAAACGTGACCTCTGAGACTAAAAATTACCACGTTACCCCTTTGACCAAACATTACCACGTTACCCTTGGGACCAAATATTAACACGTGACCTCTGTGACCAAACATTAATACGCGACCTCTGTGACCAAACATTACCACGTTGCCTCTGTGACCAAACACTAACACGTTACCCTTGTGACTAAAAATCAACACGTTACCTCTGTGAACAAACATTAACACGTTACCCTTGTGACTAAACATTAACACGTTATCTCTGTGACAAATAATTAACACGTTACCTCTCTGACTAAACATTACCACGTTAACCCTGTGACCAAATATTAACACGTGACCTCTGTTACCAAACATTACCATGTTAACTCTGGGACCAAAAATTAAGACGTGACCTCTGTGACCAAACACTAACACGTTACCTCTGTAACTTACCATTAATACCCTTGTGACCAAACATTTAAATCATCAGAAAATATGTTTAAAATTTAGGTTTATAAACAACTTGTTGATTAGGAATCTTAAAATAATATTTGTTAAATAGTTATAAAGTTTATCTTAACTGTGCAAAAATAGTTTTTCTTTTATGTCAAAACACATTGATAAAACAACCTTAGAGGTAGGAGAGCTTCAGGAAACTTTCCAACCCCTTTCATGCACCACTGCAGTGTTTCCGCCTATTTTTACTCACTTTCCGTAAGAACAATGTTAAAGTCAAATAATCACTGTGAATTTGTTGACAACCAAAAACCTTGTATTTGGAGTCAATTGAACGAGTAGAAAAGTACCTAGTGATCTATCTGATTAGGATTTCATATTTTTAATGTACTTAATGGATACTTGATAAACTATTTCTAAAAAAATTAGCTCAAAATATATTATTGATACATTCTAAAAATTTCACTTAGATCCCTTATAAATATCTTTGTGGTCCAATATACCTTAATTTGAAAATTCGTTTTTGAAGAGAGACATGTTTCAGATACACAGTTCTTAAAGCGCTCTTAATCCAGCTATTGCAGACCCTTACAAGAATTATGCGTATACCAATAAATATGTACGTTATGAGAGTGAAGTTCCTCTATTTCCGTTACACCTAACGTGTTCCCAAGTAACCGAGTTATGCAAGTGACCAAGTTTAACACGAATTCAAAACTGATATTTCTAGGAAAACTTCATCTTAGGTTACAAAAATGTAGGATGTGCTTTCATAAACTATGTCGTATGTTGAATGTGGCTTCAAAATGTCAAAAATAGTTTCATCAAAAATATCAACTCACTATGAGTGTGCTTTCATCCAAAATGTCAACTGACTATGAGTGTGCTTTCATCCAAAATGTCAACTGACTATGAGTGTGCTTTCATCCAAAATGTCAACTGACTATGATTGTGCTTTCATCCAAAATGTCAACTGACTATGAGTGTGCTTTCATCCAAAATGTCAACTGACTATGATTGTGCTTTCATCCAAAATGTCAACTGACTATGATTGTGCTTTCATCCAAAATGTCAACTGACTATGAGTGTGCTTTCATCCAAAATGTCAACTGACTATGAGTGTGCTTTCATCCAAAATGTCAACTGACTATGAGTGTGCTTTCATCCAAAATGTCAACTGACTATGAGTGTGCTTTCATCCAAAATGTCAACTGACCATGAGTGTGCTTTCATCCAAAATGTCAACTGACTATGATTGTGCTTTCATCCAAAATGTCAACTGACTATGAGTGTGCTTTCATCCAAAATGTCAACTGACTATGAGTGTGCTTTCATCCAAAATGTCAACTGACTATGATTGTGCTTTCATCTAAAATGTCAACTGACTATGAGTGTGCTTTCATCTAAAATGTCAACTGACTATGATTGTGCTTTCATCTAAAATGTCAACTGACTATGATTGTGCTTTCATCCAAAATGTCAACTGACTATGATTGTGCTTTCATCCAAAATGTCAACTGACTATGATTGTGCTTTCATCCAAAATGTCAACTGACTATGATTGTGCTTTCATCCAAAATGTCAACTGACTATGATTGTGCTTTCATCCAAAATGTCAACTGACTATGATTGTGCTTTCATCCAAAATGTCAACTGACTATGATTGTGCTTTCTTCCAAAATGTCAACTGACTATGATTGTGCTTTCATCCAAAATGTCAACTGACTATGATTGTGCTTTCATCTAAAATGTCAACTGACTATGAGTGTGTTTTCATCAGGAGTAGACACTTAACAAGGGGCCGTTTGCGAAACACATGTTTCACTACTACGGTAGTCTGTCTTGTCTGCCACCTGCCGGCTCCCTCCCCTAATCTCCGTGACTTCTACCCCATATTGCTTTGACCACTGACCTGTTGTATCCCGCACGTGCGCTCTTGTGAGGCTAATCGCGCGAGAATTAATGAAACTCCTCTCACTATCATCTCCCCTCTCCCCTCTCCCCTCATCACTCACCCTTCACCACTCACCCCTTGTCATGCTAATCGACGCGGACGTTTTATTTGATTTTATTACTGTCTATTTGATCGCCGAGAGATGAATGGTTTTGGGTTCGGTTTAATATTATTTTATTGGTTTCTTGAGAGGGGGAGTGTCCTTTTGTTTTCTCCCTTGATAGCTTCTATTGTTGAACGTTGAATTGGAGAGTTTAGATGTCCCAACACTGTGATCTGTTTGGAATCAGGAGTAATTAATTTTATATTGTTTGTAATCATGATGATCAAAGTCAAAAAAGCACAAAACCAAAATCACAAAACCTTATTGTGAATATACTTTTCAGAGTGTCTTTTGACCTATGTTCTTTGGGGTTCCTACAGAATAGTTAAGTACCATATTAACTGTATTAATTATTAACAATTATTTTATTATTATTATAAATTAAGGAAGATCCACTATATTGTACATACTTTATATCTTCTTTATTAACTTGTAATTTTGAAGAAAGGCTATCTATATTAGTTACATATTTTGCAATATCACATTTTACCAAGTGTTATTGAAAATAGCTATACCACTACCAATCTATTAAAACATGTCTTTCATAACATTTTACTCTCTTATTCATTTACCTTTAAACATTTATATTTAATTTACAGTTGTTGAGTGATAAAATGTTTTAATTACAGACAGAATTTTTACGACTTTGTTGTCCAGTGCCAGTGATAGATTCATTAGTTTAAACCATATAAATATATTGAATCAACAGTTTAACTATACACTCTGAATAACTTAATAGTAATGATAAATAAGTTTATCTCTCGCTAAACACAAGGAGAACTGACGTGTTGACACAACGTCTGTCAAAGGCCAGGGAAACGCGAGCCGTGGGGCGGTGGTGATATTTTAGAGGGCGGTGACATCCACGTAATAAACCTCCCCGGAGATCAGATAGCCCTAATGACGGCTGTCGGGGCTGATAGGCCTAGTTTACAAGCCACTGGGCCTCAGGCCTGGCCCGACACTAAAACTGGATCTTTTTATTTGTCTGAGTAGGGCTGCAACTAAAAACCTAGACTAGGGAAGGCCGAGAAAGTGAGGGCTTTACCGAATCATTCAAGGACGAACAGACAGCTTAATAGGTTGAGTAATCTTAATTTCCTATTTTACTTTTTGTTATTGTATAGCCAATTATGCTATAAAATGGAAGGTTAGTGACCTTATGTTGCTTTAGTTTCAAAACTAAACAATAAAGAGAATAAAGTTAGAACTCTTTTGAGTTTTAATTCAACTAAGTTTAATGGTTCTTAGTATTAAATTTAATCTCTTTTTTGTTCTTTGTTTTTGTTCATTTTGGTGAGGGTGATTCTATGTTATTTAAATTGTTATTGCAGACATTTCCCATCACCTTTAGTAAAAAAACGTTCACAACAGCTGAAACAATCATATTTAAAGCAGTCAAATAAAGTTCGTTGTAGGTTTTTGTCTGCTTCAAACATTTTTTCAGATTTCTAGAGGCTTATACTGGTTTACGTTTTAATCTTACCATTTTATACATTTCACCTCGGGACGGAATCAGACCGGGAAACTTTGTTTTGCTAACCGTGATGGAGAAAACTAAATAGCAAATGAAAACTATGGATATTTGAAACATTTAATTAAAAAAATCATTTTACTCTATGTATTCTTTTAAGCCCTGGAAACTGAAATGTAATACAAAAAATAGTGTAGTAAAAGATAAAGAAATTTTAAACGTGATTTTGTATTCCACAAAATATATAAAGGGTATTTAAACACATACTCTACACACGAAGTGACAATAATTAGTCACTGACAAATCGTCAATTGGCCAAAGTGAATATTCAAAATTGTGAATAGTTTGCGGTAGGAATGTAAATAAATTATGAGATTCTTTCCACAATGCATAAAATATGATATGAATTGATGAGGGTAATAACGGGATCGTTGTTACGGCAACCATTACACGATAGAGCAAGAGCATCTGCATAGGCCACTATTTACATCTGACATCTGACAGCATACCGACGTTGGTATGCGGGTAATGTTATGCGAAACTAGGCATTATTGGCGTATGGAATGTCAAACATATCGGAATGTTTTAGAGGTCTACGGATCACATGTGCCCGGGGTGTAGTAACGGATTTATTCTGTACGTTATTGAGTAATGTGTGTTATTTAATAAGCATGTTTTGGTGAGGATAAACATATTTTAAAGAGTTTTAGTGACCTTAAAATATTTCTAAAATGTGTCCAGTGTGCCCATTCTTCAACTAATTAGATAACAAAGTTTTTATCTTTTTTATTCAAGCTCTTAATTTGACAATATTGTCAAATTAAACCTAATTCAAATTAGTGCACCATAAATATGGCAACGTTCTCAATGTAAGATTAAAATATTTTACAGTGTTTGATTCCCTGAATGACATAACTGTTGTGCTATTTACACTATTAACCTGTTCCATAATATATATAACTTCATTTGTGTCTTAAGTTTCATTAGTAGGCCTAGTTTAATATTAGGATGATAGGAAAATGCTATATTAATCCATTCTTTGTAATATTGACTAGTTTTTGGCCCTACTGAGAACTATACATTCTGAAAAATATTGACATTACCCTCATTTAACATGGTTTAATATAAGACAAGAAATAAAATCTTATATATTATAAAAGATAAAACATTATTTAGATAATATAGACACTATTTCATGGTCATATTCAATTTTCATAAGTCATAATAACATAGGTTTAATTTTAAAAAATCGCAAATAAGATTGTGATATTGTAATTAGGATAATAATTCAGGTGTTGTTGCAAACCGCTGGTTTCTCGCAGCTCACAACTTGGCAATGTTACTTACTCACAATGTTGATAAGGTAAAATTTCTCATTAGTTGCATTAAATTATTTTGAAATAGATCCTAGCTTTTAACTTATTGATAGAAGTTTTTTTTTGTGTGTGGATGTCATAGCATAGATGAACGGATACTAAACGGATACTTATAATCCGTTCCTCTCTGGTCATAGTCAATAACATTTTAACGCTTTGAGGTTTGGTTTTTAACGATTTTTACATCCAAACCACTATCTTATTACTACTTAACGTTAACCTGCTTTAGATAGCTAGTAAATTAATAACCAAATTACAAACGGTGACTGGGTTTGGAATTGAACCGACGACCCTCGGACGACGAGGCGAGCAAGGTACCTCCGTGCTACCAATCAGCTGTTCAATCAGTTCTGATCATTTTAACTTAGACTATTGCTATTTTGTAAGCTGATTTAAATAATGGTTTAACTATCTTGAACTATCGATAGTATAGTTTTCAATAAATATTGATGACGTCACTTATCTTCTACCCGTCTATCAGCTTACCTTTCACAGCAAACCACTTTTTATCTATAATCGTTTATCTATAATAGTTCTCCTTTCGATGCCAAACGCTAATTGCGATTTATTACGACCTAAATAATATCAATACATTAATAACTAGTTTACCCGTCCTGCGTTGCTGCGATGTAGCCTACATAACAGATTAATTAGGTTTAGGTTCGTTGGCAAAAATGTGAAACATAATATAATTATTATTATCTTTCAGAAATGGCGATCTATCCAGCTATTTTCAGCCAAATTATGTCTAAGAAATGATTGTATTCATGTAGAATTTAGGCATTAAAACATATATGAACAATTAATTTAGTTAATTTAGACTATTTCATCCTTTACCGGCTACCTACCTTTTATCATTTACAACCAAATACACACATTCGCAATGCACTTTTACAAAACGTTTAATGCGTACTTCACCCAATACATTTACTTATCTATAATATTATAAAGAAGAGGTGGTTTCTGTATGTTTGTGGGTTTGTGTGTTTGTGGGTTTGTGGGTTTGTTGTGGCAAGTGAACGCAAAAAATATTGAACCAAACAGTTTGAAATTTTACACAAAGACAGATCTTAAACTCATGCAACACATAGGCATACTCATTTCCTTAAAATCCTCTCAGGCTACGCCCTGTGAACGTCCTAAGTTTCAATGTTTACATTTTTAGAAAATGAAAACATAAAATAACTTGAATGTCAACAGCTGTGAACACTAAAATTTGACAGTTCGAGAAGCAGAAGACATGGTTGTTGTAAATACCCTGGGATTCAATGTTTACAGTTTTTAATGTCAACATCCGTTTACTTTACATTTTGACAGTTCGGGAAGAAAAAGAAATAAAGTTAATTTTTACACATAAACTGCTGGATCGAAATTAGTGAATTATTAGTTCGAAATAGTGGAATGGTAGATTTTTAATTTTCTCCCGATGCCTGCCTCTATTACGTTAATGCTTATCCTCTCCCAATATTTGAAATATGTTACTTTGTCATGTTTAGATATATACTTAGACACGTGTTTTGTCATTTTGTAAACAATTATGAATTAATTATCAATAACTTAAATGTATCTGTAGAGCCTACACCTCTCAGCCTTTTTTACCCGCGCGAAGAACGGGTACTTTGGCTAGTAATAATATAAAAATATAAAATAGCTGATTAATATAGTAAATGTAGTATGTTTAAATATTGTAATTATTTTTATTTGGCCAACATAAAAATTATGTGAGTTAATCAGACAGAAAATAAAAAATTAAATATTCCCAAAAACTGTAAAATATTAACATGGCGAATAATAATGTTCATTTTGTACATTATCTATTTACTTGATATTTTTAAATTATTAATGATTGATACAGAAGGCATTGAATAGCAAATCACATTGCTACTGGTTGAAACAGGTTTCCATAGAAACTAGCTATGGTATTGAATGTTTAATATATTGTTCTGGCACGTCTCTGATTTCCAACAATAATAAATAAAATTTAAATTTTATAAAAATTGTCTTAAACATAGAATATTTGTATTCTCATTTTCATGAAATCCTACATTATTGTGAAACCTAAATTTTTTTACATTTATTTTTATCTTAAATTTATGAAACTTATAAATTGTATAAATAAAGGATTTTATTCATATATTAACAGAAAAGAGTATGCAGGTTGTTCCTAAATACATAAACTATGTTTTTAGATAATGGATAGACTCAACATGAATAAATATCATTTATAAAAATTGAAATAATGAAAATATTAATTTTTTTTATCCTATAATAGTAACTTAGCCTACGATGTGTTTTAGTTTTTTTTTATTCGGAACCTTGAAATAGAGAAAAACTTTAGAATTAATTGTGTAGTTTTTTTGTAATATGAATATAAATTAGAAATTTTTTAAATTTGTACCCTAAATTTTTTAATCAACAAAAATTATTGACCGATACTTTAAAATCGTACATTTGTAAAAAATTTAATAATTGTTATTTTTATTTTTACAATTATTTGTTAAATATATATATATAAATATATAAAAATTTTACACTATTGTTTTTGTTTGTAGAGATAGAAAAATAACATGCGGGTATTTTCCATAGAAACTTTGGTAAATGTATATTATAAAGAAAAAACAGCTGTTTAGATGAAACATTCTCTTTAGACATATCCATGATCTAACCAATTTCCCACAGGGAAGTAAATACAAAATTTATTTTCACTAAAACCCTCTCGGACACATGTAGAGTGTAGTTTGCTCTTCCTAAAATTTCATGAAGATCGGATGAGTAGTTTGGCAACGCATAAAGGACATAAAGACTTGCATTTATTTTTCTATATAGAGATTTATATATCATTGTTTGGAATTTAGAAACTGATTCATTTCAACGAAACCGAACACTTAAATAAATGATTGAGAAGAGAAGCAAATAATACCGAAATCAATAAATCAATTCTGTAAAATCCAGCGGCCTTTTCTCTTTTGAAATAATTTGTCCCCCAAGCCTAATGAGTCAGTTCGGTAATTTCCGAAAAACCAGTGACCTTTTTTCCCAGGGACATTATCTGTACCATTGTGGCGGCTTCTCCAGAAGCGGCGGTTTTTGCCAAAGGCGGCGCTTCTGTTAATTGTACCCATTTAATATGCCGGCCGCAGCGTTTACAAAAAACCGTAAGTCACAAAATGGCGCCGCAGCTCAAATTTGGTCGATCATGAAGCTTCGGTGACGAAAGACGCGTTGAAACACTGAGATATTTTGAAATAGACATGGATATTGGCGCGGAGAAGTGTATTTTAACGATTATGTTCGATAAATTAGTAACACAATGAGAAAATAGGCACTTATTCATAACTTGTGACCACTAATCAATTGAAAATATAAGGGCAAAATAATAACAAATATTTTCAGTGAAACCACATATATTGACTGTAAACAACGCAACCAAAAACTGTTAAAGTTTAGTAAAAATATTACTAGTATAAAAGAATCAATAGCCAACCTAACTCCGTAATGCACAGTGTATCGCCGAAATATATACTTTGAAATACAGCTCTGCGGAGCTTTTTATTAGTCTACCTAGTTTTTATTAGTCCGTAATGGTTTACTATAGTCTTTAATAGTGATCTCCAATAGTTTCGGTTTAGATGTCCCAACGAAGTTGCCTAGCGCAACGAATCAAATTAATCTTTATCATTTACATATAATTTTGTAAAGTATATTAAGCTTTTCATGAAAGTAGTGGTCATCTAGATTTAGCTATTTAATTTCCAATAGTTTTGGATAGTTTACACCATATTTTTATTTGTTCGTTGAATTTTAAAACAATATACTAATGAGGTTAATGAACGTAGATGAACTTAATTAACCTATATGATTCTCAGACAGTTTCTTGTAACGTGAACAAACTTTTGTTAACGAAATTTGTAGATGTTAAGTGAGGCTTTAATAAGGAAACATGCCAGGCTGAACGAAATACAGCGCGGAATTACTGGAGCAAGAACACTTGTTATTAAATTAAGAGAGCTTGCCCTCCTTCACTGGTATATTTAATTTTGCAGACTCAACGATATTAACTGAGTGTAAACCCCCTTAAATGGAAGAAGGCGTTTAATTTTTCTGCCAGTTTTTCTCTCACAACGATAGATTAAAAGTTTTTAGAGCATATTTTTGTTTATATTGAATATTGACACAGATATGTCTTAGCTCTGGGGGGGGGGGTATTGGTGATTTGCAAAATGGAAAATATGTAACAGGTTTCCATAGAAACCACCAGAGCTATTGTATTGAATTTTTTACGTAAAAGAAAAAGAACAGCTGTTTATGTGAACTGAAAACATTTCCTTTAGACATATCCATAATCTAACCTATTTCGCAAAAGGAAGTAAATGAGATACAAACTCCTTTTATTGTTGTTTCAACATACATTTAAAGAATTAAGACTTCACGATTATATGAAATAATGTGTTTAATATAATGAAATGTGATTGAAATAATGTGTAATGTGTTTTTAATAAAAGTGCTGCTTGCACTTCAAGTATGGAATTTACTACTGAAATTAAAGTTAAAATAAAAGTTTCCGGACCCAGTCACCAGTTTTATTTGAGTTGAAGTTGCAATGTAGGAAGTTTTAGAAGATTGACGTTATATAACTACCAGATCCACGCAGCACGCTGGCGTGAGAGAAGCGAAATTCCTTATCTTCCTGCTACAGTATTGATACCCTCTGTTTCTGGAACACCTGATGCTTACGGAAATTTTGTTGAAAACCCTTGTACTTTGTTTCTTAGGGTTGATTAAGAGGGGAAAGGATTTTATTTCACCAATCTATCTCAATATATTTGTCCATAATCAATTACAAAATATTAAAAACTGTGCTGGAGTAGGCTAAATAATATACCAAAAACTTACGTATAAAATAGAATATAACGCCTAATAAGTAGGCCAGTCCAACAAACATACAGTAAACCCGCCTGTAATTCTTTTTTAAAACATACAACTGGTACACGTAAAGTCTCAATGATTCATTGCCAATCAAATGTTCTTTAACCTAATCCAATTTATTGTCTCTGTCCAACTTTTATTCGCTATAAACTGGTTGATTTGTCCCATAAAATCAGTAGTTTAAGGTCGTGCCGCCAATGGCGCGACATCCGCCTTGGCTCACCGCCGCCGTCGCATCCGTCTGATAGTCACTTAGCCTAATCTTCAAGTCTTCGCCGTATCAGCCATTTACGGAGTGCTGTTTTCAGCATGTGAGTTTATAATTAGTCGACGGAGATCAATCTAGCGTGTCACTATAGCAAAGTCAAAGAAATATAAAACAAATTCTCTCACAGAAAACCTGCTTACTCAAAGAATTTTCATATCTTAAATAATTTTTTATAATCTTACCAGGTTACATTATATATTCAAGCTATCAGCAAACAAACTAAGGTAGATTGTTCCTATTTTAAATAAAAAATCAATATTGTACATTGCGGTCTTGAGCTGTTTAGGTTTGGCTGTTTTTAGATTTCTATAGAATTCTACTCATTACACTACACTTAGGATAATTGGTTACTATACATTGGAAACCTAAAACGAATTAAAATGGTAGACATTTGCAATAGTAATTGAAATATTCTTTAATCGTAATTGATCAAATGATTGAGTTACCTCGTTTGACACCTAGAAGCATCGGTCCACCCATGTATTAGTTCAGACAAGATGTATATACCTGATTACCTTATTGCTAGGTTCCTTAAGCACGTCAGCTATATTTTTTCGCCCCCCTGTTAGGATTGTTATGATCTTCCAAGACTTAAAAGCTAGTTAGTTACTGAAATGGCAACTTGTCCAGGTATTATAAGCCAAGTATGAATGAGAAATAAGTGTAAGATGATTGTGGCGCGATTTGACTGACTAAGGCTGACATTTTCCTTAGACAGAACTGTTAATTAATAGCTAAACAGTCAATAAGGGACCTACATTTTAACGTCGAATCCGAACCACTGCCTCGGAATAATTAAAAACTAGTCTAATTATGATGATGGTATCTGTGGATGAACTTGGTATTCAATAGTACGGGCGATAATCCGCACCAGAGGAAACCCCATCACCGACCATCGCTCACAAATATCCACACAAGTATCTGGATTATAGGACATGTCATCGTAAGCCTGGTAAACTGCCGTAATCTTCCGATCGTCTCCTCCTGGTGAATGCAACTGTCCCTCTCCATGATGCCAAGAGTTGTAGTCCTTACCTCAGTAGGCCCAGTGCTGTCAGTTCGGAGTTAAATTGATCTCATTGCTTAATTCACTCATCTTATGAACGGTTTAAAACTCACATTTGAGGTTAACCACTAAAACGCACTATGTTTATGGATAAACCAGTTGATTTAGCGTTTCATTATGTCCATAATGACATTACTTTCGTCAAATGCTAGGCTCTGATTGGTCTAGAACCTGTGTCGTAATGAACAATCTGTATCGTTATGAACTCATAATGAGTTCATATGAGTTATGGTTTTCAATTTCCGTTCAATAATGAACCTCTTAATGATGCTACTTTCAATATCTTTATTTGTACTATCTTTTGGAATGGTCGTATAAACAAATTTTCTTTTAATTATATTCTTCCTTTTAAACATATGATCAGCTGATTATTAAAAGCAGTTAAATTGAATAATATTTCTATATTATTCAATTTAACTGTCACGTTTACGTCAGGCTGAATATATGTTGGGATATCAAACCTACAATAGTTTGATAACATGTGTAGGAAAGTAAACAAAGTAGACTGATTAACTAATTAAGTGTATTGTTAAGGAAAAAAGCCATATGGTTTTTCCCACATAAGGACCACAATTAAGGATACCGTCAAATACGAAAGCTTTCGTTTATAAACGCTCAAGGACTCCAAACTTGACAAAGCCAGAGGGTATGTAGCCAGAGTTAACATAGTCGAGAGATGCTAACCATGTGGTAGGCACACAGTGGTGCAAGGGTCCAGCCGAATTTCGATTTTATATATTTACTATGTATTTATAGTTATATCATTTTACCACAGAAAATTGGTTAACTATGTTTAACTAATTTGTCCCGTCAGATTCTGTGTCAAACGTTGTTCAAAAGCTGTGTATTCGTATGTATTCTGATAATCTCGTAAAAATGTTCGTTCATAGTTTATAATTAACGAATCAATGTGATAATACTTTACGTACAACATTAATATCACAAATATCCATTACTTTCCCTTAGACTACCATTAGCGATATTGCCAGCCAAAGAGCGCCTCCGCCCCTTGATAACATGGTAAGGGGCCATTTATTACCCTAATTGCTGAGATAAGCGGCGATATGAAGGCGGTGCGTCGCGGCGTCGCCCCATTGTGGATATGCTAAGCGCCCCCCCCTCCACGTGGGACGCGCGGGTGTCATGATTACTGCTATACGAGTAGGCCTATCTCCCGCCGTATATGAGCCGACTTGATTTATTGTCTTATAACCTCCAACTATTTGCCACCGGTTTTGAAAGCATAATTTATTGTCGTGGAAGTTGAAAGCTAGTTTGATTATTTAAATGAGAATGTCTATGTGGTTTTAGAGGAGTTTAAATATCGCAGAAAATAGCCTGTAGAATGTTCAATGAATTTGCTACTTGTAGTCAACTATGCACTCAATAATTTAATTAATTAATTTCAATGTACATTTTTACCAAGCTTAATAGAACTTTCTTAAAAACCAGTAATTTAATAATAATTTAACTAAAAAAATTATTTTAGAATCAATGCTAATCTTAAGCTAAACTAGAAATTAAGCTTAAGTTAAACATAAACATTGAGTTTAAAAAGAAACAGTGCCTTTAACTCAAATATGCTAATATATTTTATACTTCAAACAAATTAAAATAGCAAATGAATTAAATATTTGAGTTGATTTAGAATTAATAACATTTCTACTGTACACGATTATTCAATCTTGACACGTTATAGTAATAAACCGTTTTTTCTATCCGGAAGGATTTACGATCAGGAAGAAAGTTATAGATACTAGGGATAATTGAAATGCTGGAGTGGCGCCAGAAAAAAGCGGAGATGCGCCGGAAGAAAGCGAGACGTTGCCGGATGTCCACAGCCACAGCCGCCTCAATTACTGTAGCGCACATATCTGTGAGGCAGTGGAAATGTGTCAGTGCTTCTGAGGTATTTCATTGTTGAGGATCGAGAAGGCACTGGGCATCTTTATAGCCAAGATCAAGGCGTTCCACCATGTCTGGAGGAGTTATGAAGAACTTTACGGATTTTTCTTGTGCAAACTGTATAAACTAGTATAATAGTTTTGGTTCGGTTCTTAAATTATCTCTCAGAAGAGATTTGTTAAATTTAATTTTAAAATTAAAAAAAATCAGTTAAAAGACGGATAAAACAATGAAATGAAATATCAATAAATGGTTTCAGTGGACTCACACATACTTTCTCCCTCAAGTTAGTTTAAAAACGGCAATCAGTAATAAAAATATCATACTGTTTATATATATTTATCTAAATATTTCTGAATATAACAAAAAGAGAAACAAAGTTAAATTAGTTGTTAAGATTTTATTCGGTGAACCCCCCCCCCCCCGGTAATCCCAAATAATCTGCATACCAAGGACCATAGAAAACGGTTGGGAAAGAAGGAAAAATGATTTTTTAGTATTTTCCATAAGAATAACATTGGGCGCTTTCAGACAACCTACTGCGTTTATCATGGACAATGAATTGTACTACTCTCAGGAACTGTTGGTCATAGACAAATAATTCAATATACTAATTTGTCTATTTTTAAGCTGGTGTTAATGGTGGGAATCAAATTCGTTCGAATCATTCGTAATGTAAAACTATAAAGTAAAAGTATTCTGTACAAAATTAAAAGTTTTATTCGCCACGTTACTTATTTTACAGTATTTTGGGATTATGTAGTTGGTCAAATAAAAATATAATTACAAATGTTTATACATATTACGTTCATTACAATATTCAGCTGTTGTTTATTTTGTATCTCTTCCTTTTTCAATCTGAAATGTTTAACAGGTTGATATTGTGTATTATTAACGAATATTTGACTTTGACTCTTCGGGTAACTCTAGTCTTTAATAAATCTTGAGCTATAAAATAATTTGTAAAAAACGCGTACAGCCCGACACCCTAAACACATGTTTATATTGTCAAATATGTTTGGCTTGACAAAAAAAATTTTCAATTAAAAGTTGCAGAGAGTTTTTGCACACTCTGTATAGGCTACGAACATTCGAGTTAGAGTGGTGTATAGTCTAAATGTTGGCATTATTTAAAGTATACTACTAAGGGAATAATTTATAAAAACTCCAAGAATTTGAATAAATTGTAATAAAAAAGAACTTTTAGAAATCATTTTTAAGTTTTAACGGCATTTGACATAAAGCTATGTTAATGACGTAACCTCAAGACAAACCACTCGCCTAGGTTATTTACAGCTCAACACTGACTATTACTCTAATGATGGCTGATGGTTTCACAGAAAGAATCTACAAGCAGTGTTATACGTTAGCAGTGACTGGTGACAAGTTCAGCTTGTCACAGACTTGTCAAGGGCTTGTCGTCTGCAGCCTTAGATGGTACGGATGGCCCAAGGTCGAACATGAACATGGTGATAACGGAATCGTTCAAAGGTGTGCTCATAGTCAAGTGGTCGAATGTAGATTTATAATTTTAAGAGCCTAAGGAGAGTGTTCATTTATTTTTGCTAACCAACAATTTAACAATTTAACTTAATTTAACAATTAAATTACAACAATTTACAACAACAATTTAATTTTTGTTAACCTCGGCGTTAGTTTATAGGTATTTTGTTTATTGATTTTACTGTAGATAAAATTGTTATAACGCGTAAACGAAATTTACATTAATTTTCAGGAATAAGGGAAAACTGCCTCCGTTTTCAAGTGGACTGGATAAATCCTACTGTTTATTTCTAATACTTTTATGATTCGATCAAAGACGTCTGGTATCCTAAGAATTAAACCTCAAGGACAGTAGTCTAATAATTATACATAGTGGTGTTGCTTCTACTGCGCTCTTGTATAATTAAATAATGTGTTCAAAATTGCATTGAGCATTAAGCTATTATGATTTTAGCCACCATAGATTTGTATATAAAAATAAAGTTATTTGGAAATATTAAGGTCGTTTGTGCAATTAATTTCTTAAGAAAACATGGGAAAGGTATCATAAAATACCACGAGTATTATCCAATAGTCTTTGCAAGCCTGCAAAAGAATAATAAAGATAAAATGTTTACAGTTGGTACAGCTACGGTTAGATATACTATTGGATATAAAATATATCCAACGGCAAACTAACCAAGTTTAAGCCTTAAAAATGAGACGATGCGCTAAACTTGAGAATGTCGTCCAAGATACGCAGTTCTGTAAAGTTAGATGAGAAAGATTACAGTCCCTTTGAAATGAGAGATGCTTCCTGCATACCGGAGTATGTGGCCTTTTATAAATAGTTGACATGGTTGGAATCTTTATAAAACTGAAGTTATTTATTTGTTAAGAACGAAAATAAAATGGATTTTAACCTTATGATATGAGATTTTAAAATTGAAAATTATTTGTTCAATAATCCAATTAGTGCGGAGGTTCGGCATTATTTTCTACTTTAAATGTCCTTCTCATATATAATTTATCATACATTACATTAAGAGTTAAATGTGAATTTATTTTAATATTTCATATTTTAAATACGAAAAATTACAACTACTTTTAACTAAAAAGTCGCATATAAATTGTACATATATGAAGCTTGGATCTCCAAAACATTAAAAAGTATAAAAGTTTTAAGTATAAATGGGTTTATGGAATGTGCCATAGGTTTATATTATACCTTAAACTACCTTAAACAGGTTTAAACAACTGACCTTAAAAAGGAACAACATCTTCGAACCTAAAAAAATAAAAATTATACTAACGATAAATTATCTTTCAAGTTCTATAATAACAAATATTTAGTCATATGATTAGCAATTCACATAAGTAAGCAGTTTTAGTGAAATCAGTGTGATGCAGGTTTCTTATTTGAAATTTAATGATAAAGAAGAACCAGCAAAACCGTGTACTGTAATAGGGTAATAAGTTATTTTTATTATCTTCTTTCTTTTTATTCAAGAGTATACAATTATATTTAGGTATTTTGACTAATATTTAAATATGGTTTTTTTCACAGTGCGAGTATTTCAAATTTACAACTGGTATATTTCACACCTTCCTCCAAATTATTTTAGTATTATAATACCCAGACAAAATAAAGAATATATAATCTGAAACCGCTTGGTTGTTTTCGAAATACTGAAGATTCGTTACTCTGCTTAACTGTCCATTAAGTAGGTCTGGATGTTAATTATTGTACGCTTAACAGCTGGTATGCCCTAAGTAATTAGCAACTACTTACCAGCTCTCAAGCCATTGTAGTCAGAGCACTCTTGGAATGCTTCCTGGAAACTGTTGGCAACTGGGAGTCACTTGCGCAACTCGAAACTACTAGCGATAGCTTAGAGACATTGAGTAGATCCGAGAAACTTTAGTTGAGTGGGTTGCCTTAGCTGCCAATCCATTTTAAAATTAATAAAAATTATAACACTTCATTTTGTATACATTTTCATGAAAAAAATGAATAGCAAAATTCTCTTTCCCGCCATTCCTAAGAGGCCTGAGTGTAATTATAATTATTAGGATCCGTTTTATGGGTTTAAAATCAAATGACACCCGTGTGATGTTTGTACATCATACAAAATATTATTGAATATCGGTATTCTTAAGTAGGAAGAGTAATTTGTAAGTACAAATGAGTCTCTCAACAAGGCCTTGTCTACATGACGGAACACAAGACGGAAACCTTTGATATCAAGATGCATGCTCATGACGAACTCTAAGGAAAGAGGGTCGTACCCTTCTTGGAGAATTAATTCCTTCAGAACCTTCAGAATACAGCTTAGACTCATTTTAGAACACTAAACTGCGATTGGTTAAGACCTCCTCTCAGGTCAGACCCCTAGGATCGGAACGACCGGCCTGCAGACAATCCCATCACATTCAAACTCAGCAAATATTTAACACTTCCCCCAAATTAACCACCTCTAGGTCCTGTGGATGATCTCGAAGGTATTCCTAATTTATAAACGAGGCAAGAATCACTTGATTCTTCAAAATCATTGCCAAAATTATTCTGTGCAGTCGAAATTATTCAAATTCTATTCTTGTCTAGAATGGGTTTCCCATAGAATTTGGAGTCCCTTCTTGGAGGGTACATCAGGCCAGATCAGTTTGGGTTTCGTCGCATCCACTCGACAACGCAAAACTTGTGCACGTGATTACAAAACGGGTTGACAACCATAACATCTACCTGATTTCTGTTGATGTGCTATTTAATGTCATCAAGGTATTCTGTGACAAACCAATGTTTTTATGTAAATATCTACTGACGAATAAAGAATTCTGGGTTCTGAGTTCGAAAAAGACTGGCACGAGAGCCTCCTTCTCAAACTCAAAAAGTTTCCATTCGAGACATCGTGACAGCTGGAGTTCACCTTCTAAACTTCGTTCCTTAAGGTCATCATATACACATGTGAGTCATAGGGGTACTCTAAACGGCCCATCCATCTAGAGGCTGGAGTACTCCAGTGTGTTATCTTGGGACCAGTCCTCTACTAAATACTCTAATGACATACCGGCTGTGAGTAGCAATGTCTCTTTATACTGATCGCGCACTAATTAACCTCGGAAGCTGCCGTCCGGCCTACGCCGCGAGTATGATGCTGGCACAAATGAACACTGTCACCATGGCTTCATCAGTAATCAAAGTAAACGCGGAAATAATAATGCAATTTGTTTCAGTAAGATACACAAATTTTAGAGGAAATGTGTTCCCGTAGATCTAAATCAATTCATCTAAATGGAGTAAGAATACTATAAACGCCCTCCTTGAAGTACCTGGGTATCACATTTGACATAGATCTACGATTCGAACACAACGTTAACGGGAAGTTTACTGAGGCCATTCATTCCTTAGACTGTTGTGGCAGCGCGGAGCTCCATCCCGTTCAGGACCAAGGTTTTACTTTCCTCATGAATGTTCACTCGTACATTTTTTTATGTTTCAGAAGTGTAGTGGATCTTAGCCAGAAAGTGAAATAGGAAACGCTTAGAGATAATTTAGACGAACACACTGAGACGAATCACTCGGCAGCCTTGGATATTCAGGAACTCCGTCATCATGGAAACGCTGGGGACTTTTGGTTCATTTACTGAGACATAAGCCTGAGAGTTGTTGCAGAAATGAGAAATGTCCATTCTGGGCCATATTAGGGATATATATGAAAGCACATCACCCCAATCCATTGCCATCTTGCAACAAGCACGCATAGATTCAGGAACCTGCTCAGTCTAAGCCTGACGTGATATGTCCAATCCTATTTGGTTCAACGACATAATTTAATTTTACTGGTTTTAGATTAGATTTTGAAATGGTGACCACACCACAAGATCATTTTAAGCCAAGTATGAATGAGAACGAGTGTAGGATGATTATGACGCGATCTTATAATCTTGTTACTGACTAAGGCTGACATGTTCCTTAGACAGACGTGATAATGAATAGCCCAACAGTAAATGTCATATCTAATGGACCTAGATATAATTTATACACCTCCGAGGTATTTCACGGAAGATATGATCGCCCAATAAAATATTATTCGCTGCAGTGGAAAGAGGTGAAATTAGTAGGCAGGCACCGCTTGACTTGACGGTGGAGTACCACATTGATCCCAAAGAAGCAAAGATTCTTATCACACAGTAAACTTAAAAAACCTATAAAAATTCAAACTATACACATTCAAACGATACAAATGAGTCTTTACTGATACACGGACTAATCTTTCATTAAAATACTTTTGGAGT
Organism: Nephotettix cincticeps; assembly: GCA_023375725.1. Taxonomy (NCBI): domain Eukaryota; kingdom Metazoa; phylum Arthropoda; class Insecta; order Hemiptera; family Cicadellidae; genus Nephotettix; species Nephotettix cincticeps. The sequence goes on from CM041791.1 coordinate 119,803,990, forward strand.
ATTTGTACGAACTAAATGCTTTTACTGTAAGTAAAAATCCACATTCTGATAATGTGTAAAAACACCTTGAACTACTCCGACAAATGTAATCTTACTACACACACTTAGGCCCTAATAGTTCCCATGTTAGCTCGGGTGGCGCACTGGCCAAGTGAATAAAACGTACCTGGTCCGTGTCCGACTCCTGTCAAATCACGAGTGGGCACCTCGAGCCATGGCGATGGTCAGTTGAGCTTTGATAAAACTAAAGTATTGATTGAGAATAGTAGATTTAAAAAATGTGCAATATTCGGATTGATTAATTTAAATTGAGAAAATAGTCCTCGCTTAATACGCCTAAAAGGTCTGTTACATAGGTATTGATATATAACAAACTATTGAAATGTTAACAAGTTATTAATATAGAATCTAAATTAATCTGTTTTATTGCATTTAAAGCCTAAAGTTAAGGAAAGTTGCGAAGCGGGTCGGTGAAGACGTTCGCCCCTAATTAGCTCGAGTTTGTATTCCATCCGCGCCAAAACCAAACCTCAACACTTCATTAACTGGCTCTCTTGCTTCTTCGTTCGGTTTTAATTTTTTCTCACCGTGAATATCCTCAGTAGCATTTAAGAAATTGTTGTTCTCGCGAAAATTGAAAGTTTTCTTGACTGTTTACATAAAAGTAGCCTTTATTAATAACCTTGTTTTGAAATTAATAGACTTACTATTTATGTTAGTTTATTTATAGGGATATTGCATTCTAGGATTACTGATCTGAATATAATTCAAATAAAGTAATAAAATCGTAAGAATATAATTAAATATGATTTTCCCAAATATAATTTTTTTAAAGCCTGATCGATGAGAATCCTGTTTTTGTATAAAGAAATTAAAATGAAGAGTAAGTCAAAAGGTTAGTGCTGTATTATAAAGCCCAGTTTTGAATATCTATAAAGTAAATAAAAAAATTATTTTAAACTCTGCTAAATTTTTTAAGTATGCAACTGTTCTTAGTTATTGTCTTTTGTTGCACTTTTGCGAATATAACAATAATATCACATTGTTATTGGGATTCCCCAAGAATAGTATTGTAAAAAATGAAATCGTTGTGTGATAAAATTACTAAATGATGGTATAAATATATTGATTAATAGAAATTGTTTTAAATAATTGTACAAGGTAAACCTCTAGAAACGTGATTAAATTGACATCTCTGGTTTGATATTGTACAAAAGAAACAAAAGTCTGAAATGAAGTAGTTTATAAGAATGTAGAACATTATACATTTTTTTCTTCAAAATATTACAATTACGTTTTAAAATTATAGTAGAGGAGACAAAACTATATTGAAAATGATTTTTTTTAATGATTACATTAGTAACATAAAACTGGTTTAAATAATGCTGTAACCACATTTAAATGGAGGATAGAATCGAGAAACGTGTAAATTCGCTGTTATACAACTTGAAAAGAAAACATTCAATTTCCGAATTCCACCACGACTCTTACAATATTCGCACCTCCGTATCGGCAAATATTATTTTAATTACATTTTTCCCCGCTCGGCGCGCTCGGAGCGCGGCATCTGCTTAATTAAATTCCTCCCTACGTCTCCATCGCTCCCAACTTTATTCCACAGACAAACTTTCCCCGCTCGGCTTCATTTAGAGATGTACTCCGCTCTACTGTGGAAATCACCACCTGGCTGCTAACTGTCCTCAGTACTGTGATACGAGTAGCACAACTCATTAAATTGATTAAAAAATGTATCGGTGATAAAGGAAAACGATCAACCTTCAATTAAAATTAAAATTTAATTTTTGATTTTAAATCTATAAATACGCTTGCAAAAACACTAAAACTTGAATCAATTAATTTTCTAAAAAATATTGTTAACAGAACTGATTTATAGTTTATAGACTAATAAAATAACTATGGGTTTTGAAAATGACAAATACTGTATATAATTCATGAGATAAACTATAAGATATTAGCATTGTGTTCCTGACTTTAAAATCATTGAGTGAAAATCCCAATACCTTTCAAATAAATTTATTTAACTTTTATGTGAAAAAGGCGACAGTCTAACCCACGGAAAATCCACCTCTGAGCGACTAAATAACAATGAAAAGTTAGGGAAAATGAACGTTACTGAGGTTTCAAAACACAGTCTCCAAGCAGGGCCATGGGGTGGTTTCCAAATTAGTAACCCAGTAACATAATTTATATAAAAATGTATATTTCTAAGATGTTTATTTGAAAAACAAAATTAAGATATATCTCCGTTCTAACTTCAGCAGAAAAATAACAATTCTTGCAAGCCATAACCAGAATGTGAATCCAAATGAAAATGGGATTGACCATATACTATTACTGTACTATTGTTTATAGTAGTTATATGAATTCTTAGATTGACAAAATTATGAATCGACGAAGCAATATATTTAGTGTGATCTTATAAAATAAATGTTAACTCTATAATACAGACTTATGCATTAAATAGATGACAACAATAAAAACTATTGTATTATAAACTACTACTTACTTATAACTTCTACTTATAAAATTATATTATTATGCTGTTAATTTAGGTTGTAATTGCATACATTCTCCATCACGATAAGTTTCATGACGTTCGGGGACGTAGAATAATAATCTAAATAGCATAAACGTACTATCCAACAATGAATTTTAATCGAAGTATATTATACTTATTAAATATTTATTAAAAATGATGATTGACATGCATAATGCCGTTTTTGTCGTCTAAAACGTAATGAAAGACGCATTTCCATCACGTGCTGTGCTGGTAGGTCTACAGCTTCAATACCCCGTCCCAACATAGTGAAACTGTTCAACCGACCACGCGATTTCTGTCAACACCGAGTTCAATGTAACGACAATCAATTTCCCTTCACTTGGACAAGATAGTTCCCTTTCTCCCGCGCATGCGTATGATGGAAGTCATTTCTAGGTAGGCCCTACCCCTCCAGGCAGCATACGTGCGACGCGTCCAAAGCTAGAGATAGGCAAGAAACCTTGGCGAGTTCTTTATCGGGCTCGTTGTGCAACTATACTGCTAATTAGGAAAACGTTCGTAAACAAAGGCGGTGTCGTTTTCTTCTCGTCGTTTTTCATCGTTTAACATGTGTAAACGATGTATGGTCGATTAATTGTGAGTGATTGTCATGGATGCGAGAAATGCTGCGAGTGAAATGGGATTAATTATTTATTAGGTTCCCGTTAGCGTAGTTATGGGAATTGACGTAAACTGGGTGAACTAGGGAAACCAACAGTAATTAATTGCGTGTTACGTGCCTGTTTTGAAATATATTACTGAGGTGATAATTATGCTACTTAATTGCGTGTTTTAACATATTAATAACGTTGGCGAGAACTATAAAGTATCTAGTTTATAAACTATTCGTTACTATTCATAAATGTTTGATGAAATTTCATAAGTTATAGGTCCCCATAACAGGTTAAATTGTTCATTCGTATCGCAAATTGTGTAAGTACAGAGGTTGTCACATTTTGAACCAAACTTTTAAATGCGAAATGAGGAACGCTGGTTCCTTAGGATGTATTTGGTACAAAATCGTTAAGCTTCGTTTTACATTAGGCCTAAACTGATACGATTGTTTTCAGGATTCTTGGCCCAAGAACACAAAGGATGTCCTTAGTAAGCCTAGAGACAAAACATTAGATAAAACTTCCAGCCATAAAATTAATTTACTTTCAAAACATTAATTGATAAACTAAGAACAACTCAAATCTTTTTCTTGCTTATAATTCCACACGTATCAAAATCCAAACGTACAAGTTCTTTTCTGTTGTACCAATAGTTACACTGTTTGCCCAATCAGCACCTACTTATTTTTAAAGTTTTAAGCTAGACTTATTGCTAGTTTATTACTTGTAATTTATTATATTTTTACTAGTGACCACATTAATTATTAAAAGAGTGGTCAGTTTAATTTATTCATTGTTTTGCAAATAAATGTTTTGTAAAATGTTACTTGCAATGGGAAATATATTTTTTATTCAATTATTTGGCTTTGAATCTGTAGTTTTTTAATTGTTTAAATACTTGTATTAAAGCTGTTGGGATTCATACCACATTAGGCTAATTTAATTAGTAGAAGAAAGAGGAAAGTATAAATTCAGTTTGTGTGTTAACAGATAATTTTATTTTTGACATATATAGCCCGATGTTATATTTATTTGAATGCTTTTAAATTTATGTTAACCAGCCAAAAATCAGCTGTTAACCAGGTATAATCTTTAGGCTGGTTCTTTGCCTATATATATAATGCAATATATTGATATTGCAATTAATTGTATTTGATGTTACTATTTTGACATTGTTATCAATAATTATGTTCAAAATTTATTATATTATTTTGTTATTATATCTTTTATAACAAACTGTAAAATGATGTATTTCCATAGGAAATAATAAATAGAGCGAAATAATAGTGCCCGCAATATCCTGGTGAGAATTTCGGAAAATAATATGAACTGAATAATTTTAGGGAAAATTCAGGGAACCTAAAACTACTTTAAAATATCATGTAAATAATAAAATAAGTAAATTAACAGCGCGTAACCTTACTAGGCAAAACTGATTTTATCCTAGCTTAGACCTATAACTCTTTACACATTTAGTTGAATAAACGGTGAAGTGCTAAACTATTGAATTGTTGGCTATTGGATTCTAACGTAAAGATTTCTCTTCTCAAATAAATCGATGTGAAATAAAACGTAAACGAGATCTGTTTTAATCCACAGTTAAATCCATTGACAAGGCTCTCGCAATCCGATCCAGCCAAGTGATGGATTTAGACCCATCGGTGATTGAGACCGTTGGCTTTGGCAAGTGCCAACTTTCTGTCACTCTCTGTCTTGCACTCTCTGTTGTCCCTCTCTTGATCCTTTTTTACTGGCCTAAACGCCATTAAATCATTTTGAACTATCTAATTCATCTCTATCCGTAAATCAAGTGCAATAAAATGAGCAAATTAAATGCTAAACAATAATGTCGAGACGTGTTATATCTCTGCAAATGTTACGTTTATATTTATCAGTAGAAACATTCATGAATAGCTCATAGATAATATTTGAATGTGATTATTTTCATAGTTAATTAGTAGCTTAAACTTTTTATACTGAGCCTGATAAATATACTCTTCTTTATGAAAAAAGGAAAATCGTGAAGGTGACCGTGATCGTGATGATAAGGATAATTCGTAAACTTTTAATTCGTAGGTATGTGAAATGAGAAGTTTCACGAAATGAAAACTGTGGAAGCGAGAATTCATATTCCTCATTGAAATAAACTCATGATAAAGGGAGAAATCGTTTGAGAGGAATTCAATTACCAGCGTTTAAACTTTAATTTCGACGCTTTACTGCGAGTGCCAATTCTAAAGATGAAAAGGTAATGAAAGAAAATAAGTTTTGATTTAAGTGTATTCTAAATAAATTTTAAAGTATGTCACGATAAAAAATCAATCGAAAATGGAAGTATACCATTTGTTAGGGTATGATTGTTTATGTATTAAACTTTAATAGATTTTCCGGATTAATACGAAAATAAACTTTCCGGACAAATACGAGTAAAATATCCAGTCTTGGCTCATGGTGTTTAGTGATAAGAGCGCATGTCTGATTTGATTAACGAGGAAGATATACACTTTCAAAGTATAATTTTCCTGTAATTTTCCTATGGAACCAACTATAGAGGAATAATTTCACTATTCTCTAAGAGGTCAGCACGATTTCTCTTATTTCCCTAATTTAGTAGTATTGTCGTAAGCTTCGTATATTCACCACAAACATGTTTTAATCACGTTTTAAGTATTTATGTGCCCAGTACAGTGCTGCAAACTGTAAACAATACATTTAATTTATTCGATACGAAATTCCCTTAAAGACTAAGGATACATTTATTTATATATTTTTTATTTTACATTCCATATGAGTATGGAATGTAAAATTATTTTGATTTATTTTTAAATAAAAATATTCCTAAAATTGAAAACTCTAAACTAACAAAAAGGTTGTAAAATCATGTTTACGTGTGCATATACATACACATGTTTATGTGTACGTATTTTTATCCACAATAATTGGCTTATAAAATTGGAATTCTAATGAAATTTGGTAGAGACATACTACATTGCTACATTGCAATTATTCGACCAAAGTCTAAATCCACCCAAATCGGAATATCCAAAGGGATGGAGGATTTGGGGTGGGGGTTTCATACCCTAAAATATTTCTTTTGAATGCTCTACATTTTAGTTATTAAGAAATTTAAGTATATTAGCAGTATTGGAATCAGCTTAAAAACAATAAACTGTTAAGTATGGTACGTTGTTTGTAACTGCAATGTTAATCTTTTGGGAAAGGTTACAACTTATATCTCAGTTATTATTTAATTATTAAAATATTCTTATTAAACTTTGTATGAAGCTTCATATAGTTAAGTTCAAATAATGTGGGCTATGCCAAGAAAACTTCTTCCAAAAGTTATTTTGTTCCTCATGGTAGCAAACTTACTTACTCTTCTCATTTGTTATTCTTTAGGAAAATAAGTAAATCGATATAATTTCCTCGCATGGTTGAAATCTATAATTAAAAATAGTTTGTTTCATGGCAAGTAATTCCTATGTCAATGGGAGACTTTTGTAAGTAGGTGTGCTGCTACGGGGGTAATGTTATATCCGGAACCAATTGGCGAATATAAAAGATTAGTCGTGACTTCCAAGATCATCTAACCGAATTATTTTTCTGAGTTATCCAATGTTTTTATATTTTTATTACATGAGTCAGTTTGGACCGATGTTAATAGCTGATGTGACCTTACACGGCATACTTTATTTTCTTAATTTCTCCCTTATTTTCAACTATTTTCCATGAAACTTGGAAACGGTTGAAAATACGGAAGGAATTAATTGTTTAGTATTAAACATAAAAATAGTAGCGCTCTTAGACAACGTCGGCCTAGTGAGTTTACCACGATCAGTAAATTTAATTTTCTATTGAATAGTTAGTCATGCATCGAAAGATTAATTTATCTAGCTTGAGTTTTAGTTTAGCCCTTTTTATGCCAGATGAAGACCCTCTGTTGGTTGAAACTGTAGTTGTGAGATAAAAAACCACAGCACGAATGATCACGTTGACAGTAAGGTATTTAAACAAGTTAAAAATACTCTGTGTTTCGGGAGGCTAACAACATGAAATCCTACTTTGACTATAAATAAAATTTGTATTGTAAAAGAGCAGATAAACGTATATAGGCGATAGGCGACTCCGGTCTGGATGCACCGTACTGCACTATGTTTAGCTTGACCACTGACCAGGTCAAGGAAGGGGCGTCCGTCTGTCCGTCTGTTCGTCTTCTGAGACGCTCACTTCAGGCCGAGGATTCTTGGAGCGATGCCTTGTGTTTTTCACGCGTCCTAATTGTGCTTATCCCAATCAACCAAACGACTCTGTGACATTTAGCGGTAACGTATGTTCAATCTTTGCGGTCTGGCAAAACAAGGGTTTTAGTTGAAATAGAGGTCAATGTAATCATGCTCATGAAGGCCAATATGGAAAGGTATACCCGGTAGTAGAGAATTTACACACACAAAATTAGAATAGAGGAAGTAAATTGTATGGGGAAATAAACTAATCCCTCAGTATTACTATGTTACAAGAAAATAAATTTATTCAATTGTTCTATGTTGATTTAGGTTTTGGGGTGTAAACCTCATCTTTAGGTAATACCAAGTTTTTGAGTAGATTTTAATGGGTCATGTGACCTTACACGTCATACCTTATTTTATTAATTTCTCCCTTATTTTTCAACAGTTTTTCATAAAATTGGAAAACGCTTGAAAAATACGGAAGATTTTTTTTAATATTTGACATAACAATAATATTGGGCACTCGTAGATAACGATATTGAGTTTACCACCATCAGTAAATTAAACATTCTATGGAATCGTTAGTCATGGATGTGTGGTCAAAAATTAATTGGTTTATTTTTTTAAACTGGTTTTCATGGTGATAGTCAAATTGATTTACGTACTTATCGTGACGCCAGAAACCCCAAACCATTTATTTCATATATATATCCCGTAATTTTTGATGCGTAATTTTAGAGACATGTGTGGCAAGTCATATTATTTGGGACCCTAATCACTTTAATATATGAATTTTTAATGAAAATTATTGGAGCCATGATTAGAAATTTTGATTGTTCAATTTCAAGGAGTCTAAAGGTTTTAAAATACCCTAAAAATAAAAAATTATAAATGCACCTGTAGATACAGTGGATAGACACAATAAACAGAATTGTTACACGTGAGTGAAAAGAAATGTAATAAGTAATATAATATAATCTAACGTATACTGTATGTGTTCACATCAGGTACTCTATAATAAATGTTAGATTTTGATAATTGTCTAATGCGCTGCATTTGTATGGATTCGTGAATACGGAATAATATATAGTTAGTGTATTGTATATGACATTTTATTTTTATTAGCAATATATAAAACATAATATAATTTCTAAACCGGTGTTTTGATACCATAATATAATATAATTTTATCAAAATATTTTCTACTTTTTCCGAATTGTAGAGAAAGTACGAACCAGAGTCCAAACAATATTAACATTCAATCCGTCATACCTACCAATAAATAATAGATCAAGCGATGAGTATACGCGTACTAGTTAATAAAATCAGCTGATGGTCAATAAATAATCATTGTTGTGATAGAAAACAGCTGATTATGACAAGTGCGTATGTCGGACACGTACAGACCGCATTCACTGCCGCCATAGAGGCACGTAGGCGGCCATCTTGTTTTGCCCGTACCTCCTGCCCATAGCTAACCAGGAAAACATCTAGCAACACATTTCTCATATATGTTTTCTAGTATCGCATGACATGAATTTATGGGTTACTAGTGTTATTATTGTTGTACAGTATGAATGGGTGGTGTATAACATATTTGAGACTTTTAATGTTTTCGTATAAGTGAAAGTTAATAGGCCCTAAATGAATACGAGTAAATACTGAATCTATACTCATTTAACCTGCATTTGAATAAACATTGAACGTGAGTACAGTATAACCAACAATTAATACTGTTATAGTAACTACCGTATAGTAGTTAGTAGTTAACCGTTTAGTATTATTGTATATTACACGATTACTCCACCCACTCTAATGTGTATTTTTTTATCATGAAGGCCACGGTGACCTGAAAGCTGCAACGCAGATGTACTTATAGTTTGTATGACCATTGTGCGTCTTGTTAGACTTTTGTGTTCATTTCAACATTTTGTTTAACTATAAATTTGGTCAGTCATTTTAATTACCGACATTCTTTTCATAGGTATTGTGGTTAATTAGAGGAATTTCGTTTGGATAAAGTTTAAAGTTTAATAAGTAGACTACGAGTTAATGTCCAAACTCTTAACTGTATCTACTTTAGGTAGTAATTAATTAGATTAGGATAGTTAAGCTTATTAGCTTAACTATTTATAAGAATGGAACGACTCACGTCTTTATCACAGGGGTCTGCCTGACAAATTTTTTAAAATTACCTGATAGACTTACATATAATAAAAAAAAATCTTATCAATTTTAATAAACATTTGGTTTTTTTGCCAATCTCATATGCAAACATCATTGCCTTTTTCACGAGTAATCCATTTGACCAGTTTGAAAAAAGGAAAAAATACATTTAAAATAAAAGAAGCACCAGGTGAAAAACATTTCATTAAAAATTACATATGTAAATACAGCAATAAAGGGACGAAGGGTCAAAACTCGGGGCTGTCGAGTGAGCGGAAGGAATTTTCAATTTGCTATTGAAGTTATTGTCCACTCCGGGAGGGGGCGTCCCTCCTTTGACTCCGACAATAACAAAGGATGATGCAATAAAACATATCGTCCAAGCGTGGTCCGTGTCAAGAGGCAAGCCCTCCACAGTCTAAGCTCCCGACCTTTGCCTTGAATAATTACATTTCAAATTGGTTTTGTTTCCGAGTTGTTCTCTGAGTCCGACAATAAAGGGGTTGTGTATATTGGGCTATTTCGTTTCACATCTTTTAGGAAATGAATATTTTAATTCTCAAAATATAATCATAATTTACATGTGTCTCCAACCAATCATATAAAAAATATGGACAAAATACAAATTAGGAAAAACTGTTGAAAATTTAATTGCATTTTTGTTTTATATAGTAATATTTTTAAGAAAGATGAAATGTTGAGATTTATTCCGATAATTATTAAAAGTTATTAGTGTATTTTTATAAAGTACTAGTTGACCCGAGGAACTTCGTAACGCCAAACAGTAAAAACTTGTTAATTTTAAAATTTACCATGTTCTGAGGTTAAATAGGATTAGGCCTACGGCTTCAGTGTGTAGATATTCTAGGTCGCGGCATAGTGAATAACAAATCTGAGTGGTTTGATTTACAGTTTTCTAAGCCAACCTAAACCAAAGTAAATAATTGTTGTGTATCTTCTTTATACGTTGTAATGTTTATAGCCTACATTGTATAAACATTACAATTATTTTTTAACTGGCCAACCTACAAACAAGTGAATTTTAATCCGACATAAAATAAAAAATATAAATGCATAATCCTCAAAAATCGCAAACTATTAACGTGGCAAGTAAAGCTGTTCATTTTGTTTAGCACATATTTACTTTACAGTTTTACATTAACGAATGATTCAGATGGCAGTGTATAGTAAAGCATATTGCTAATGGAAAGTAAACCAATCAGCTGTAGCTTAATAATTCAAATGTTTTGACTGTAAAAAAATTAAACAAACTTATTCCCCATATGGTTAACATTAGAAATTGAAACGCCATAAAATGGGAGCTTATGGGGTTTTCGAAAAATGTTTTCACGAAAACACACACATTTAGAGCAACTTCTTAATTCTCAGAATTCTCGTAACTATTCGACAGAAATAAAGTAACCGTTTAGAGATAAATACAGTATGAGTAGGCTAGAGATAACAATAAATTGCCCTCTATAATAGTGGGATTAAAAAATAAGTTATTAATTAACAATACCTATGTAATTTCAAACGTTCAAATCTATGTAATACCTACGTTATGCTGTTGCCCAATTTTAAATTCACCCGTAGCACACGCTTTATTTATTTATTTTTATCTCGTCGTATTTAGCTATCGGTGTTGTTGTTTTTTTAGTTTTCAAACAATTACCTGTCTCACCTTCCTTGTTTGCATACAATATACTGCAATCATCAGCAGAGCTCACTACAAGTAGTGTGGACTTATGTATATTGATCGCTGGGCAGGGTCCGGCCGGCTCCACCAATCACAACTCTCCTCGTCGCCATGGAGACCGCATGCTCTGGCCACGGCTCCGACACGCCGCTATATTGTCCGGCACACTCCAGTACGTTCCCCCATTGTTAAACTTGGTTTTAAAGAGAGTTTAAAAATTTAAATTGAATTGTTTATTTATTTCATTAATATACAATCCATGGTTTATATAAAATTAGAATTTTGTGTGGACATTGCATTAAATAATGGTATTTTTTGGTTTTTACGTTTTAGGCCCTATACTCCAGAAAACCCGGAGAGGGTCCTAACTCAATAATTTTTTGTCCGAATGCCAGTCTTGTCTTTCTGTCACGCGGAAAAGACCCTTTTGTAACGATTACACGTGAAATCAGGAGCCCCCACTATGTTAAACTTTTCGGGATCCATGCGATCGCCCGCCACGACTAACGCCCGCCCCAGGCTTTCTCGTTATTCCGCAATGTTCTTTCTGTAAGTGAAGCATGTTTAGTAAAACCTTACAGATGAATTTCAGTAGAAGATGGTTTATAAGGAAATAGAAGAATAACTAGGAAACATTACAGAAGCATGCCAGTACAAGGTGGGCTATCAGGAAATAGAAGCATGTCTAGGAATGTCCTAGGAATAGGAATGTCTAGGAAGAATGTCTAGAACGTTACAGAAGCATGTAAGTACAAGATGGGCTACCAGCTAATAGAAGCATGTCTAGGAATGTCCTAGGAATATGAATGTCTAGGAAGAATGTCTAGAACGTTACAGAAGCATGTAAGTACAAGATGGGCTATCAGCTAATAGAAGCATATCTAGGAATGTCCTAGGAATAGGAATGTCTAGGAAGAATCTCTAGAACGTTACAAAAGTATATCAGTACAAGGTGGGCTATCAGGAAATAGAAGCATGTCTAGGAATGTCCTAGGAATAGGAATGTCTAGGAAGAATCTCTAGAACGTTACAGAAGTATGTCAGTACAAGGTGGGCTATCAGGAAATAGAATAATGTCCAGTAAAACCTTACAGAAGGGGTTTAGTAGAATCCAGAAAACCCGGAGAGGGTCCTAACTCAATAATTTTTGTCCGAAGTCTGTAGACGGTGGGCTTAAGTAAATTCCTACGAAATGATTTTGGGACATGTTGTAACGATGTATAGGAATTAGCAGACCTAATATATCATATGTAATATTTATATTTTTGTTTTTATAATATCTTATTGATGGTTGAAAATAAAGTAATGAAATAAAAAGCTCAAGAGTGAAAATTAAATAGTTATTTAGCCAATCATGAGGTGGTCTCATTCAGAGTTTTGTTATTAAAAATAATGTTTGAATAAATAATCAACATTCATTCTATATGATGAAAATCAGTAGTTTGGTACGTAAGCTACAACAATACAACAACGGTGTTTATTTATTGTAAGCGTAGGCGTTTTTCATTGTAATTGAAATATACAATTAATTTATTGTCTTCGTTATAAAATAGGAACAACATGAGTTTGTACTCTTATTGGAGGGAGTAAATAAAATAATATATCCAACTGATATCTTAGGTCGTTAAATAAAAAAAACAAGTAAAAATTTTAAAAAGTTCGAATACTAGCTTCAGGTGGCATACTTTTGCTTAGAAAATCCAGGAATAATTAATTGCCAAGAGAGAACAATTAATCCATCTTTAAACTTAATCAGTTTCCTTCCCTTCAGTTCTATAGATAATTATCGAAGATCTAATTGGACCTTTTATAAAGGGAAGATTTTACATTAAATGTTACTTTGAAGGTTAAGAGCATAAACAGTTTTAAATTAGGGGTGAATATTAATGGTGTTTTTATACCGAAGTGCTAGTTCAAATTTAAAACTAAGAATACAAATATTTAGTTGATAGATATTCTTCAAACTACGATTCTTTGTTTAGGAACAATTTTAGATAATTAATCCCTAAGAACCATCTATATTAGAGAACTTTTTGAGTAACAAAACTGTCATCTTTCTTCATCGTCGAAAAAATCCATCAATTATAAACGATGTTTTACTGATATAATATTGGATGATTCCGTTCTTTTCTCTTTAGACTTTTATATTTTACCTTCTATACCTTTAACTGAAATGAAAAACTACCCAGGTAGGTGTTTTAAGGGTGATTGTGGCGAGTTTTGGTACTGATTCAGGCTAACATATTTCCTAGACAGGACTGTTAATTAATAACCCATAATTTAATATTCTAAACAATATTTATAAGGACCTATGCCATTGATTTATTAATTTCAACGGAAGGACCATACCTTGAGTAAAAAACCAGAAATACCAAAAAAGATTCATAAGTTAAAGCAACAGACTATCCTACTATATCTCTGTCACACAAATAATTAATTAGTATATAAACCAATAAACAAAACATACTACAAAATTAAATAACAATAGCCATAGTAGGATAAACCTAAGTGATATCAAAGGATCGATTAAATAATAATGTAGTATAAAACAACAAGTATAGAAGTAATATAAACTACGTTTCTCTCCTATTTTCAAGTCAATTTTATTCTTAGGTTGCCGGAGTAGAGCCAAATTAATTAGGTGTAATGCCTTAAAAACTTTAATTGTTGATTTTTGGTTTAGAGACCAGACTCAGAGAAAAATTAAAAACATCATACACTTCCTTGTATGATAACTGAAAAAACATTATTTAGTTTTTAATAGTTTTTTTAACATTTCACAGAATCTATGTATGCATAATTGTAATTATTCACTCCTATCTGACGTAGGGAATTCCCATTTGGGGCAATTAAAGCTATATAAAATCAAAAAGATTTATAAGCTACAAAAAATCTTTGTGAACCATATTCTACAACAAAATTTCATTCAAACATATTTTTATAACCCGTAACAGCTTACCTTTGCCATAAATTTACCCACATTCATCAAACTGTTTATCCTTCATTAAAACTTTCAACATTTTCTTGCTTTTCAGGGATATAATATCAGGACAAACCTAAACGTACCTTGGTCTACCTCCCCATTCTACCTCAACTAAAAAAGACATCTGAAATACTCACCAATCGATATGTACAATAGTAATTAACTGAAGAATAAGCGTGATATTGAAGGTTTCGGTGCCAAAAAAAGATAATGATTGATTATTAGATACTTTACAGTTTTAGTGAAAATATATTATTTTGTTTTTCTATCATCCATCCTTACTAACTGTAAAAAGTATAATTAGGACTATAAAATTGTACTGTATTTTAAACGTATGATGAGCTCTACCGGTATGTATTTTTTATTACTGTATATCAACTTTTTATTATGTGTATGTAAGTTTGGAATTTTCTCTGTATTACTCATATCTATATGATCGGTTTATAGCTTAAACTTTGAACCTTTGTTCCCAATTTAGAATGACATTGGAAATACGTTTCACTCAGTTGAGAAATAGTGAAAATCGAAAAGATACATGTTTGAAATCTCATGAAATGTTCTTTTCTCTAAATTATATATTACAGAGATAATGATGAAGTGTGTGAGATAAAGTTAAAAAAGTTTCCTTATTCTGTGGAATTGTTCACTAAATAACAATTTACCAACCCAACAACAAACAACCTTGAAGTAAATTAAAATTTTAATAAATTAAAAAATCTAACTATGTTAAACCTGCCGTATTTCGTAAATCTGCAACTTTCATATAAAATATGTTAGAAGGGGTTTGAACCCCCGTTTTGTATTTTGAATTTATAGGTGTTTTTTCCTTTTTGTGTTTAACAAAAACAGGTAGTCGGAGTTACAATTCTCAAGCATATTAGATTTAAAGTTTTAGAAATGTGATTTTCTTTAAAGCATTGCAAATGAAAGTTAGGAATTGAAATGAACAATTTCTGCAAGTATGAAACTTATTAGATATGTTTTATTTTAACGAAAACTATTCGAAGCTTATGCTAGTGACTTTGGTTTTATGAAATTTCAAAAAAAAGCTATAGTAATAATACAAATTAGTTGACACAATACAGCTGAACAAACATTTACTTATTCTCATTGATGAGATATCTTTATTTCTTCATCTCGCACTGTATTGTTTGGAAGAAAGAATGTTCTATTCTCAGTCAATAAGTATCTATAGGTTTGATTGCAGATTTTCATCCCTTTATATCCATCTATTCCTTTCTTCAAGAGTAAAAATGCAAAAGTCGAAATACACACAACAGTTATCACGCATAAGACGATTTTCACCCCTTTGCAAAAACACCCCTTCTCTGGGGGGCGGAGATACGGCGGGGGTTGTTCTGAGAATAAAAGTTTCACGTAGGGCGTCTTCAAACCGTAATCACAGTCCAGGTAATCATCGATAGCTTCCATATCTCACGGAGGATTTGCCTAACTCAACTCTGGATCTGGATGGAGATCCTAATCGATGAATTTTTATATAGGGCTAAAGAAATTTGAAAGGTTGTAACGTAACACAAATAGTTGATAATTTAATCTGTTTCCATGGATTTAAGTTAACCATCAAACTGATAACGTAAACAAAATATAAATTAGTAAATTAAACGTAAATTGTAATTTGACGCAATTATGTAATACTAGCTGACCCGGCGAACTTCATAACGCCTAACAGAAAATGCATGTTAACTTTGGTTGTTAACTTTAAGATTGGCCATTTTCTGAAGTCAAATAGCATTGCGGCTTCGTTGGGAAAGCTTTAAATATTCAACAGCTTATTATTATTATAATAAACCTAATATGTATAAACATTGTAATTATTTTATTATTTGGCAAACGTATAAACATGTTACTTTTAATCATACGGAAAATAAAACTAATATAAATACAGTACATAATTCCCCAAAACCGCAAACTGTTAACGTGGCGAATAATGCTGTTCATTTTGTACAGCACATATTTACTTCATAGTTTTACATCAATGAATGATTCATATGGCATTGGATAGTAAAGCATATTGCTAACTGAGTGTAAAACAGCTGTTTTAAGAAATCAAATGTTTGTTTTTAGAAATTTTGTAAACAGACTTAGTCCCCATAAGGTTAACAAGGTTAGAAATTTAAAACGCTATAAAATGAAAACTAATTGAATTAATGGAAACTGAATATGCCTAAAGCATGACCGGAGCAGAGACGAATCCAAAAAATCAAAGATCATTAAAATTACTCCAGCCGTTCTCGAGTTATAATGCGTGTAACTAACACGACTTTGTTTTATATATTTAGATTGAAAATGGAAATAAAGGAATTCCTATTATGATCATTTTATTATTATGATGTAACCATAATATTTGGGGAATTTAATTATTGAAGAAATTGAATTTAATTATATTTTTTATTTCTTTGTATATGTAGTAGTAAGACTAATAATTTGTTTCACATAATATCGGGGAAATATTGATTTAAATGCCATAGCTAGACTTAATAGAAACATTTTTTCAAAATAAATGTACTTTCATAATTTGTGAGATATTTTAGGGATTTTTGTTTTATTCTAATGTCACCGTTATTAGGTAATATGAAATGTCAGATTTTAATCTTAGGTCGTATCCAGGTATAAGTATTGTATATACAGGGTTTACATAAAGTTCTTCACAGGATTTTCTAAACTTGTCCAAAGATGCCATGAATAAATCGACTGTGATTTCTACTACCGTTAAATTATCGAGTGGTTTGCGTCACTGAATTATACTATTTAACGTTTGGCGAGTCCCCCCGAGATAATAGTGACTCAGTGATTACAACTTCTATTTCCGTTGTTTTAAGTATGGTTGTATTATCTGAACTGGTTCAAAGAAATTAAGCCATCCAAAACGTTTATTAATACAAAAAATTAAAACTTTTTAAAATATCTGCCATTTTTTGCTCGATTGTCCTTTTGAGTTCTGGTTTATGGCACTGAATTTCACTAATTAACACATTTAATTTCAAGTGCATAATGACCAATGATTCTCTTTAAGTTTTTCTACTGACTCCCTGTGAGACTTCTACCTGGCACAACAATAAAGTTCCTTCAAAAAGTAGATTTTCAGGATTTTTTACCTTTAGTGTCGATGTACCAAATTTTATTGATCGATTCGTTACCGTTTAGAAAATACTTAACCGTTCAGGACTTCAGGTAAACCCTGTTAACGTGGAAGGTTATTATCATATGTGAGTAAATTTCAGGAAAATTAAACAATATTCTTCTTGATGCTATAACGTATCTAGAAGAACAGAATAAGTATATAGTTAGAGAAATTATTAAAAAACTATTGGTCTCTACAGCCCTATCGTACGGCTGCGTAAGATTGCCAAAACAAAACAAAAACTAATCAAGTTCCCACGGCGGATTCTTCAAAGGTAGAGTTGAAAAACCGGCCTCCCCTCTCCCGGAGCCCCCCCCCCGCCCACCGGTATCTACATAATTACGGAATTGTCAGCGGACATTAATATATCGGCGGTAGTGCACAGTGGCGCTACACGGACGCGGCGGCAACTACTGGACTTATCTTAATGTCCATCGCCATTACTGCAAATCCAAGCGGAACGCTATTGGATTCCAGGCAAATAAGATATAATAAGGTAACACGTCCGACTCGTTGTAAAAGTTATTTATAAAGCTTAGTTTTAAGGTGATTTGTTTTTAAAAGTTAATTAGTGTTTCAAATAATGTTCTTTTACAATAAAAAAACTATCAAGAATTGGTACCTCCGATCTTCCCAAAAATACAGACTGATTATTTACTATTTTTGAAATCCAATTGAACTACTTTATAGAAAAACAAAGGATGATGAAACACTTAAATTATTAAGTGACAAATTAAGGAATGTAGATTCATGTATAAACTAGCAATGATTGCCAAATGCAACGATTCAAGAGCTAATTAGCTCCACCCATCATTTACCCACCATTAATTCTTTTTTATTAACAATAAAAAATATAATTATATTCGAATTTCTAATTTGTATCTTTTTCCTCTCAACTTCAAAATTCTTAAATCATGCCTTAACTTTCACATGGAAATGGTTCAGGTAGGAACCCGTTTGCCTGTATCGGGTGTCCATCTGCCACTGCTGGGTTATCTGATAAAGAGGTGAAACGGGACATTAGGCATCGTCGGGCGAGTCGCTGAGGCGAGAGACGCGTGCCGAGCATCCGGACGAGCGCATCACCGGAGGTGTCACCGCTGTAGCGGGGTTGGCAACACCACAAGTCACCGCCAGCTGATCAGCTGATTGGTCATTATGATAAATCAAGGAACCAGTCTAAAGGTTACCTGAGGTAACAATCGGATGAGCGCATTAACCTGAGGTGTCGCGGCTTCCTGGTTGTCAGTGCGGCGGGGTTGACAGCACTGCAAGATACCGTCAGCTGATCAGCTGATTGGTCATTAGGATAAATCAAGGGACCGGTCTGGGGTGATAATCGGACGAGCGTATTCCCGGAGGTGTGTGCGACGAGTGTGGCGAGGTTTGCAGCACTGAACGTCACTAGAATATTATGATAAAGCAAGGTCATTTGGATAAATCAAGGAAACATTCCGAGGTTACCTGAAGTAGCACGACTTGAAAACGGTATAGTCACACAACTATACTGTTGTGTACACTTTATCAGATGATCAGAAGAACTGAAGGGAATTAATTTAGAAGAATTAATTTCAGGAATAATTAGTTTGTGGTGTCTTGTTAGCCTAGTAGTTGGATACTTCTTGGACTTCAGTGCAAGGGGTCACGGGTTCAAATCCCGGAATGCCCATTTGGGTTCGGACCGCTTTCACAAAAAGCGATTGTGTACAGTCTCTCCGACTCTATTACAAAATGCCTCTGGCGTAGAAAGAACAAAGAAGGCTCTTATTACTTAGCTAATGCAATTGCTTATGGAAAACAATATGAGACCCATAACTTTTAAATGAACAAGATGTATTCAGCCAATGTTACGTAAAATCCAATAGTACAACAATAGTATAAAGCTATCAATTAATAATTTTGCTGTTATTATTAGCGCCGGTGGTATTAATTTTAACGTTTTAAAAGGAAATGGTCAAACCCCTGCTCTTGCTGCTATATCTTATCAAACTGTAATTAAATGTATTGATAATTAATCAAATGATAGTCCAATTGCAATAGGCGACTGGGTTGGGAATCCAGCCGGCGACCCTTGGATTAGAAGGCGAGCTCGTTACCTCTAGCCAACCTAAGTGGCCAACCAATGTTAGTCCTAAAAGGTAAAATAAAACCAATTAGTTCATCAACTATACCAGACCTTAATATACGAGAGTGAGTACAATTTTATATATGTTTTTATAAAATCCACCTTATTTGTATTGCTAATATAAATAATATGATTTTAATGCATTCTAAAACAGATTTCTTTGAAATATTTTTTTATGCCAGCGCAGTTTGGGTAAACCAATATTTTGGGGTTTAGTAAGAAATATTTGTGGTTCATATGTTCTTTTTATGACTATGTAAGTAATTTTTTTAAGACAACAACGAACTATAAAATTGACAAATAAGCATATATGTATCAATTAAACAAAAATACCAGTTTTTCTGTTATGTAATTTACAGCTGCATTCCAGTTTCCATGGTATTTTGTGTAACTCAGTTGACCTTTTTTCGTTTTTATAAGGAGTCATCTAAATCCTGGTCCTCATGCAACCAAACATCTGTCATTGTAGTTGGATAAGTATTTAATTAATTGCAAAGTACAAATGCAATTGCGTCCAGAATAGAACCGGCGACTCTCGAGAAAACTGTATGAAATGAGCAGCCTTAGTTGCAGTGGTGCAGTTGCAGTGTTGCAGTGGTGCAGTTGCAGTGTTGGCCTGTTGCACTTTTGTAGTGTTGCACTGTTGTAGTGTTTCTCTGTTGCACTGTTCCAGTGTTGCACTGTTGCACTGTTCACGGTTACACTGTTACTCTGTTGCAGTGTTGCACTGGTGCACTGTTGCAGTGTAACACTGTTGCAGTGTTGCAGTGTTACACTGATCCACTGATGCAGTGTTGTAGTGTTGCACTGTTGCAGTGTTTCTCTACAAAAGGTAGCGTACTTATTCACTATTAATGATCCTTATAATTGCTACATTCGTCCTACGTGTGAATGAACTTTTTATTCACTATTCCAGTATAAATAGCAAAAGCCCAATTTTCAAGGCGGAGGTATGGATGAGCTCACCCACTAGCTAGGTAGTTGTGAGAATAACACTCTAAATCCTAGAAATGTTGTTGATTTATGATTTTATAAACCACTTATCCTCCAGGAGTGTCAAGTGTTTCAAATAAAAATACACTAAATCCATTCCAAGAGACTGCAATGTTTTATTCGTCTCTATATTGCCAATACCAGCGATCCCTTATAGTCCAGTCACTATTTTTTCTTATATTGATATAGGGAGAAATGCAACGTATTGAAGAACGTATTATACTGGTGAAAAAGGTAAAAAAAGTTTATTTAAACATGAATTTGGAAATGCTACGTAAGAGGGTTACGGCTAGCGAAAAATTTCGCTCGGATTTCAGAACCCCTAATAAAATGAGGCCATAAAGGTTTTTTTGGTCGTCAATTTAAATGTAAAATGTAGTGTATTTACTGCGAAATAAGCTTAAAACGAAATAAAACTGGTACCGGAACTGTTCGTGGTGTTGGCTTTATGGAAACCGAATATAAAATAAAAAGTATAGCTCTCTCGTTTTGAAAATATTTAATAATTATTTTAACTGTATTGAATTAAAATTCGTATTAGTTTTTAATACACGTTCAATATTTTATTGTCAATAAAAATTCATTTTCTTTGCAAATATATTTTTAAATGTTGAATTTATTTAAAAAATCTTATGTAGAATTACATTATACAGGTTTTATTCTATAAATTTGTTTATTGCTGGGATAAAAGAGATATTGCAGACCAATTGTAAAAGTGTATTATTTTGGCTACAACTTCTGCGTTTTTTGTCGGTTAAAACCCCTGATTTACAGTTCCAGGACCAGTTTTTTTTAAATTTTTCATTCAGTTTATTTTACATAAAATACACTACACTTAACACTTTGACCAACGCCCGAAACCCCAATATGGCTTCATTTTAACAAAGGTACTGAAATCTGGACGAACTCTTTCGCTAGCTGAAACTCGCTGATGAAGAATTTCCGAACCTATGTTTATTGATCATTCTCACCTTTCACGTTTTTAAAAACACGGATTTTAATCTTTTACGTTTTCCCCGAATAACCTTGTATATTATTATATATATCAAATCTCTAACGCAACGATGTCTGTTCTTATAATAAATGTTACAATTATAAAAGAAATAATATAAAAAATAAATTTTTGCAAATCTTCAAAAAAGTTTAAAGACCGAAAAATATGTTTTGGTATGTAATGTATGTAAAATAGTCTATCAGTTGAATAATTTTGTTTTGAAGTATTTATATTTTAAACAAGAGTAATCAGTAATATAATGTCAGTATTCAGGCTATGAATAGTGTTTTTGTTTAGGCTTAAGTAATATACACCATAAGTTACATTTTGATGAATTATACAAAAGAGACTATATATAAATTGTATAAATTTATATATTTATATTTAATTATTAATAATATATAATTATGTAACTATGTAGTCACATAAAATCCGATTTAAATAAAAACAATAATGTTTTACGTGCTAGGGAATACTATTCTTCAGAACAGCACAGAATTTGTAAAGCCAACGCCTTCATAACGAAAAACGTAAATTAGGAACAGTGTTCGCATTGCATATTTAAAAATATCAGGAGCAACAATCTTATGAGGGTAGAGTGCTGCTTTTGCTTGAAATGTTTCTTTGTATACTCTATATATTTATTCAGTTAGGAATAAATAATTTTGATAAGTTTAATAATGAATTTTTAAGTATATGAAATGCAATAAAAAGAAACTTTGGCCCATTAATGTTTCAGCTACTGTATTGTTTAATTGCTGCAGTGTAATCGTATACTGGAAAAGAAAGAATTACATTTTTATTAAAGAAACAGATATTTCAAAGTAAACACGTCAGAACTTAAATTGTCTTTAATTTTTACCCATTGCTAGCTAATTACAGTAGGCAATTACTTTATTGTACGCTATTTTATTGCATATTAATGACTCACTCTTTAGTTTCAAAGATGTGGTTTGCATGTAACACACAACGACTTTCAGTCATTTTCAAGAGGTAAATTTTAGAAAAAGTGGTAATTATAGTAATTTTTAATGTATTTTAAATCAATAAAAAATACTATGATAATTGTAAAAACATATATGAAATTTTTTCTCCTTTTTTAGTGACGAAATGTGAAAATCTTAAAGCAAATCTACCCAAAACTAAAAGACCAAAACAAAATAAAATTTCACCCCACACAACCCTCAAATCGTCTTCAACGCAGATAAAGTAAATCAATTGAAAAATCCCCGTAGACGTTTGATCCCCTCACGATGTTCAGGGAGGAGGAGAGTGGGTCTTCGTCGTGGGGCTGAAGGTGGAGGGGTGAATCAAGCAATAAGGGCGTCAAGGGCTGATGGGCCATTACATTATATGGCGGTAGACTATCGACCCGCCCCGGGCGCATGCGCCGAACTCCTAGGGGCGTAATTTCCACACAATGATTTATCCCACACTTTGACTTCAATTACGGGTGCACTTTGTCTTCCAACGTACACTGACTTATTGCACCAAGTTCCTAGAAATCGGAAACTTTCATTACTTGTTTCTCGCCATTGATGAGCTCAAGGTGCGAGATGGATTTTGTTTTAACCCTTTAAGGGGTGGGAACGCCATATAACGTCCAATTTGGATTTGCACAGAGTAGTAACGTTTAAAATTTAAACATGACTATAAAAGGGAAATATAAAAAAAATTCATTTGGAAAAAAATTTGTATATGTATTTTAAGCGTACAAATCATTAAAAACATTTATTCTTTAATAACTATATTATTAAAACATTTTTTATATTTAGTAATGACGTCGTTGAAGGAAGATTTTTATTGTAAGAGTAAAATGTAATTGAGATGATACAGGATTTTATAAGCTTTTACTTAGATGCAGTGGCTTAAGTAAGTTCAGATTTTGAAACAGTGGCCAATAGATTATTGGTTAATAATAGTCTAATAATATCACCAATTAAAATGTTTTATATAATCTATTGTAATATTGCATATTACATACATATAAATCTTAATTGTTTTATTCAGATCGTCTTTCTGGTTAACAAACTTGAAAACATACACCTTTTTTCTTAGCGAATGTTTCGTGTTATATCCATTGCATGTTGGTTATTTATTAAGAAAACATTTATCTAATAGTATGATGGTAGAAGTATTGTAGTTGTATTATGAAAGTATTTTATCATGTTTCAGGTATTTAAGAAAGATGATTCCGGGCTTAAACCCAAGTTTTAGCCCCAAATTTCAGCCAGCTCAACTAGAGATGTGTTTAATATATAAAACGTGTTTCTGTGCCAGCTTGGTACAAATTCCGACACCAGTGCGATCGGTTCCTTTAAGTCAACAGGCCTCTTGTAAAGCTTTAATATATTAATGTTATTTCGTGTTTTTTAATGTTTGCATCAATTTTTATCTCGATATCTGACTAAACAGCCTAACAAGTGGCATATTTGAATCTTCAGATGGTGTTGTAACGGTGAAGCATTTTGAGCTTTTTGAAGTATTGAACACACCACTATTTGATTTGTCTAACAGAACTTACGTGGCGACATCTGCTTACATAGGCTCCATCAATGTACCCTATCATAGGAATATTGTCAGAAACCCATCACATAGGATGGGTTTCTGCCAGATTTTCAAACCTGTTCGATAATTATGAGTTGTTGAAATAAGAAATGTAATCCATACTTTATTGCACACAACTAATAGAATTTTTTTTAAACATTGCTAACTATTTAACTATTTCACTCAATTTGCTAACTATTTCACACAATGAATATTGCTAAGTATTTGAGTTTTATGGCTGTAATGTTTGTACTGACTCTTTATGTACATTTTAAACATTATAAAAATTATGTTTTTAGGGAAATGCAATTGTATCGTCAGTGAGGATAAAACGGCACACTCCCAGTTGTGTGGAACTTGCACACATTAATCCCCCACCATAGGCTTATTCCCATCCCGGAAGAACCTATTAAGGTATTACGTTAAGATGGAGCCACGTAGGTGAAACCAAAAGACTACAACTTTTTCCTATTCACTTTCTCCTGAGGGAAGATCAAAGATGGTCATGATCTTCTATTTTCTTTCACTTAGAACGTTCTCGTCAAAAGAGATACGCCGCCAGTTCTCAAGAGACGTCGTCATGAGACGGTGACGTCCAGTTCAAAACTCGTCATGATGGTACAAACTAAATTTAATAATATTATGTATTCGTATACAATAAATCTGATGGACAAAGGAAATGCAGGTGCTTGCCCATTTTTATTTTACATTGTTATGTGTCAGTTCTCGCAACTGATTAATCTCTACGTACCTTTAACCATCCATTACATTATATTATCCACCCTTTATACCATCCAGGGTCGGTGGCGTATCATGTAATCCAGCTACTTGGAGGTCACGAATTGTGGATAGTTATGATCGATGGTCGGTGGATAGTATATTCTCTGGTGTCAATTAATGTTCCCACTATTGAATACCAAGTCCATCCGCAAATGCAATCCTTATAATTAGACCAGTTCGCAAATCAGAGGCAGTGATTTGGACTCAACGTTAAACTTTAGGTCCTTTAAATATACCATTTACTATTGGTCATTTATTATTAACAATTCTGTCTAAGGAACATTTCAGCCTTAGTCAGAAAAAAGACTACAAGACTGCACCACAATCATCTTATATTCATTTCTCATTCATACTTTGCTTAATCACCTACCGTAAATATCGTTCTTTATTTTGTACTTAAAACAAATCAGTTTCTCTTTATCTGTAAAATACCTTGATATAAGAAAATATCATTCACACTTGTATAATTGTACTATGAGTGACGTTATAACGGAAAACATGAAAAATTAGATGCCATTGGGATACTTAAACAATCTACGTTTTTTCTTTATACGATCAATAATTTGTTAATTCAAATCACAAAAATCAAATCGTTTGTTTTCGTAATTCTATTTTGTTTCATGCAATAATAACATGATCACATGGTTTCGGAGTGGTAAGCTTTTCATGCGTATATCAACGCCAGGTACATAAATAAAAGTCAATTAAATATAATATAATTGTAGATCTCCATCAGACAGCGTATGTCGAGTGGTCAGAGGTTTATTAATCCTCAAACAATTTTTTAGTTTTATAATATTTACAATTCATATTCATTTAAAGCATCGCCTCAACCTGGTCTATTCAACTGTAGTTGGTCATGACCCCGTGTCCATGACGCTCTTCCATAGAAACTTCATTCAATTCTTCATCGCCATGCCAAGTTGACGATAACGATCTACCATGCCAAAAACCCATGGAGTCGAACCCATGGTTTGCGGGGCGTGGCCTGATCCGCGGCCACCAATCAGCGACCGTCCTCGGACAATGCAGGTGATTTGCGTACGGCGGCTGATAAGCCACAAAGAAACGACCATTTCGGCGGCTAGATTAAAGTGAACGGTTTATCGGCAACTAATGTTATGACGGGTTAAGTAAGTTAATCGTTATTATCTGGTCTAAGAGGCTAGTAAATTCAGGGGGCGCATAAAACGTTTTTACAATACGATAAAGTGAGGTATGCGGCCCGGCCCGCTCCTGTGCTGCGATGGCGAATCACGGCACCAGCACAGCTCAGCATAACTGTCACCGACGCTTTCATTCTGTATTTAGTCAACTTCTTTTAGCAATTTTTAATCCCTGATGATGATATAACTCATTAGTAGAATGTTACGTGTATTTAAAAATACAGATCCAATGATCTTTTACTAAGAATAAGAAATTTTTTTAAAATATTGTCGGGTATATATTTAGTCAACCATTGTTTATAATTAATGTAATAAGTACAGTAGCTTATTACATTTATCATGTAAGTAAATAGCATTTAACCATGAATATTACTAAAAAGATAATAAATACCTCAGTCTGTCAGCAGTTCATTGGTTTAATTTCAGTTTAACAAGTTTTGGCCTACGCCATTTTCAAACAATTCCAAATCTTTGTAAACAAAACCTACGTAGCCTATACAACACAACACAACAAATAATAATTAAATTTATACACACGACACTAGCTCTGCTCATCCAAGAACAGACTGTCAGGAAATTTCAAATCAAATTATACTATCTAAGTTATCAGCGGTCAGGTGATCTGCTGATGTAGATAGGTTTTAAAAACCTATTTGTTATGTAGGGTTGTATAGGATATGTAGTTTTTATTTGAAAAAAATTGTAATTGTTTGAAAATGGCGTAACATGGTGCAGAAACATATTACACCTTAAATAAAAGCAATGAACCACTGACAGACTGAGGTATTTATTATCTTTTTAGTTTAATTACCGTTCGGGGCTGATATCTTGAATTTAAATAAATATTACGTATTATTACTTTCTTCCCCGTTTATGATTCTCAATGAAGTATTGTTTGGTGCATAAACATAGCTAATATATACATACTTACTAGTGCGGCCTCTGGTACACGAAATTGTATTTGTCTCTCCAACACACTACCTCCACAGGTCTCTGATCTTGTATCCTTCTTCCAAGTTAAAAAATTCCATTTCTACTTTGTCCCACTATGTAAAATTTTTATTTAACAATGTCTCATACCTACTAGATGGTGCTCTACTATTTTCATTGTATAACCTCACCCTTCTAATCCCAACCTTCGTAACAATACCTGGATCTTTAAATAATTCCCTTATTTAACAATTGTCTTTTAATCTCCATTGTTAAGTCCTTAATCTCCGTTAATGGTGGTCTTTGCACTTAATCAATATAGACCTACTATTTTCAAATTAAGTAACTTTTTAGTTTTCCCTTACGTTGAACCAAAATTCAGATTCAGATTCATGTGAACTGGTCCAATAAATCCACGAATCCCATGTTTATAACTCTTATTTCTCTAATAAGAGGTTGTGTGGTTGTAGATACTACCTTCCAGCTCAGTAGTACGAGGTCAGTAAATAGGGCTTATTGGTACTACTAACTTGCCATAATGCCACAGAGGAAAGCGCATTTAGTTTCACTAGAAATGTACATCGTCACTTCTTGAAAAATATGCATTTTATGAACTCAACGTCAACAATGTTTCTTTTCCTTTAGCAATATGGCTCATTGATATGGCTTATGCATGCCACTATTCATTCTTTATTCTTTATGATCGGAAATCGGATATTAGGAACCTTTTTTGAACACATTTTATGAATATTTTAATAATTAAAAAAGATGGACACTACAGTGCTATAAATTTTCCTTATCCACAATTTCATAAAGCCTTTAGTGTCCGGTTTTGACGCTCAACTTCGCTTTCGTATTCGCTCAGTAGTTACATTTGAAGGTCGTTCTCGAGGATTATCCAATGCTTCACGACCTTCACGGAACCATTTTTGCCACTCATAAACTTGTTCATTCTTCATCGTATCTTATCCATAAGCTTAAGCTATCAAATTAAGCCTCACATACCATCTTAATAACATATATCACACCAATAATTAATTTGGAACAGTAGAATAGGCCTACTATG
Source organism: Nephotettix cincticeps (assembly GCA_023375725.1). NCBI lineage: Eukaryota > Metazoa > Arthropoda > Insecta > Hemiptera > Cicadellidae > Nephotettix > Nephotettix cincticeps. The sequence continues at coordinate 119,831,978 of CM041791.1, forward strand.
ATTATATATTGCACATAACATACTTAAAACTTACTTCTTCTAATATCAAGTCAACTCAAATCAAGAACTTCATTGATTTATCATGCAGAGGTACATAGTTTTTGTAACAACATGGTCATCAACATAAATATATATTTTTTCTTCTTTATTCTAGGTCAGTAGCCTTAAACACAAAACTATTTTTCGAAATAGTTTCTAATTAGTTTGTATATTTGTATAAAGATATTCTTCTGTTTTGGTTGATATGTATTGCTGGTAGTCATATGTTTAATGTAATAAAGTTAAACAGTAAAGATTCGTCATCTTGTGTGTTTTCGCAAAGTTCAAAGTAAAGTGTTTTTAATCGCACAAAAGGGCCGCCAATTGAAGTTATTTAGGAGAAATTGAAGACAGGGACATAAATATCCATCTTTCGTGCTACCAGCCGAGCCGAGCCTTGCTAGTGGCACGAATATTAAGAATGGGGAGAAAAAACACCCACATTACGTTAATTAAAAGACGGGAATGTTTGTTTAGGACTGCGGGCTCTGAGTCGGACAACGAGTGTACAATACGAAACAGTATGATGTGGTAACTAGAGAGAATTTATGTAACATTGTATAATCAACATTCCTTAAACATAAATTAAAGTGAGAAGTTTTATCTGCAGTATATATATAGTAGAATGGTACTATTGAAAAACAATAACCAGCCAGTTGGAAAATCATTTCAAGACTTTAAATTAATGAAAACTCATAAATCTGAAGAGAAAGTTGAATTTTGAGCTGCCATTAATTAATCATAATGAAAGACACTTAGAAGTAGTTATTTCTGCCAAAAAATGTTTCTGTTACCCCAAAAATAAAAAGCAAAAAGTAACATCCTCGCTTAATATAAAATAATAATGATTCACCAATAACGGTAGTTCGGGGGTAACGCGCTGGCACCGTCAGTCAAAGATTGCTGGATGGAAACCAATGGCAGGCGATTTCTGTCCGATCACGAGCACGTCACGTCTGGCAGAAAGGCTAGCTTGTGTTGCTCATACAAGTACAGTACGTTACCTCTGTCAAAAGATATTCACAGCATCAACTTGAGTAAGATAAAATGCACATTAGTTTATACGCAAACATTACATTCGTCAAATTTTATAACATCTCAAGCAGGTGTAAATTATGAGACTTTTATTACTCTTCCCACTACTACTAGTTTATTTAGTAGAAGCTACTTATAGTTTTTAAGACCCGCAATTTATGTTTTACCAATCTTTAAAACATTTCTAATGAGTCGCCGTTTAAAACCACCAAAGACAGACGGTTCATCTCTGGAGGAAGCATTTATTGACTGATAAGCGAGCTAGACGGTCGCTTTGTTTAATTCGAATTCCTGTGACTCATAACTTAGCCGTACTACATTTTTGAGCGCGGTTCAAGAATGTCTCCCCACACCTCCCGCCCCCACTCAAATCGTCGCTATTTTTGAATGGTTCGTCTATTAGCTGGGCGCGTAGTCAGGCTTCATTATGACGGGGTTTTGAGACCATCTGTCATCTCCACGACCGTTTTCCCGTTACATTATCCGTGTAATTTCTCATTTTGATTTCGTTACGCTTCTTGTTTCTGGTTCAGCACTCAGTTTGTCACCAGGGCCGTAGAAATTGGTGCTGCTTAAATGGGCAACTGTGTTGAAGCATGCTTCATTATATTTTCATTTGATTTCAAATAGGCGTAAATGACAAATGATAAAGGTAAAACATTATAAAGATGAGAGATGGTAAATAATACAGGCAGATTAAGAATCAATGGACCGTCACCATCTTTGAGGGAAACTTACTTATGATTGATCTATTCTATTACATTTTGTATTATTATTTGTCTATTTAAATATAGGTTCTATGTACTTTTGATAAATTACCTTTTATGGTTTAAATGGAAAGAACTTATAAATATGTTTATTACAATAACCACCCACATAGCTGGCTGGCTGTTTCAGTGGTTACCAAAGCTAAATGTCATATATTCATATAGACATTCATCACACTCACCTTTCACTCAAATTCACTTAACAATACCCACGTGACTCAATAAAAATATAACGAACTTCACGCTGAAGTAATCGGTGTCCCAATATAGGAAGTAAGAAGTTGTAATGAAGAATGACACCAGTAACGTTCACACGGGCCGTAATATACTTTGAAAGGCAGGACTAAAAACTATCCTCTTAGCGCTCTCACTGATAGTTCAGCTGATACCCGTCATGGTGCGCTTCTACGGCGTGTTGCCGTTAATTTACCTTTATTAAATCAACTCAAATGAACTACTACACCGGAGAAATGTTTATATTCAATTAATTTAATTTTTGCATATGTTCAATTTACTATGAATGTGTTTATTACTATGAAATATCGTGAATATACTAAATGTCCATAAAACTGCATCACTGTAATATTAAACGTAGGAGGTTCAAACCCTACGTCATCGAAGCTGGCAGTTTTCTATCTTCCAATAGTGTTATGGTAATGAATATTGGATTTAATTTAAGACAAAATATTAACTGTTCTAAATATGCCTGACTAGTTCAAATTGTTGCAACCAAAACTTCCATATTAAAATTAGTACTTAAAAAAATTTGTTAACCTAATTTTTCCACCATATCATTCGGTATGTTGCTAATTTTGAGTGTTTTGAAAGTAAACTTTTCGTCGTAACGAATTAGAGGTGCGGCACTGTACTATTTTTAACATATGCAATCAATCATAAAATATGCTAATAACTAATTTTAAACTTTTTGTCTACTGTTATAGCCGAAATAACTGACTTCCTTTTGTACGAGTTTTCTCTAAGATTCAAACAATATTACTTACCCAAGAGAACCACTATTGTTCTTACTCTTGGATACCAACCAAGGTTACTTATCCAACTGCGAGAACCACTGGCTTCGTCTGGGAGATAATGAACTAGAACTTGAGAGTTTGAGCGAGTTCAAAGCGAAGGAGCTGGCGGGACTTTGAAGTGGGGAGGTTCTTCATTATATCGTCTTATTGCTGACACCTCTGAGTCTTGCTGAGAACTTGGCGAGCCTTGCCCTCGTACGGGATAAACTGAACTGCATTGAGCTGTCCTTAGACTTACATGAATTATGTCATTCTATTAGTGATATTTATTATTAGTAAATAACATTAAACTAAGAGTTTGTGTTTTTTAATTGTCTCTATTATAAATTTATAGAATTTACGACCAACAATTCAAAACAGAGGAATATATATTTTTGAATATGTGTAAATATGTTTGTTCATGTTTTATCTCACGTGAATAAAATGTAAAATGGTTTTATAGAATTAACTAAACAACTCATATTAAATATTTCTTTTTAAAACATAGTATCTTTCTTTCAAACTAACCTGAAAATAAACATTCATTGTTTTCGAATTTTATCATGAAAAATAAAACGTAGAGGCTATGTAGCGTTCACCGTTACCTAATACGTCCGTTCTATATGACCTCAATATTTCTTATGAAATGCGTTTATTTAAAAAAAATTAGAATCCTAGAACAGTAGACAGTATGCCAAAATGGTTGGTGGTATCCTAACATAACTCGAGAATCAGTATGTACCGTACATTTGAACGTGCGAATAGACACTTCAAAAATAAAAACAACCTGAATCAGATGTTTTGTTAACTGTAGCTTCGAAAATCGTCCATAATGGACACTTATTGTGGATATCATGGACACTTTAAAGGGCTTGTAGGACGAAATCCCGCATTTTCCTCAGCCCTGAGATCTGTTCCAATCGATTTTTCAAGGTCAAATACCCCGAATTGCAAAAAATCATAAATCCTTGGACGGGAAAAGATTTTGCCCGGATAGTTTTGGTTTTAGATGTATAAAATTACCGGACTTTAAGCAATGACGCGAATTGAGTGAAAATAATATATTTTATGGGATATATTTCTGTAATAATGGAAGCTTATATCATAAAGTGTAAAAAATCTTTTCTTTGAATATACTTCCATTAAAATACTAAAATTGATATGTATATGTCTTAGCTCTGGAGGTGGGGTGTTGGCAATTTCTGCAACCAAAATTTGAAACAGTGAAGTCATTTGGTTATTGACGTCATAGTTTCGTTATAAGAATATCTCTTCAGATGAACTGAAAACATTCCCTTTAGACATTTCCATGATATAATCTATTTTTCACAGGGAAGTATATACAACTATTTTTACTAAGATGTGTATAAATGTGTGTGATTTCCTCGTATTTATAGTAAAAACCTAAAATGAAGTATTTTATTACAAATGCCCTATTGGAAACTTGTTGTTTGGGAAAGTTTCCCAAATGTTTAAATCTAGTTTAAATGTAGAGCTCAGGATTTAGACTTTAAATGTTGTTCTACATAAAACAATATAGCTGTAACTAATGCCTTAGCTATAATAACATGCAAGTTATAATACTATGCAAATTTCAATAACCAAGAGATTTTCTGAATGTCTGCATCTGGATATTGTATGAAAAAAGCGTATATTAAAAAAAACTCATTTTTGACTGTTCTCAAAATTATTGTAATTTTTTAATTAATAGTTCTTACTGTTATATTCTCAAGGGGAGTCCCACAACATAAGACCACATTCTCAGTTGATGTAATGTTGCACCTCACTTAACAGACCTAGAGTCTTAGCTTTTTATTTAAAAGAGGGGGTTTTAGCAAGTTAAAGTAGTAATATTTTAACCATAGCAAAATCAAGTTTTTCAAATAATTTTTTTCGATTTGTTATAAATTGTTGCATGACAAAATTATATCCAAGCAACCAAAGCATTAATGAAGAAAAATAATGTCTTCGAATATCCGTCCACAGGAAGCTAGATTTTAAGTTTTAGTAAACCCTGAAAATTTAATGGTTTTATCTCTATTGGTTTTAGAAATACACAAAGTCTTAAAATGTACGTTTTCAGGAAACCAATAAACTCGGAATAATTAGAGAAGTAAAAACCGACACTCACTAATCGACTGTCCGCCAGGTTTATAGCTTTGGTTGGATTGTTATTATTGGGCAAAACCAAATCACAGCAATGATTTAAAGCTAGTTATTATGCTAGTAAGTGGTTACTTTAGGCAGTTCCCGATAGTTTTGTACAATAGGTGGTGGAAATTGAATCAAACCGTGCGTGAAAAGTCTTAAATAATGTTTTTCTTAAAACTCGTTAATATATAATACACATTTTGTGCTATACCAATGGAAAGATGATAATTAAACTCATTGTTTTAGATAAAAATATTTCTTAGAAAACATAAACTTTTGGTGTTCGGATTCCCCTTAACACACTGACTCGACTACTTGGGTATTTCAAGGTGGAATTTTAGAGACGTGAGAGTGTGATGAATGTTATCAGTAATGCCATGTAGCTTTGTGTTTGAAAAATATTAAATTATTTAATAATTATTGCTATTTATTTAAACTACTTAAGTCACAATATACTCGTAGACATATTTATGGCACCCGTCTTTCATCTTGAATCATTTTTGCATTAAGGTATAACTGAAGTTAAACTGTACTCCGATAATTGGAGTAATTTGTAGTAATGTTGTGTTTTACCTCAACACACGAGCCAGTGACAGTGGCGGGTGGTCTACCAGGTCAGCCATTAACATTAACATTACCGCTAACACTATTTACAGCAGACATTAACAATATTAACAGCCACGCGTTTCTTTGTGAAGCTTCCAGCATTGTTGGCCTGACAGGTGGTTCACAACTAAATATGACCACCTACGATCGCCCGTCGAGGTGAGATACACACACGCACACGCGCACGCGCACGCACCTCTCCACTTTTGGGAACGTTTAAAATATGTTAAAATACAAACCTCTATTTAATTTTAACTGAAATACTAACTCTTTAAATCTCAGATGTTTTAATATTGTGTTCACTTGTGAAGTCCATCAGGTTTCAACACCCCGTGACAGATCTAATAATATGTTTATTTCTGATGACAAAGATTATGACATTGTATAGGAAACGTCAAAAATATAAATTGGCATAAAAACAAAACATATTGATAGTAAAAATACTTAGCCAATAACCATTGTAAACAATTTCATTCCTTGGGGAATTAATATGGAATGGAACTAATCAAATATGCTTAAAAATAAAAAACTTTTCTCCAATGGTGTGAGGTGAAGTACACGTAGCTTGTCACCCCACGCTTCAGTCTGGTTTTTAACAAACAGGAACTCTCTAGACTTTTGAGTCTCTCAGGAAGGCAATTATGAAGCCCGACGCTACTAGAGAAGAGTTTCGCAAACGCCAAAGATGTGATGGCGTTGAACACATTACTTTTTAATGAGTAAAAACTGGTAACCTCAATCTAAAGTTTTTGTTTTAACTAAAATAACAAAAGTTTGCCTTTTACCATGAGTGTCAGCGTCCAAGCTGTCATTTTTTAAATAAAATATTTGCAATTTTTAAGAATTTTTTACTTTCATTTATCTTGCACTATATGTGAAACTAACCGAATCGCCACCAATGATTCACTTACTACTGGCAGAGGGCCATGTAGTCAAATCCTCAATGTAAATCAAAATGGGGTATTATTAAAAGGTGATTAATACAGTACCGTGGCTATTTGATTGATGTATAAAATTAGTGGTACTAACTATAATTCATCAGGATTTATCGTATATTTTGTCTGAATTTATCAGTTAGTTTGAGTACACTTTAGATCCATCAGTATTATGTTCTATCGGTAACTGATTATTTTATTTTTGAGTTCATAAGACTACGTACATAGTCTAATAGTTTTGTCATGTATATGTCCGTTATTAAAATAGTCTTTTTTCTTATAGCGCATGCAAAATTTGGTTTTCCCGGCAAGAAGCTAAAATCATGCAGCGCCTTCTTGTCTCCAATATAAAGGTACCCGCGCTCGCTCGCTTCTTATCACCACTGCTTCCAAGCAAACTAAAACTAACACTACGGTCTTACTCTGAATTAGTAAAAATAAAAAAATATTATGGACAATATTTGTTGGGTAAAAGAGATTACGCCTTAAATATCAGTTTGTTTAAAATGAGTTGCACTCTAAAATCTAAAAAAAAAATAGTGTAAACGCCTTGTACACCATTTCATTACATCTCGGGATGAAGTTTAATGTAACTGGTCTTGAGTCAGAGGCTAGCTTTAGGCCATGAGACCAGACGTTGATTTTTAACATATTTAAATCTATTATCCGTAAACAATTATTTTCAATAAAGTATAACAGATTTCAAACATGGTTTTACAATACAATTTACAAATTATTTTCAAAATAAAAAATCAAAAACTTTTTATTTCAAGTCAAAAGGTCACATTCTAACAATTACCAGAGATAAGGGATTTAAGAAGTTTGAAGTTGAAACTTCTTGAGGGATCGGCATCTGCCGAGCCTCCTGACTACTCCAATGTCTGAATCCTGAATCGTCAGCACATACATCGTAGCACAAGACATCTCCCGAATATATAACGAGGTATTTCTCAAAGTAAACAAAGTGTGAAGCACAAAGCAGCCGAAATTTACGCGGCGCGGGGCCCCGGGGCACAAATCATGTTTAGGACGTCGAGCCGTTAGCGTCTCATTTGGGCCGGTCGGGAAATTTATTGATACGGCCCCGTTAGTCTCAAAGTGTCAGTGTTTAAGCGTCTGAGGTATTTTTGGATCATCTTTGTCGCCGGAACAAAGACTCCTGGCTCCGGTTGATTTGCAGCACCCGGAATAGCTAGAGGGATGGCCGTGAGTCCGTGAGCTCGCGTACGTGCGACAATTGCGCCAATTCATTAAGCTTTCACAACAATGCTGGGAGAAATATGGGGCTTTTACAGGTCTTTGTAGAGGACTTCAACAGTATCCCGGTCGTCTTTGTCTTAGCAGAACATCTGTTAAACGGCGCAACAGCTGTTCGTTTTGTTTTGGGGTTCGCGCCACATAAATAGTGCGGGTCGAGTGATATGGGGATGGGGGTTTAATTTATGTTAAGATGGAGAATAGACAATAATTACGGAATAGTGTCTTATTTAAACACGTGGAGCCTTTAAATAAGTATGTCTATTCAACTGTTCTTCCTTCTAAGGCGTTATAAATTTGAAAAGAATGAGTTTATAAATGTAGACGAATAAATACATTTGTTAGTATAGAATTCAGTAAACAATATTTTACAGATTTACCATCACCCTTTTTCCTTTGTCGTACAAACTTTTGAAAATGGTATGAAATACCTAACTGACTCTACCCTTATTATAAATACAGCCACATCAAATTCCTTAAGAAATGCCTTTAATGTCACATGAGTCATATGTACAGTATTTCGTGACACCATTCTCGTACACACAATGGAATATGATACAAAAACTGCAGAGTGAGCGGGGTGTGGTTGCTAAATAAATAATGAATGGAAAAAGAAAAAATCACAAAACTGTTGGCAAATAACGTATAATATAACGTTAACCTAATGACAAGAAGACAAGAATGGCGTTGGCTGACAAAGCAGACCATCGATTTGGAGGCAGGTAAGTTTATGGCTTTATTTATGTTCCAAATAATTGGCTATAATAAATACTTTAAACAAAGTAATCATTAAATTATTATAACTTTAAAAATAACATAGAACATAAATCTCTTGTTTCTCCTTCTGCTTCAGAAGAAACATTCATAAAAACCCAAAATTCATAATAATTCTCTTTCTCAAAATGGGAGTAAAACGTAATTAACAAAGTTCATTAAACTGTAAAATATAAATTTATTTGTATACTTTTGTTAATAATTAAATAACCTAATTTTGTCAGATTAGTTTTGCATTAATATTTTAGAATGTTCACTTGAAATATGATATTTCGTCAGTTGACTGCCTCCATGAGCATTACATTAGCACAGAAAATACAATATAACATAAAGAATTTACAATTGAATACAATATTTAAATTATAATTTGTGGTTTTAATAGATATTCCTTTGTTGGAACTAAATTGATCCCTGTAAAATAAAATCAATTGATATAAAAATTGAATGTCAATTAAGACTAATCCTATTTTTACTCTGTTGAATCGCAAATTTTGTATTTTTCACAAGACTGTAAAAAGTTTTTTGGGAAAATATTTACGATTATTTTCAAGTTAACTTAATATAATCCATACAATGATACAAAAGGCAAAAGTCCTCATATAACACAAAATATCAACTTTTATAAGAATTCACGACAGATTAGTGAATACTTAAACATTGATTAAGTATTGCTTAATCAATTAAACTTACTTTTATAAAAACTAACATCCAATTGTCTCTGTCAATTAGTTAAAATGTTTAAAATATAAAAATACCAAAGATTAAAAAACATTATAAATGTAAAAACACAAGCCTTTTCAAAAGATAAAGCCAAAATGAAATTTAACAAATAAAGAGTATTCCCTCAAATTTTACCCACTTGACATAAATTTAACAAATTTTTAATGTGGTAAGAACTAGTTGACTGCTAAATAAAGATGGTCAGAAACACAAAATAACAACAAATCAGTCGATTACAAGCAAAATAATTTGTAATTTACAATGAGTATTTAAATCTTTATACATCGGTTATTTACTAACAGCCACAGCACATCGCAGCGCGCAGCGAGGCGTAAGCTAAGTTGTACAGTTGACTAACTAAAATAATTTACAAGTCTTGGCTAAGCTAACCTAAATTGCACACAACACAGTTGGTCTGTCACTATGTACAAAGGACGATCACAATTGGAGCTCTCATGAGTGGTGGCAACACAACTTACAGGGACAGGAATGCATATTTACATTAAAACTATACTTATTTACAATCTGTTTGAATATTTAAATTTGAAAAGTTAAAATAAATTAGGAAATTTCTTTCACCTGAAAGGTCAGCAATTTGGTGTTTGTATCTACTCCATCTAAAAAGCTGTATTATACTGTTATAGGAAAAAAATGGTTTTTAGTGCTGAATAAATATGCAAAGCTGTTAGTATATGACAATAGTTTCTTATTTTCTTCTGCGTATTTACTTTTTTTCTGTTTTGCCAATGACAGGCTCAGCGTCAGCTATGCAGCCTCGAAGTACACTATTTTTCCTTATGGAATTTCCATCTAAATTTTGTGGCTAACCCTGAGATCGAACCCGTCACCTAATGCACCGAAGTCCAAGATGCTAACCGGTAGCAGATGCCCCGCGTATTTATTTGTTAAATGTAGATCGAATAATATTAACATCTTACCGTTTGCGTTCGTATGAAAAAGGGAATTGAGGAACAGCTCTTATTGAGAAACCAACCATACTATACAAATTATAAACGTTGGAAATAATAGTCGTATTGGATTCAGAGAAGGAGAGTTTGCTAAACATGTCTCAAGGAATTTGATGTTCTCAAGAATTTATAGATTGTAATGGCAAAAAAGGAGATGAATACGTTACGCAAAAAGTGAAAAGACTAGTAAAATGTTAGCTAAGTTAACATTTCCTAGGAAAAGAGAAAGTTTTTCCAAGAGATCATTTTGATGGTCTCCATTTAGCCCGGTGCAAGGAGACGCCGCCGCGCCGGCAGCTAGATGGCAGCACGGTAGCGGTTGTTACAGCATTTCTCCAGCGTCCTGTCTTTAGCGCATTTCTCTATAATCAGCTGATCATTACCTGCCATTATTTCTCTTCCACTTTATAGGTTAGACGGTCTCGCTAATCGCTTAGCCAAGGACTTCCACAGAGTAATGGTAGCGCACTTAGCGGAATCACAGAGTAAGATACGGGGTAAGAAACAACTTGGGCTTAATTAGGTCACGATGTACGAGGATGACTGTGTCATAAAGGTGTTTTGCAGGCCACTGGAGTTCTTAAGAACAATTAAAAGAAAATATATGACCTCTAGTTTTTTCAAACGCTTATAAGAAAACTTGTTTCTTTTTAAAATGTAATAGTCTGTATTATTAATTAATTTTCGTCAAAACTTAATGTTATACAGTAAATGCATCTTTCAGGCGAAAATGAAAAACAAAAAGAAATTATAAAGTAAACAACATTGCCTGTGTCTTTTTCGACGTAGAATTGAGTACAAGAATAACTTTATATTTCTTGAGCTAAACACTCATTTCATCTGAACATAAAAGAGTCATTTATGTTGTATGATTTTAGTACGATTGAAATAGTTCTTTACAATGAACTTTTAAATATTCACTCAATGCACCACCACTCATTAACTCTTTGGAATAATAGGGAAGGTATCTCTAAACTAGAGTCTTTGTCTTTTATCGCTGCACGAGTCCTAGATCTAGAGGGTCCCAGAAAATCCTGAAGGTCCTAGAAGGGCCGAAAGGTCACCGATGACTGGGAGGCAGCCTCTCAAAACCAGTAAAGATCCTTGGACGTTTCTTGGACTGGTGCTTCTAGACCTGCAAAAAGAGGAAAATTATAGAATATTACATTTTATGAACTATAGAGATAAAAATGTGTGCACATGTAGTATACATGGAATTACCTTCACTTAAAAAATTATTTCAACCACTTACTGTGATAGAAAATGTGATAGATATTCAGTATATGTGACTGTTATTTTGAGGAACTGCCGAAAAAAATCAATTTGCTGGCTACCCAGACCGAGACGTCTGAGGATTGCAGCCTCTGACGTCTCCATCCAAGCGGCGGTGGTTGGGTGTGAACACGTGTGATATCAATGAGGCGAGCCTCACGAATCGGCCGTCGCGACCCTTCGCCTGTGAAATCACATTCACTGGTTTGTAGCCTGGGTCACTTGTTAAAAACTAAGTCTTTCCGTGGAAAGACTACAAACCTTTACAAGATCTTCTGGCGAACAAATATAATCTCTCGTGAGGTGTTGCATTGGTTGATGTACAAACCAGGGAGTGAATAGAAACATTTACTCATTCACTAATGGGCAGATTCATTCTCCTCAATGCTGATTCAATTTTCTTTCAAACAACACCATCATAAAGTTCAGCTTAACCATTACCTTGAGGGTTATAACCTTTTGTAAGACTTGTTGCAACTCCATTGGAACTTAAATATGATTTCAACTCATAGGACATGAAACTTTCAGAATGAATGCATGATGGTGTGCCAAAAATTGAAAAAAAATCATATTAAGCAGATTCCAATTAAATAAAAAATATTTTTTACAACACACACTTACACCGACGGACATTGAAATTGTAACTCTACGAATAGCAATCAACACGATCTATTCTCATATCGTTCCTCCAACAACTCGACACACGCGGTGTTTGAAGTCAACATTTTTCCTTCAGCATGAATATTGGTGATTGATGTTTGTCACGCTTAATTTTTGGTCAAAACTAACCTTAAACAAACAGTTAGCCATGTGACGAAACATATTTTATTATTTAAAATGTTGTGTTTTGGCCGTTATTTGATCGGAATTTTCTTCTCCAGCAAAGTTTTGTTCCTGGAACGTTCGGAAAGTTTTAAGTATCGATGTCAACTTCCAAACAATAACCGCAGTAGGGGAAAAAGTGGATCAGATTGTGAAGAAAAACATCAAAGGCGGCGCGGCGCCGGCGGCGGGACAAACTTGGTGATATTGGCAAATGACATTCAACAACTGTTTTTGTTGTTTACCAACAGGCGATTATAGCTAAAACTGTACCTCGTTTTGAGTCAAACCTAGCTCAGCTACAGCGTGTTTGGCGTTGATAGCTTAGTAAACATTATCTATGTGATATTCTCTTGTGTGGATTAACTTCCGCATTATTGAATACTACGTCAATCCGCTAATACCATCCTCATAATTAGACCTGTTCCTAATTTAAGGCAAAATTTGTTCGGATTCCACGTTAAACTTTAGGTCCCTCAGATAATATCAGCTATTGAGCTATTAATTAGTAGTCCTGTCTAAGGAATATGTTAGCCTTTGTCAGTAATAAAACTACAAGATCGCGCCACAATCATCTTACACTAATTTCCCATTCGTGCTTGGCTTAAAATAGATTAAAAAAGGCAACCTGTAAAGGTCACCATTCAAAAGGTAATAGGTAGACATTATTACAGTAGCCCGCTATAAGCTAGGTTACACTAGCAGACAACCACATTAGAAGTTACTCCATTAGGGTAGGTTTTACATTGTTACGGCAAATTCATAGAACTAAGCTAACTATAAACCGTGATCTCCTCTCCATTTTTTTTAAAAGGTGACAATTTGATAGTCTAATTAATGGTGGGTGGGTGCTATTGGCAGGTTCATTTTTGACAAAAATATCCAAGCCAATTTTTACATTTCTCAACATTAAATAATAAAAACTACTTGTATAAAGTGAGCTGTGTTCCCAATCATACATAATAAATCACGTTTCCGGTTATATTTTTACATGGATATGTCTTAGCTCTGGGGATGGAGCTAAAACAGTGGAAATTTGAAACAGAGACGTCATATGGTTATATGAACAATAGTTTAGAGGAATTGAAAAAAATTCCCTTTACACATATCAATGATCAAACCTATTTCAGACAGGGAAGTAAATACAAACATTTTCACTCTGAAAGAGCGTTTCAGTGATGACATAGTTCGTTAGCATAGTCAGTGTATGCTAAGCAGTTTAGCTACTTAACGTTTACTTATAAAATACCTAATATAACAATACAACGTATTATACGTTACAGGGACTCAACGAGACGTGATCAAGTGCGTGCAATGACGCAATAGTCCAGTTGAATAATATCTACGGTATATATATATATATATACATGTGACTTATCTATCTGGTGCTCAATAGACGGAATATAAAAATTAACTACTTTGAGCTCGCTTTACGAGAGTAAAGAGCAGATTTAATCGTAGCGGGCGGCGCACGCGAACTAGCGCATTTATTGTGCGTTACTGATTCTTGTTTGGCCAACTATATCAACTCCGTTAGACTTCACCTATCACAATGGTAGACGATGTCTAGTTAAACTATATCACGTTTTTGTGTTTTCGTAAATGTTACTTATGTTTACTACACCATATTACACGTTAGTTTATTTAACGACACCTTGTTAAACCATGTAAAAATAATTGATTAACACAGCTATTTTTTACGTTTCTCAGTTTAAATCTAACTGCTAAGTAAACCTCTAAAGCTAAGTAAAGCCTTAGCTTCGGTACATCACGTTTGACATTGCTTAGATGACGCCGTAGCCTAAAATTGCTTTTAGTAAGATTGTATACGCCGCGAACTTAGGACTTGTAGAGAATTGCGAATAGTATCCCTTGGCACCTCAACACGCTCGACAGTGATTTGTTAGACGACACCTAGTTAAACAAAAACACGTTATATGTTACTCCATTAGATATTACTTAATTTGCTGCATAATGCTTGAGTCAGTTCGTTGATACATATACCCTAGCTACAACACTTTGTTAGACGGCACCAAGTTACACCTTGTTAAGATACAACGTGGCTCACCTTATTCCGTTAGACGTTACTTAGCTAGGATAAATTTAGATAAACGTTTCCATAAATCTATAAACATATACTTATATTTACCTTAGCTAAACTACATAATGTTATCCTGTTAGATGATAGTTTGATTATAATTCATTCAGAGCCCGTTTTAGACTTATGAACCATGGAATAGACGTCTCATTCCGGATAACACGAACTATTCCATTTTCTTTTGTAGAAAACGCCTTACTAAAGCGCTTAAGCTACAGGTTATGAAGTGTGCCTTGATCTCTACAACCACTACGCTCAACTCTTCCTAGTGAAAGCTCATCAGCTTATTATTTCTAATAATAATGATAATAATGTTCTAAAACCCCATACATACTTGTTTGTACACATTCTTAATTATGGCAGATAATTTCCTATTGTAGACCTGACCTAACATATTTTCATTACTATACCTATAGTAGTAACTCTACTACTAGTAGTACCTACACCTGATCCTATCAGCCTACTAATACTAAATCATATGAAACCAAATTTGAATGAACATTTCCCATTTCGTTACGCAGTCCATAGTCTCCATCTCGACTGACTGGTCGGCCATATTAAAATGACTCTCCGTGAACCACGATCACGCTGGAGCCATTAGAGAAGCCCTGGAATTGCTGGAGAAACTCCAGCGGCTGGAGAAGACACGGCAATATATCTGGATAATCGCTTCCTTGTCGATAATCGATCTCTCTGTCGATAAGTCGATTGCGCCGCCGTATGATGCTCCGTGATGCCTTCAGATGTACAACAATGCATTTCAGACTCATTGAATTATCGTTAAAAGACTGTCATTTTCATTTTCTTCAATTTTTCTATTCCCACCGTCAAACATACAGTAAATACAGCGACGTTTAATAATATAGTAATAATATAATAGTAATAGTAACAACTAAAAATAAAAAATCTCAATTTTGCCACAATTTAGCCAGGAAAGGTCTACATGGGCGTAGACCGCAGTTTTTATCAATTTATAATGGTTAATTTAGATAAAAAGATAACTAAAACAATTAATTAAGGTAATAATTTCAATAATTTGACTTTGGGATTGATTTTGGTTTTAAGAATAATATGAACTATGTGTTTTGACTTAATGGATTAAACAAATTATTGATTGTGTATTTATGTACTATTTTATTGTAATACGGTGCAAGTGTGTGCGTATTCTCCAATACCATATCCATTCTTCGATGACAAGTATCATTTAAATTTAAAAAAAATCACTATACTTGGTGAAGAAATCAAAAGTGTTGAGGTGAAGAAAGTTAGGGTCAAGGGTTGTGCCTGTTGTAGTTGGGTCTGATCAGAGCATCGACCTCCTCCATTCCAATAGTGTGCTCAAGCGTATTGACCTGTTTATTTTTAAACTACAAGTGAAACTGAGTTAAATAAATTGTTAAATCAAATGCGTTGGCTTAAATAAAAAAAAGTAATTTAATACACAGAAAGAGTTAGTTAAATATACAGAGCGAAAAAAGTCGCAGGACATAAATTCCAATATATGTAAATTTGTGATCAAAATGTTGGTGATTAATTTGGACGAATATTGAATTGAAATTTTTAAACATGTGTATTGACAAAATTTTTAGATGAAGATGTCTTTTGTTCTCACGACATAGGGTTTCAGTGGAGTATCTTTGGTTTTTATGGAACCCCGCTTTCAGAATTGCTTTCTGTACTATAATAAGAGGCTTAATGTTAGAGGGATAGCGCGCACCCCAGCTTAAGATACCAAAAGAAATCAAAGATTTACAAAAAAAGAAATGTATGTGACAAGTGACAAAATTGTATAGTTGTAATGCTTCTGAATCATGAGAATAAACTCAGGGGTGTGCTCCAATTTACTTCGAATTAATGGAAGTTTGATCTATAGAGGTTGGCGATAGTTAAGTTCGAATTATATTTGTACTTCTTGAAATCGACTTAAGAAAATCCACTCAAGAATAAAATAAATACGGTAGCACACTTAAATTTCAACCGTTTACAACACAACTGTGGCCATTGGTATTTATATTATCATATCTGTAACAAAGCAAAAAAACAATGCCAGTGACGAACCGGACATGGAGGAATTGCGAAGACGGGCTTGGTATCAAGGCTTGAATTAGGGAGGTTTTACTGTATTTATTTTAGTCCCATCAATGGCATCATTATGAACCGATTACCATATTTTTCTAGGTTTTTGGAATGAGCATTTTTTTGCAATAGAAGACCTTAAATTAATATTAACGAATCAATATGAAACATTACACATGAAATTTTAAGCCTGCTCAATTAAATTTAACAATCCTCAAGGGCATGGATGAATTAAGAATTGTTTATTTATATTAAGGTGTCATACATTATAGGTTGTTATACTAATATGGATAGTGAAGTTTAAAACAAGCTTTTCACCATGGTTAATTAACCCCAAATTGACATAATAAGATAAACAGATGACTTTACAAACAAAACCCTAACCGAACAATTGGACGATGAAGGATAGGCGGTTCTTAGAAGTCGGCTTATCATGGCAATTAATTAGGGGGATGGAAAGTGAACGGAGGTTTTTGTGGAGGTAATTTTTAGAGCTCGTGACAAACGCCAGTAAACAGTTTTAAATGAACACGCAACCAGAGCCCGTATGTTGAGTCGGCTTTGGCGCACCGACAACATGACTCGTAGGCCTCCATGTGCATGTGGATGTGATAGGCCGGAACAGTTCGTCGTCCAGTAATAATTATATTAAATAAGTAATTAGATTCTTATTATATTGTGAAATGTAATGTTAGTGTAACCAAATTGGGGTAAATAACTTTTGTATATATTGTCATCAATGAAGTTATTATGGTATTCAATTATATAATGTAACAGTTTCTACAAACTAAAAAACTAAATAGATTCAGAGTCAACCCATAATGCAAAACAATAACCAAATAATCAAATACCCCAACAACATGTAATAAGGCAACTAATTGGAGATCACGAATTGTGTACGAATTCTCTAGGGTGGACTTAACGTTTAGTAGTAACGTCCGCACTATTGAATACCTGCAAATACTATTATCAGAATTAAACCAGTTTGTAATAAAGAGGCAAAATTTTGGTTTGATTCCACGTTAATCTGGAGGTTCCTTAGATGGAGTTGGCTGTTGGGGTATTGATTAACAGTCCTGCCCAAGGAACGAGACAGTAACAAAAATCGGGTCACTGGCCATCACCTTTCACTAATTTCTTATTTATATTTGTCTTAAAATACCCCTGGTCAGGTCTTCATTTCAAAAGGGTTGTTATGAAGTATAACAACCCAACACGGATTGCAAATACAAAGATGTTGCATGAGGTGATCATCGCAATAACAATTAAAAGTCAAAATGGTATTTTTCCAATTGCTTTAAGGATCAAAGTTTATCATACCTACATTTAAGTGACGTATTCTTTAAGACCAGTGAGATATATATAGATTTATATACTTTTCATAGATTAAGCCTCGTTGTTAGGCATTTATTTATCTGGTATTTAACGAAGCGTAATTGTTTTGGTTTTGCAATACAATAATAAATCATGTGTTTTTCTCGGGGCGACGCGGGAATCGACCTCATGTTCGTGCCGGAAGAGCAACCGCGGCCGGATATCGCTCGGCTGATTTCATTACCAGACAAAAAGCGCGGCAAAAACCTTGTAAGCTGTTGTTTATAAATCACTTGAAACAGCTGGAAGCAAAATGCACCCTCGATGCGTAACTGGATCTCTTCTATTCCGATCATTCAATAATCAAGTTGTCACTTTCATTTTATCCTCCCAATACTGTAACACTAATCATAGCTTCGACGTAGGTTCTCTCTCGGTGCATTTCCTTGGAAATTATTTTTCCTATATTCAGTAGATTGCTTAGACAGAAGATTATTATTACCTCAGATTTTGTGCGAGAAACCACAGATTGAAGCGTGCATTAGTATCGTTTTACTCAAAATTAAAACTTTTTCACTTAAAAAATATCACAATATTGAAATAAACATCCATTTATTCATGCTGACCTGCCAGACAAATACATCACTTACCGATATATTTACAAAATAAAATTTAATATGGGGGCCTACATAAT
Organism: Nephotettix cincticeps; assembly: GCA_023375725.1. Classification (NCBI taxonomy): domain Eukaryota; kingdom Metazoa; phylum Arthropoda; class Insecta; order Hemiptera; family Cicadellidae; genus Nephotettix; species Nephotettix cincticeps. Next base: position 119,850,516 of record CM041791.1, read on the forward strand.
ATGTTATATATGGTATGTGCTATAGTGACGTTCATATTTTTCTAACACAGTATATAGCATAAACCATATAAAGTTCAAAACCTATACAGTATGCAAAAATATCTCTATAGTTGATGTTTGGGATTTTTCCATTGACCTCTCTTTAAATAAACCTCATGAACATTAGTACATATTTTTGTTTACATTGAATTGTTAAATTAAATACATACTTTCAAAAATTAATAAATAAATTCTATCAATGAAACCTCTATGTTTTCCTTCTTTTCCGATTCTTCGATTTTAATAAATTAGTTAAAATAACCCCACACAATTGAATTAGGAGAAAATAGAATATCGCTTAAGTAAATAAAATGCATAGGCCTACTAAAAGATATTTACGAGTTCAAATATAGTCCAACTATTAAATAAACTTACAACATATTTAAAAAAAACATAGATTTATACGTACATAGTTATAAAAAATAACTGTTACTTCTTCCTTGAAACAATATTTCTTAACAATGTAGGCACGATGACATGTATGAAATATGTTTTTCGATTTTGATTTAGAATAATTTCTATATCAAAGTTGAACCTTTACTTTTATCTTTACCTTTTCCGGCTTGAAGTCCTTATTTTTTCTGATTATGCGTTTTTATGCGATTTTTTCAGATTTGCGTATTATGCAAAATTGTTATGCGAACACTTGACATCCGGCTCGAGGGCCACATTCCACCGTCACTCCAGCATCAGTCCCAGGACCTATTGTCTCCCAACAGCACATTACCAGACGCAGCCGTAGATCCATCCCGCGGTCACCCTGGTAAATCTCCCGATCCGAACCTTGTGTCGCTTTGTAATTTATTCCTCGGCTACCTCCGCCGTATCGCGCGTCGCATCTACTCATGATTTAGAGGGACTCCGAGCCTCAAGGTCGTTCTTGGGCTGTGTCTTGGTTCTCATGTGTTCATCGATTATTTTTTTATTTATAAAGGGGTTTCCCACCTCAGATAGAAGCGATTCGATAGATATAATGGCCCAACCTTAGATCTAATAAAGTTTTGTCATCAAGTTTCATTTACAATAATCAGTTGCTGCGTCTGTCAGTACGAAATAATTTGAGCATTTTCAATAACCTGTCTATTCTTTATGACGACTGTTTTGGGAACCAAGATCACCTAATAATTTCACACAAATGGCCTTTGCGAACATTCTATTACAGAATAGTATGCAAAGTATGTTAACGATCTGAATATAAAATGTACTTTCGCACATATAACAATGAGGTAAACCGCTTACAAAGTAACTTTGAAACTATTTCCTTCCAGTGTTTTTTTTATATTTCAAACGGTAGCTAGTTGAAGTATATTTATATTGTTCTCTTTACAACTGCACTGCTTACGTACGACAGAAATTTTTCCTTCTCTGTGCATGTCTAGCCAACTTCAGGTATTGTATGTGTGAACAATAATATTATTAATGGTATGATTAGAGCCCTTTTCACTAATAAGATAACTTATCCCACAAAGGATAGGTATATTAAATGAAACTGAAGTTCATGAAGTTCTGAACCCCACTTCAGCAACCAGCCTAACTGCTCTGTTCTCGAGCGCGTAACATTATTTTCATTCTGCCCCCATCAAAAGAATAGCTACGTCATATGGAAAGATGTGATTTTTAGAGTTCCAGTATCAAGATAAAAGAGGATTCTATCCTAAGAAAATTTAAATTAGTGTTCTAAATTTTACAAACTGAATAAAAATGGGGCCTATGAGATTATCCATGTATTGATCCAAAAACTTATAGTGTCTTTTACTTTCAAAGGTCACGTCTCCTTATTTATCATCGATATAAATTTTCACCATTTTATCCAAAAAAATCTTTATATGGTTTACTTTAAAATATTTTTAAAGTACACACTCACTTCCTTCATTTACAGTTAGTGAAACTTACTGTACTTTTAAATCTCCACCAGCGGCAGATACTTACTTCTTTAACCTCGATAAAGTTTAACTTTTTAATACAACATTTCTTTCAAAAACCTTTACTGTTTCAATGAAAAATAATAAAAATTTTTATTACACGGAAATTCATAAGGGACATTATTCGTAAGCAGAGATATAGTACCACACAGATTCTTAACCCTCAACAATTTGTATTTTTCATGAAACAGTTTTCAAGTTGGTTTCCTTGTCTGGTTTCAATTATTTTCGATATAATGCTCACTAGTGCGATTGGGAAACGGATTTTTGGCAACCGCCCAGCCCCCACCGAGGGTCGGAACCCTAATTAGCCCTCGACCGCGGCCTTTTGGCAACCTCAGTTTCATCCCAAAAATTCTCCCTTTTCTCTCTGAAAATCCCTACCTCGTTATTTAATCCCATAATATATCACTCTTATCCCTTAAAGTCCCTCCCTCGCCCCGGAATGGCAGGCTATTCACGACTACGGGGAACCGGCTATGAATGAGCCAAGTCCTTTGAACTAATACCATTATTTCACAATGGACGTTACAGGGTGCACGGCTAGATGGAATTGGATTTTTCAAGTAGAATGTTTGAAAGACAATGATACAAAAGACAAGACAACACCAACAAATATAGGTCAATATGGTGAACTGTTGAAGTGTTACGATATCGTCAACAGAAATTGTTTATACAAAGTATACAAAAGTTATATTAATAAACTTCATGTTCATGCAACTTCATTCATAAACTTCATATTCAAACTTATTTATATAGATTATAAATTGAAAGTTACAAGTCTTATCTGATTTCAAAGAAATATAAATCGTTAATTCTTTCCTCAAGAAGTTAAGTATGGGTTTAAAAATAAGACCAATACAATTCATAATATTGTACCTCTAAACATAGTTCAAACTTAACAACAGACAGTACTTAGACGGTTAGTAATCACACACTTGAAAGGAATTGAGTATCAGGCGTTGTGCTTTGTTATTCTTCGTCTGTCTTCGCTCGCCGCCTCCCCTCTCGCCCTTCTCTAGCGCGCTTTCTCCCTCACCCTCAACCCTGCCCGGCACGAACGAAATCCCGGAAATCCCCACCAGGGAGAACAGCGGTTGCCAAAAGTCCGGACCACGGGTTGTGGCACTTTTATAGCCCTGTGCGATGACGAATGGGATAGGCGAGGTTGCCAAAAGTCCTACACCCAGTGCGATTGGTCTGAAACCAACCCATGTAATCTTGTCCCCACTTTTTAGATCGGTATGACTTTGAAATATTTTGGATAAACACCCTTTGAGAAGCGCATGATCATATTGTGAAGGAGGGTTGAGTGAAGATAATAAAAATTGTTCTTAGTTTTGACGGGAAATTCCTCTGCATCGTTCAGGATGATATCGTCACGCCTCCACCGTAGCTTAACAAACACGAGTTGTTAAATAAGTGCTTAGTAAATTCTCAAATTTAGTTCGAGTTACTGCATGTACTTTGTTACTTAACTGTAAAAATTGTACAGGAATATAAAATTTCTCCGAAACAAAAGGAGTAATCCAAGTTGAGAATGCCCGAGGACCAATTACAGAAAGAGTGACGGTAGTGCTCAAAGGCACCGCGAACTCGACGAATTAGCGTCGTCCATCGCCGTTGACGGTGGCGCCGCTCCGTGGCGACCCGGGTAATTAATAATGCATTGATTTAACTGCCGGGACACACACGGTCGTCGCGTTCGTCCAAATGGCGCCGTGTGGACGTAGGTCCAGGGTAGAGCACACTAGAAGCGCGAGAGAGTCGGTTGTATGTTGTACAATACTGTATGTAGAATTGGGAAAACCTTCTAATTTTCAAAAAGATTACCATTGGAGAACATTATTCTAAAACATGTAAAGTTCTCCACCACGCAATATGAGTGTACTTTGTATATAAGCTAATCAGACTTTGCAATAAAATTCTTATGGTTTTGTATTTGAAATATTTTAGTATAACTAACAATTAATTATCCAGGGCAGTGAAAACATATTATTATTCTTAACTAAAAACTCTAATGACTGGATTTTACAACCTAACACCTAGATAAATAGACAATTAGTAAAGTAGATTTTCATTATATATATATATATAGTCGTATTACAGTTTTTATCCCAAGCTACATGAGTAATTCATTAACTACAGTTAATACAAGGTTTCAATAAGAAATTTATTTATGTATTTATGTAATTCGCAAAGGTTACACGCACGCACCTGTCCGAAGATAATGAACTTGTTTTACGTTGCCAACTTGATTATTCAACGTGCGCGTGTCCAGAGACGCAATATTTGGCGAACTGCGTCCATTAGAAATTTACGTTACACAAATGAACCTTGACAGTTTATTTTCTCGTTCTATAATTTAACTCCATCATATTTCGTTACACGCGGTAAATGATTATGAACACATCGATGTTCATTAATCCTGTGATATACTCTTGCGTAATAGAGCTTCTAATTCTCATCAAGTTTTTAAATCACTCATGAAAGTCATAAACAAAAATATGTAATTAAAAGTTGGTTGACATTTTTGCAACGCCGGTTCAATTTATGCTCCAGGACCTGGTGGATATAAAACACGCATATCTGCAATCTGGCCGCATCCGTCCCCGCCTATAAACCCCCCCGCCGTAAAGAACTCCACTTATGATATCTATTGGTGATTCCCGATGCGCGATGGTGGCGCCGCGGCCGGTTCGTGGGCGAACTCATCGCGGTCGAACGCGTAAAACACGATATTTATTCCTCTCTTGGAATCATACTTTTGACTGACACATGTCGTTTCGTTTGAATAAATTCTTGGACGAGGTTTTGGTCAATAATTCAAAGATGCGATGCGAGATAGCGCTTCTGTCGCGACGACAAGACGACGAGGCCCTCACGCGCAGATGCGGCCGGGGTGTTAACAGCAGTTAAAATATGACATGATACTGCGTTATGAGAGAATATGAATGATAGGTCGGGGAATTGATACGGTATTGGATGATTCGTCTCAATTTGTCTCCGCGAATTCCAAAATCGAGTGGACGCATTCTCGGAATGCATCGGGAGTCGGATTGAATTTTAAAGCGGGTATGATTCAGCCCCCTGTCGAGCCCCCCGCGGCCCCCGCTGGCGCTACCGGACACTGCTACGATGTTACGCTATGCGAGGCGTTTGTCAGTGAAACGGAATGTATCCATCATTATTAACACTTTCTGAGGGAAAAAATCAGCACCGTCAGTATCCTTTTGTTATAACCTGTCATATCACAAACTTAAAACCCGTTATTACACGTTCAAAAGATAAATAATCTATCGCGTCAAGCAGTAAATCACAAATATTTATGAATCTGAATGTAAATGAGCTGCCACCCCTCAAATTTATTTAGTTTGAAAAAATAGAACACAGAAAGCAAACAAAATATAAAATATTCAGTATTACATTCTTAAAGTTACAGGCCGAGATGGAGACCCCGATATCTGACACCTTTCAAATACTTTATTTCTTAATTTTATATTTGTGTATTCCATTAGGACACTCCGTCACCGTGGCCTAGTATGATAACCCCATTGTACTCTGCAGAAGCTTAGTATAGGCTATAGGCTACTTTGCACTCTGAAAAAGTAGTAATTAAACAAATTAACGATCTAATAAGGACTTATAGTTCAAGGGAATTTCGCAGTTTATCTTTGGACGTTTTAAATGATTTTACATTTTCCAAATATAGCAATTTCTGAAAGGGTATGAGCATGAGTCTGTTGCTAATCTAACAATGCCTTTTAATGAAAATGGAGATAAAACACTGAAATAAGTCATGATGATGTCATGATGCAAATATTAAACGTAATCATCTCAGAACTGTATTTTTCAGGGATTTAGTAAGCTATTAAATTAAGTGTGCTAATTATGTTTAATGCTTTACTGGGTCTTCCTGATATAGTAGAAAGGTTTGTGAGTATAGACAACAAAATAAAATCATATAAAATTTACTAACAAGTTTCAGTGTTTAAAATAAAACAGTAAAAGTTTTTTCCATTTTTTTTATTGTGAATAAAGTTTCTTAAAGTTTTAGGTTGTTAAGTGAACATGACAATTATACATAGAAGATTTCATCATTTAATGCTGAATCTGAAAATAAATAGAATTTAATGTTTCGTTCAGTAAAAAACGTTATTTACAAAACCGAATGTTATAAAAGGTTTAGATAAATGAATGTATTTACTTTCCTAGGGGCAATAGCTTAGATCATGGATATATCTATAGGTATACTTTTAGTTCCTCTAAACAGTTGTCATCATACTAATCATATGACGTTACCGTTTCAAATTTTGGTCTGAAGGATTGCAAATAGTCCCCCGAACTAAGACATACCCAAAAAAAACTAAAAACGCATTTAGGTAGCCTACCTGCCATGCCGGGGTAGGAGGCGTAGGAGGTGGCGGGGTCCAGGTGGTGCGAGGACTGGTCGTGGTGTAGCCTGTGGTTCCAGTCCATGGTCTTGGGGTACTGGGCGTGGGGGGCCAGCCTGGAGCTTGGAGGCAGCAGCAGGCCGCCGTAGCCCGCCATGTGCTGGTGATGGTGGTGGTGGTAGTCGTGGACGGCTCTGCAACAACAACCCAGTTTGGGTTATTTATTTTTGAATAAAAAAGGGAGGGTTTGACAAAATTTAAACAATAATGAAAACTGTATACCTGTATGAATAATGGTTTATAATCTTTTAGTTTTATGTTATGAATGGTAAAAAATAAGTAGTGAAATCTTGATAGCAATTATTGTAAGTAAATCAAAAACTGAATTGAAAATCATGTCTTTACAAGTATTCTGACCTGTGGTGGTGGGCGGCGGCCGTGTACTGCTGGTAGTGCGAGTGCCAGGGGTCGGAGGGTGTGTGTGCGGTAGCCCCGTGGTACATAGAGTCCCCGTACAACCCTTCGTGGCCGTGGCTCACACTCACGCTGCCCTGGTTCCAGAACGAGGGCGGGAAGTTGCGTGCCGACATCGGGGAACACTCTGCAACAGGGGGAACTGTTACTGGGTGAGAAGTAACTGGCACCAGATACAAACAAGTCATATCTTCAGGGAAAAGGCTGGGGAACGAAAACTGACTCTACACAACTAAGCTCCATCTAGAGGGAAAGTGAACTGACTCTAGACACAACTAAGCTCCATCTAGAGGGAAAGTGAACTGACTCTAGACACAACTAAGCTCCATCTAGCGGGAATGGGAACTGACTCTAGACACAACTATGCCTTATCTAGCGGGAATGGGAACTGACTCTAGACACAACTATGCCTTATCTAGCGGGAATGGGAACTGACTCTAGACACAACTATGCCTTATCTAGCGGGAATGGGAACTGACTCTAGACACAACTATGCCTTATCTAGCGGGAATGGGAACTGACTCTAGACACAACTATGCCTTATCTAGCGGGAATGGGAACTGACTCTAGACACAACTATGCCTTATCTAGCGGGAATGGGAACTGACTCTAGACACAACTATGCCTTATCTAGGGGAAATGACTCCTCTAGACACACTAAGATTATCTACAAGCTATTGAATGAATATGGACACAACTAGAGGAACTGACTATAGAAACTCTAATATATTAGCTAGTTGTGATAAAATGGAAAACTATGTTATCTACAAAAACTAATTTCAGACACAACTAGTTATAGGGAATAACTGACGCTAAACCGTTTGTGTTGTTTCATTGAGAATTTTCTAAAAATAATAGTCCTATTAATTTAAAGATCCGAGTTTCAGGCGAGATCCATATTATTAGATTGGCCATTAGTTTTATTTCAATTGAGTAGTAAGGCTAATGCGTGTACTGTACTAAAATAATAAATTACTTGATTTTAGTTAACAATACAACTCTTCACTCCCATTTCTCAAAAAATCTCTGTGCAAAAATACAATACAGAGACCAACTCGCAAACCAGAGTGAAATAAACTGCGAGGCATCTTAGAGCCCCGCTAAGTAAATCAACGGAATGGAATTTTGTAGGTGAATAATTTGACGACCCGCGTCGGGAAATGTTAAAGAGCGAGTCCCGTGATAAATCCGAACGTTCCCACGGACGCTGCTAATTTAAAAAGCTCGTTATACCCGGTTGTCACAATGTCCGGGCCGTAACATAATATCATCAACACAATTCCCCCGGCGCGATTTACAGACGCTGTAAAAGTCCCGGAGTCTGATATCTGAGGAGATAGCGGGTGCGTCTATATCCCGGGGCCGCCTCGCGGGCCGCGTCGCTGATAGCGTTGGACCTAACTGAGGGAGGTCAAACATCTTGGACGAGTATACCGCTGTATGGCGCGCAGGGAGTTGCAGTGTGCAGTGATCTTTCAGTGACAAATTTGGTATTTTTCGATGTTTATGGAAATTCTTTAGAGGATTAAATTAAAGAAAATTTGAATATTTTTTTGCATGGATACGTATTTGCTGTGGGGGGGTGGGTGATTGGCAATCCATCAAACCAGAATTATTAGAAACGAAAGTAACGTCATATGGTCATTGACGTTATATAATTTTAAGGACAGCTGTTTAGAGGAACTGAAACAATCCATTTAGACATATCCATAATCTAAACCATTTCTCGAAGGTAACTAAAATACATTCTTCTTTTACCTAGGATGGAGACAATACAGAAGCTGGTGTTTTCAAATAAATAGCTACTAAAATCTAGCAGTTGTAACACTAATTTTGTAAAAATATATTGCAGCTTTGCCTTTTCGTTTTGACATAAATATGTCTTAGCTCTGAGGAGGGGTATTGCTAATCCGTCAGACCAAAATTTGAAACGGAAGTGTTCATATAGTTATGAGGAAAGCTTTCTAGAGGTCTAGAGGAACTGATAACATTCTCTTTAGATGTAATGTACCCGTTATCTAAACTATTTCTAAAAGGGAAGTAAATACATTTTTTTATTTGTATATTCTGTTTTAAATCAAAGTTATAAATACGGTAGTTCTAAGCTCATATTTATAAATTTGATACACGAAAAGATTCTCTTAACCGTTGTTCTTATCCGAAGTTTAATATGTTGGACTACTATTCGTGGAGACAATATGAACATTTTTAAATTCAGGAATATAAAAGGTCAACCTCTAGAGCAGAGATGTCACAGGGCAGCGCGAGGTGACCAAGGACATGGAGATGGTTATGGAGATCCGTCCTCATAAGGAAGATGGCGACCAACCTTCGGCACCTCGACCTGCCTGGAGGCTTCTAATCGACTACCAAGGACGGCCTCATTTTATTTTAACTGCTGATAAGTTATGAGTATCAGTTTGAACTGATTGAAATCAGTAACCAATCACTGGGGAATTTATGTAAAAAATGTTTTGGAAAAATACATGTAATTGGCATTACAACTTTATTCAAATATTTTACTCCCCAATTGTCACAGTTAAATGTAGGACTAGATACCAAACCATCATTTCTTTTAGAATTATGTATTTCCATGGGTATGGGCATGGTTCTAGATGATTATTGGGCAACCTTTTGTTTACAAAATGATAGTAAAAATGGAATTTGAAAGTCTTCATAATCGATATTTTCTCGTAAAACTTGCACAAGTAAACATAATTATTGACATGCGTAATCCTATATTTTTCATATGTCAAGACGTGCTCATCACCAGCTTAGACGATCTGAGCACAGTTTCTACCTCGAACGTTGGCACCGCCGGTACCGGTACAGTGATGACAGGCATACCAATTACCGACAGGTAACGATCCGCACTAAATAAACTCCAAATTGTCTCAATTCTCGGAACTTATTATATAAAAACCCTTTGATTGCGAGTTGGCGCAGAGGTGCAAAAACATGTCCCAGCTCGGCGGCCGGCGCACCGAAATGGCGGCTTGGAGGGGAGGAATGCTCCGTGGCGCAGCGTAAGCCACGCGGCCTGCGCCGTGACCGACGACCGGCGAACATGTTCAAGTTTACAGAAGTCAATCAGTAATGCTAAAGTTTGTGGAACCTTTGAGCACTTCTCTCCACAGTTACCAGAGGTACAAGGAAGTGAAAGGTAGTAAAGGAACTATGGTGTAACTTCCATGGTTGTCAAATTAATCAAAATTTATTATTTTTATGATTTATATCTCATGTTTAACCATATTAAAAGCTTGTTTAAAAACCATATTAAAAGAGGAAGAAATAAAAGTCAGATTGGCGCAGACAAGAAGTTGCATAAGGCAGTTGCATTCCATCTTATGGAGTAGAAATATCCATAACAAAACTAAGCACAGGATATTCAAAACCATTGTAAGGAGTATAATGACTTATGGTGCAGAAGTATGGGTGACAAACAAGAAAACAAAAAGTAAAATAAAAGCTGTCGAAATGGAGTTTTGGAGAAGATGCTGTGCGTTGACAAGAATGGATAAAGTGAGGAATGAGGCCATCAGGGACAGGATGAAGGTGGAGTCGGGTGTAATGAAATTCATAGAGGATAAAAGGTTGATATGGTATGGTCATTCCAGGACAGCTAGTGCCAGTAAGTGGATTGGAATAGTGACGGATTGGAGCCCTCTGGGCGGAGGAGAAGAGGGAGGCCGAGAAGGTCTTGGCGGGATGAAGTTGGATGAGGCTATGGGAATGAGGAATTTGAGAGATGGTGATTGGGATGACAGATAAGGATGGAGGACTCGGCTAAGAGAAGGATGACAGTAAAGTACTGTAAAATCCTAAAAAAAGCTTGCTTAAATCTGTAGTAAAAATGTGAAGGGTCTATCTCTTTTAGTTCCTGGGAAAAACAATAACTTTTGAAAATAGTAACTTTCGGGATATCGAAGTATAGGGCGTCCTCCCAGGGTGCCTTTTTGGGCGTATAACACATTTTAAGAATCGAAATAATTATTTTTTTAATATGATGAGCCGTTTATTAAAATTAACTGTAAACTACTAAAGAATAATGAAATTTACAAAACTAAAATGGAATAAATGTTAGTTTATCTTTGGGGAAATCGCGTTATAGGACGTTCACCCAGGGTGTTTTCTGAGTAATATATACGAATCAATAAAACAAATAACAAAATAAAACAAATATGCACTATATGTATTTTTATGTGTTGTGTCATATATCAAATTAACTGGAAAATACTGAAAAATAATAAAATGCCAAAAGATTTGAAGAAAAAACATTTTATTGTCCCCTTAAAGACGTACTATTATAGTTTGTAGGGTATTCACTGACCTCCACAGGTGGTAACAATTCCTACTTAGTAATAATCTGCGAACACTTACATTATAGCCTCACGCTTCACTACTTTGGTTTAACTACATAAATTGACGATACCGATATAAACGAAAATAGCCTTAAACCGGTATGAGTTAAACTAAAACCATGTATGCATTATTTCACCCCCCAAACACGTCAAATCATTTTCAACACCAGCCGAACATAAAGAAGTTGGTTTATCGTGCGAGAGGGGTATCATGTTGCGAGAGTCGGTGACAGGGCGACCCAGCGACCAGCGACCCAGCGGCCCAGCGGCAGCGGTGCCGGCGGTCCGACGTACACTTTGTTTACAAGATAAGCATTCAAATGCGTTAATGTTAATAGGTGGCGGTAGTGGTTTTAATTAGAGGACCACCCGTGGGCCAACCCCGGCCCGGTCGTTACACGGGGAACTCGCCCGCTCGCATCTCTCCACCTGCCACAGTGTCACAGTGCCACGGTGTCACTACCTCCTCACCTCCTCAACTCTGTTACATACTTTAGTGATATGTTGATTTTTTTAAATCCGATAATAGTTTTAAAAATTAATATTTAGATAGCCCTATGAATAGCATACAAAAAGGAAAAGTTAGTGGGATTTGCGGTAATTGTAAGAACGTTGAAAAATTATGATTATTCAAATAAAAGCACAAGACGTCTACAAGAGAAGGACGTTCAGGAAGTGGGATTTAAAAAAAGAGCTATATATGAATTAAATTTTAGTCTACTCAGCCACACTAGCTTCAAACAAGTGGGGAATTAATTCCGTTTTAAATCACATTGCATTAGCAAAGTGACGTAAAATGGGGTTGGTAGGGGGTAGAAAGTTGTATAAATCTTAAGTTATAATATAGACGAAAAAGTTAATCCAGTAAAAGAAGGTTTTCTAAGCCATTGCAACGCTCGTTCCCTCATCGTTGAACTGTCATCTCCTAGCGCCCATGTGGGTTGTGCCGTGGACTAACTTAACACCCTGGCTGTCCTGTCTTAGTGAAAAATTGCTTTCATTGTAATTTAGAACCTTTAAAATTCATAATGGCGTTGGTTATTGATTATTCAATATCTTTTATTGAGCTTTTCCAACGCGCCTGTGTTTTCCTCCCGTTTTAATTTAACATTATTAATAATTTACATTAAAAATGATTAAAGTTACATTTTAATTCAATATTCACCATTTGCATCCTTACCCAAATATATATAATTTCATAACAAAACGTCAAAGGTAGCTAAAAATATAATTTTTTTGAGCTGAATAAGTACATAAAAAGTAATGGTTACTGATAACTTTAGAATAATGCCCTCTTTATTTAACAAACATACAATATTTTCCACTAATATAGTAATGTAATATACTGAAAAAGTTCAATAAAGGAAACCTTTATTGAACTTGCATGTGGAGCCGAGCTCATAATAAATATTATACTAAACAAACATTACACATACATACAATGAGGACAAGAATCAAAATAAAACAATAAAAATATTATTGGTGGACAAAAATTAGACTAAAACATCTCTTCTAGGTTATAAAAAGTATATAAATAACTAAAAATGTCGAGGGCAGAGTAGGGAAGACAAAGACAACCTCACTCTCCTGACTGACTGACTAGCCCTACACTCTACAGTCTACAGCCCTCCCTTCCCACTCCCATGGATCGGAGCAATATCCAGTGTATGTTTGTAGACATTATAGGGTTTTAGTAAATGTAGTGTTCGATTAACTAAACTAACAGCTTCCAATAGACAATTGAAATGCACGTATCCAATAAGGATACAAAATCGGCCAGTGTCCCGGAGTACAAGGGTAGTGGTAAGTGCGGTAACAAGGTAGTTATGATTCAGCTGTCGGCGAGGTGTACGGGATAATTTGCCGCGTAATGTATGTGTCGGGCGGCGTATTGTGTGCAAATACGGGCGCATCCGCGGCGGTTTTGACTTTCAAAGCGTGCTATACCACCGCTATCTGATCCGACCGATGCGGACCCGATAAGTTCCGCGAGACGTGTTATTTAACGTATCTGGTGCTCGTGCTGCGGCTGGGGTATGGCCGCCTCTGACATCATGTGAAAGGGTTGCGGAGTAGCCTTGTAGTTAGTGGAGGTGCAACAACATATCCACGCCACGTAATCCTAGATCATCACTTACAATTGTTTTGCATAACCAAATTTGTATGAGCGTTCAGAACGTTTAGAAACCTGGATGATTAAGCCCTTTGTGAGAACAAAATAAGTAACTGTTACTATTACCTTTTAAAATGGCGACATATCCAAGTAGGTGTTTGAACCAAGTATGAATGAGAAATGAGTGTGTAAGATGATTGTGGCGTGATCATCTCTGGTTACTGAGTAAGTATGACATTTCCCTTAGAGACTGTAAATTAATAATCCCATCAACTAATGGTATCTAAAAGACCTACAGATTAACGTGAGATCCGAACCACAATTTTCCCCTGAACTACGAACTGGTCTAATCATATAGATGAACGTAGTATCAATAGTGTGGCGTTGATCCAGAATACAGAAAATCACATCCACCAACCACCGCTCATAGTTATGAATCAAGCCTTGCACGGGAATTAAAAAACTAAATGTAAATAAAGTTAAATACTTTGAATGTTTTCGACTTCAATCAGATCATGTAATAGGCTAGGAATAATACTCAAACCGAAATATGTGCAATATTCAAGAAGATTGGATGTATAACCTTTAAATTACAATTGCTTGATTTGCCAGAATCACTCATTTATACGTTGATACCACAATATTGCTTTTGTTTAATTTATTATTATGACTGTCACTTGTAAAAAGAGAACTGTACAATTCAAACTTGGCTGTCTATAAATACTGGAAAATTGGGTAGTAGGCCTATTTCCATAGATAGCTGTAATCTGTTGATATATTGTTATATTCAAACGTAATCACCGTTCCACTAGGGGTCTAACCACTAACCACTAGCCACTAACCAGTGACCAATGACCAATGACCAATGACCATCCTGAGGCCAATTCAAGCGGCGGCACAAACAAACCAACACAACAAAGCGAGGACGCGGCGAAGTTTGGAAGTCCTATCGCCGATCTGATATATAATCGTCCCCGGTTCCCACGCCTGGTAAATGACTGCACTTCCATGTTTTATCGCTCGCCCGTTTTCAGATTTATATTTACTTTTTCAGCTCGCCCCGTTCGACTAGTTTTATCAGCCCATCAGCCACCGCGGCCATTTACCGCGCTGTCTTCTAATGGGCCGCGGCGAGGACCCATCAATAAACGGCCTTTCACACGACCGAGGTTACGTTTGATGGATCCGGGCCGGCCACCGACGACCTCGCCCTCTGCAGGAAACCGTGTGCAAATATTTATTCTGCAACATATATCTTTACTGCTTGTAAACCACTTAGGTAGAGTTACTCGTATTTTTATAGACGGTACTAAACAAATTCTCAACATCAAGAAACGTGATAGCCTGGAAAGGGTAGAAATTTTTAAAATCCCTAAATGAGAGTGGCTATAATAGACAAGAAGTTTAAACATGTTACGCGAACGTAAAGTTGATGGCATCAGTGAAGATGCCAGTGGCAGCAACGGAGACTGCACGGTGTACGGTAGCAGGTAGCAGATAGCAGATCCGCCGTGGCTGATCTCATTTGTTACCGGATGCGAGGTCTCAAGTTGCGCTAATGCAGATGTGAGGACACAGCTTCTCAACACTAGTCACAGCTGGCTTGTTACGCCACCGCTATGTCTACTTTCAAAATCACATGTTTTTTAACTATTGTTTGTAAATTTCTTGAGATCAAATTTCTTAGAGCCTCTAAAAGAAGAAATGAGTATAGGTTATATTATCATATCAGCAAAATTGTTTTGAGCCACGTCCTACGTAGCTAAATAATTTAGTTGAAATTCTAAAGGTGCGTTTACAAAGGAGTTGAAAACAGTAAGTTAATTAGCTTTTGTTATTAGCCGGCAGTGATTAACAAACGTTAATAACAGAAAGATATTCACAAATCATTTTGTACTTCAGTTTTAAGTTACAACAATTTTTCATCACTCATGCATAGTTAGCAGTTATAGACGAGACAAAGGTGTTGAGTGGTTGATCGGAATGGTGGGGCATAGAATTGGGAATCAGGGCACCAACTTCAGAAAAGTCATCCCATCTTGTTCTTAACTTTAACTTTCGCCAAGCGTAGACCTTGGGCAGTTTATGTCCAAGCATAGTTTTTTTAAGTTTCTTTCTTTAAAATCAGTTTGGTTGGGTCCTATAACACTGGGCACTCGCGATACAGATCTATCTCATGGTTCACCTGCTCCTGACTCCAGTCACTTTCCATCATGAAATATACAAAACACTTCACTTCAACAATAAACAAAATAAGGACATATTAGGACATATAAGGACATATTAACATCACCCTGCCTCCACGTGTTTCGTGTACTGCAGCTGGCACTGCGGGGCGACTGGCGCGCTCCCTGTAGCAGGATGCTGGGCGCGGGGGTTTGCGGGCAAGAGAGGGACATGCTATTAACAAAAGTTAACGTGCTAAAAGCGACCATTAAATTTTGTTATTAAAATTTTTTTAAACATAATACATTTCCTTTGATATTAACCGACTCTAGATGGATAAAATACATTCTGTTAATAACAAGTATTTTTTTTGTTAAAACACGAGTTATTACCTATTGTTAAGAGACATTTTTAGGTGATTCTGTGAAGTTAATAAATTTTTGTTCAAAAACTCGTGTTATTAACTCCGATGTAAACGCGCCTTAACTACTCTAGGGATGTAATTGCAAAATGATTCTTTTCACAACATTAAAAGCGAAAATAAACTCTTTTTAAACGTGACGATTGACTAAAAAAACACGCAACAATCGACGATAAATCTCACTGTGGTAGGATATTTACGTGAGGGAATATTGGCACCCGTGATTTGTGGGCGAAACATACAGTTGTCATTAACTGTGCAATTTATCGAGCAGAGCTGCCAACCTAAACACGTTTGTCAAATTAATTACCCCGATCGGCCAACTGATTCGGCAAATGGGTTCGACGCTTGTGTTCGGAAATTCAGGGCTCAAGCAGCTAAACAGAAAATTAAAATGTGTGACTTACTTTATTCAAAACAACCTAATTGTTCATTAATCAGGATATAAATTAAACTACGAAATTACAGGTTTAATTATTTTACAATAAGAAAAACCTAAAAATAATATCCAATAAAATAATACATAATATGAAAACAATTAAGTCTGTATAAAAATATATCCTCAATATACCTTTAAATTTCTATAAAACAAAGAATCAATATAAATCAAAAAGTCGGTGGGAAGAGTTTCCTAATCAAATCAGTGTATTGTGTAACCACTTAAAGATTCACAGTCAAACCTGATCGGGCCCGCTCATTTCTTACACAACCCTAACGACTACAAGACCCCAGGGTCTGGCCTGAGAGAGCCCACTCCCGACTGTCTACAAATCAAGGAGAAAAACTACGTCACGTTATAAGCTCACAACGTCTCTACTAAAACGGTAAGGAATAAAGTTTATATTTGAGAAGAGAAATAACAACCGGTTTGTAAGAGAGGATCAGGTTTCATGAAGAAGTAATGGACGGAGTGCGAAGCGCTCACGAGTCGGCGATAAAATTACGCTCATACATAATTAAGAATCGCACGCTCATTAATGTTCAGAACATGTTTATACATACTAGCATATGTTATTATCACTTTATTCCTCTATGCTTTCATTTAGTTTTGATTGTTAAAATGGTAAGGAGTTCTTGTTCTTGACTTGTTCGTACCCAGTAATCAGAGAAAATGTAGTTATGAATAGGTTTTAAGGAATATACGAGGGAAATTTTCCCTAAAATTGTAATAAAAATAAAATAATTTCTCATTACATGTGACAAAGAATAAATATTAGAAAAATAAACATTCGTGACATTTAAAATATATACAACCTTTACTGAATAAGATGTTTTAGTTGAAACAGATAATGTGTGATCAGCTGGGTTATATGTCTTGTTAACATTCTTGCTGTGTGTTGGGAAGTTTTCACTCCAATTTAAAGTAGGCTATAACTAACTACCAAGTAGAATTCGTACTACTCATTTCCTTTTCTCTGAACATGAGTGTCTTCAACAACGACTTTTGACTGCTCAGTGCTTACCCTTGTCGGAGCTGGGGGAGGCTTTGTCTTGTGTGTAGGACAGAGCTCTGGAGAAGTGCTGGTCCACGACGCTGGCGACATCTCCCGTGTAATGCGTGAACACGACGCAGTTGGCAGACATGTAGGTCGCTCTGGAGCCGCCAGGGCTCGCCACGTCCGAGTCGTCGTCCTCCTCGCATCTTCCTGTGGGCAGAACAGAGGAGGTTATGTTGAATGATAACATAAGAAATTGTTTGGCAAATTTGAACCATCGGTGTGGTTTCGGGTCTTTACGAAGACAATCCGACAGACAGTAGCTGGACCAACTAGCACAGAATAGTAATTATGTAATTCAATATTTATATTCTGTGTTCTAAGATACACAGAGTGACAGACATGAATACTATTTTTTGTATACAGGAAGCTTCAAAATAAAAATGTCCACACTCAGTTCAAATTCGAACATTTTACTAGGCCTATGTAGAAGTGAAAGTAAAAACGGGCAAAATAAAAACTAATCAAGACCGTAATTGTTTTTAGAGCATCAAATAAAGTCAGCAAATGAAAATGTATCAAGAGGTAATTAAGATATTGTTTCGCAAAAACAAATATCAAACTTACAATTGGATGGAGTTTTATTAAAGCAAGAATATTTTGTACAAAAATAATACGAGTATGTTGACGCTATTGTAGTTGTCGATTAGGTAATGTTTCATATATTTGTATTTGAGCACAGTCACACTTTAATTATAAATGACTTTTATCACTTTAATCATCCTAGATGGATTTCCTCATAGTTCTGTATACTTATATGGTTGACATTTGAGTATAAAAAGTATTTATATAGAGAACACTATCGTGTTTGATATTGTTTTTCTAATTTTCATTTGACTTTCCGGAAGTACCGCGAAAAAATTAAAATTCCGAGTCGTTTAAAAAGTTTATTAATGTAGAGATATCACCAATATGTGACTTTAGAAACAAGCTGAGCGAGAGAGATTTATGATGGCCAGCCCCGGTTGGGGCCCATTCATAGTGTTTTAATTCAGATTTTTCAATGCATTCTATGTACCAATTATTATAACGCATTTACTCTCAAACGTTTAAGACTCGCACTATGTTATCGTGAAATTTTATTCCTTTACAAAAGCTCTGAAAGCATAACATATTTCCTTCAGGTTTCAACGTCTCAAGCCCCGAGAGCCTCTAGCGTCGCGTGTCAGGTCGTCGGCGCTGTCGGTCTTGTCGCCGTCACCCCCCAGGCGTTCCTGCAATCACGCTGTTACTTGGACTCTGCCCCAGTGGCCGTGAAACGTCATCGTCATCCTTCTCCTTACCTGATCATAAATAACCAGCTAGCCTAAATAAGCCTTTGTGAGTTATTCACAGTTGGAGCTGATACCATGTTATTCTTGGAACAATTAGTTTATTCCGAAAAAAATCTAGAATAAAAATTTACTGTGGGAAACTTCAGTGTTGTATGCTCAAGTGTAAACTTTGAGTAAACATAATGGGATGACGATAAAATAAAATAATAGGTTGTATACATTTATAATTCATAAATCGAATAAATTTACCATACTGTGTGACTAATATATTCAGTAGAAACATGTTTTTGCTGATTAGCTGTGTTTAATCCTTCTTAACTCAGAAATTAACTATTTTCTAATGATAACCTTGTGTGGAACACTTTGTGAGAAACTAATGTGCAGCAGAAAGAAATTTTTGAAAATATAAAACTTCAAACTGAGATTTATTTTTCACAACTAAAGCGTTGATTTTGGTTATGCTTCGTTCCTGAAGGAGGAGTAGTGTTTGAAAAAGTGGCCTAATGTACTGTATTATATTACAACAAATATAATGTAATATGCCAAAATCGTATATTATATGGATGTGTTTTGGCAGATATTCGCAGTTTTTTACAAAATCAAACCGAAATAAATATCGACTTGTCATGAACAAACATCCTTGAACTATTACTAGTTTCTGTTCAAACTAATTAATTTCATTTTACATTCTGTATTAAAAATATACAAATTGTTAAACAATTTAAACTGAAGAGTTGAGGAATAACATTTATGTATCATATTATCGGGCTTAATGTTACACTCGAGTGGTAAAATGTAAGACTAGATATGATTTATAACCCAATGATAATGTATGGCCAGTTTGTAGGGGCTTATATTATGATGATAGGTTATACAACTGGATATAGTATTGTAGTAGACGAATCTTCTCTACAGGAAGTGACTAAAACCAATTAAATTAAATTTCGAATTAAAATACATGTAGGTTGTATATTTAAATTTACTGCGTTACAATCATAAAGGAAGAATTATGAAAATACTGAATTGTTCCTGAATAACAGACTTAGCCATTTAAAATAATATGGTTGAGGACATAAGATTTTATAATTGAAATACCGTTTCCGAAAAAGAATTATAAATTGTATAATACCATTGTTGAGAAGTTAAAAGCCTGATGTGCACCACTTTATATTTTAACCATCAATATACAAAAGAAATCCCACAGGATTGAAGGCTGGGATATAAGCTTGGGCTATAAAGCTATATTAATAATAATAATACTTTATTCGAATGAATACCAGTACAAACATTAAAATTTTACACTGTATATTCATGATTATTACGAAATGTCCCTGCATAGGCTTGGGATATAATCGGGGATATAATGTGAGTTTGCGATGCAAAATTCTCTGATATTTTTACTGTTAAAAGTACAATTGAACAAAATTATATACTGTAATAACTGCATTAATGATTTAAAACTAGATCAGAATATTAAATACGGTATCGATTCTAAAAAACTCAATAACGAAACAAAAATATACGTTACAAAATAAAATAAATTAGACGAACGAATACCTTGATACAATGAGTTGGTATAGACGACCCATAATGCTGTTCGTTGTTCGATGTAGTTTGTGCAAAGGATAACTGACAAATGGCTCCTGACCACTAGCCCCACAACCCTTCTACCTGGGGCGAAAGCTTGAAAAGTATGCCGGGATAGTATTCCGAGTGGGGGGGGAGGTTTGCAAAAAGAAAGTTTTCCGCAATTGAATAAGATACTCGTATTTTTGGTCTCCTGTTGACTTAGTGTTTACGAGCGTGCCTTAAGAGACTTCATAATGTACAATATTAAAAATAACACTAAAAAGGGTTTAACATAAAAGTTTACTATTTAGTTTCCATGTAAAAGTCTACGCAATCGCCTCTCAATATACATTTCTATTACTTAAAGTTAAAGTTTATACGTCTTAAGGAAAAGATAGACGCATGCCATCTAAAATAGCATGATTTTGGGGAGATGTTTTGAGATTCAATGTACAGTATTTTACATGGGACAACATCTTGTTGCTTGGGTACCATTTAATAATGAACTGTTAAAGCTATGCATATAAAATTTTAACTACTTATTTCCATAGATGTTTTCCGCAAACATTACTAATTTAATCGTTTTGCCAAAAAATACACGTCATGTGTTTCAATAAAATTTTTCTATTTTTTTCAAATTTGATTTTATCGCTAGAGCTTTTTAAAGATTGAAGCATTATTTTAGTACACTTTGTCAGTGGTATTCTTAGTAGTCTATAAAATAGTACCTAAACGTTTCGGACGTTACCATAGTTTCGGAAAAACATATTTTTAGTCAAAAGTAGGAATTTGCAAAACTTATGTCAAAATCTAACAACTAACAAATAGAAATAGAACTTTTGCTGACAATGTAATTTAGAAACAAGACTTATCAGGGTTACTATTTAAAAAAAATTTAACATAAAATTAATTGGTATATCTAATAATATTTGTTGGTTACCAGCTCTTACCATTTTGAGTTAAAAGGGTGAAGAGTACTATTGTATTATTATATTTTATGATCATTTTGCATTTATAAATAAGCATATTAAATATATATACTGTACATACATTTCCTGAATGAAGAAAATATGAGGAATTTTTCATTGAAATAAAAACAACACGATTTTTTATTAAAAAAACCTGGGAATCTCCCCTTAAAAATGTAATGAAACTCAACACAAAAACTACAAAAAATGAATTTGAACCAAATATATTTACACAGGCTTACGTAAATACGAAAATCTATGCTAGAATATATTGTTGAAATTCAATGCCCAGAAGCCAGCACCTTCTCCAAGGTGGACGTCTCGTATCCTTTTCCCTTTTCAGACGACAGTAACTCTGCATTTACAGATAACAGAAGCGGAATAACAGGGGCCTAAAACGCATCCCTGGTGGACCCCGCGGAGCGGCGGACGTCAAAGAGCGTTATCACGATGACGGACGACAAATTAGCGTCGTTTTATACGAGTACTTAACGCGAGGCACCGCGGTAGCCGTGGATGGTTAATTGCTTGGTTTATAGATGGCCGTAAACACATACACGACTCTAGACTGGAGCGAAGCTGGCCTTTGCGGTTTGAAATTGTCGGATTATTCAAATCTGATTCCTTCCAAGGTTGTTTTTGAAATCAATTTGTGGAGAAATTTATTAAGAAAGGGAAACTTATATATACCTGGTGATGTAAGATTCCTTTTTACCATTCACAATTAAGTCAGTACTCAAGTATAATTAACACTGATTACTGTGTTAATTATTCTTTAAATACAATCACAGTCGCCATTATGTAATACTTGCTCTCTTCAACATAACTTTAATCATAAAAAGAAATGCATTTACTCCGTAATTAGCTAAATATTATGAATGTAATTATAGTAAATATGCAAACCTGACTACTTGATTTCTTAGGGACATTTATTGAGTTAACATATGTGAATAAGGTGAAAATTTCGTAAAAATAACGGGTTCATTTTAACAACTACTTGGTATTGGTACAAGTCACTTTAATAGCATTTAGGAAGAATTAATTAATTTTAGGAATATATTTACAAGTCCTAGTTAATATTTTCATGTAATAAATTAATAAAAAATATATATTAATTTATTTAATATATTTATATATTTAATTAATAGGGGGTCTATTTATTGAATAATCATTTGTAATTAAACATTTTAAAAATAATTACAATTCATTATTAAAATGATGTTTTTCAATATTATTTAACATTTTTAATATTAATTTTTAATTCATATTTACTAGGCAACATAATTAATCATAAGAATCGTTCTCTTTTTGAATTATTTTATTGATTGTGCTCTAATGTTAATCTGAATATACATTCGATAAATGAAGGTTAAATTTGTTGTAGCATTGAATTAATTCTTTCAAAGGTTTAAGATGAAATTTGAGGATATCAGTAAATTAACGAGTTTGAACACGAAAGTATATAGATAAAAATTAGAAAATTCAGTATATGTTGTATGGAAGCCATTTTAATAATATTTTGTACAATTATTAAACGCTTCAATGGAACCGTAATCAAGAGCTATCTCTCTTTTACTCAGGGATTATCAAGTTTAATATCTTAGTTTGATCACTAAGTGAACGTTGTTTTCAACATTGCCTCCTAGTACTTTATAACAATATTAGGAAATCAATTTAAGTGGAAGGCCCTCTTAATCAAGGAATTTTACTTAAGTGGGATTGTCCTTTGTACGTAAATACAATACATTATTCGTTGTCTTGATGATCCAGTCAACTTAAGCTTAAATAAAATCATTTGTATTGAATAATAGGTGTAATTGATTATGGATAGTTTGTGGTAGTTAGGCTAAGAAGATAAAACTATTTCATTATAAAGGTAAGTGATCGAATTATAAAATAATAGTAATCCCAAGTTATTTGACATGTATGCCTGTGTAATCAATAAAATGCAATGCAAATCGAATTATGAAAATTATAGCCCAAAAAATTGAAATGCTTAAGACCATGAATTGCTCAAGTCGTAATCACGCGTGAACAAGCCAAAGTTTTCCAATAGCTAACTTTGTTATTTTATGTCTGACAGTAAACTTATTATGGGGACCCCATTAATATTTACTTGCTGTATTTAGGTAAGTAATTAATGATTTTCCCACCATATGGTGAACAACTTGTTTTTTTCTTATGGAACACAATATTTTATTATGATTTTAGACAGAAAATGTGTTTTCAAAAGTTTATATTCTTGGTATTTTTCTGTAGACCTAACCAATCGAGCTCTATAGCATTTTAAGCTTCAATTTCACCGTAATAAGGGACCAATGTGTGTTTACCATTATTGCACACAATGACTTTCCGCTAACGTTTAAAGTGAAGTTGAATTTTAAATATGATCAAGAGTCTGATTGGTTCGGCTTAAGAAAAAATATTCAGAATAAAATAGTTTTTTTAATTGCGTTTAATGGTTTTAATGTTAGATATATAATAAAAAGTTAGATATTGGAAAAATTTGGACTGGACCCACGGAATTATTTATTATTTTTACCTTATTTATGTCTCACATCATTTTTGTCTCACAATCAATGGGTAGGAAGTTAAAGTAAAATTGGTCAAAAAGTTGGCTAGTTTAGAGCAAAAAATCTAAAACAATTTTAACAAAGACAATTTTATCATTTTTTGTAATGTTTCGTTTACATTTGAAACTAACAAACTCACCATCAGAGTCCCTGTGATCCTGGTCATCTTTGTGCCTGGAGGTGGTGGGCGGAGAGGCTGGTGACGGGACGCCGCCCCCGCTGCCGACGCTGCCGCCCCCGCTGCCCGCCCCCACCAAGCCACCCCCGCCGTACCCTTGCTGTACATTGAGCTGTAACACAGAAATTCACGGTCACAAAGGAGTAGTGAAATAAAATAAACTTACTACAGGATGTTTGGGGAACGTTTAGATTAAGGATTGGCTAAGGAATCGCGAGTGATAATGAATAATTCAATTATTTTAATAAAGTAGACCTACTAACAAGTATTAAAAATTATTTTCAACAGTTAAAATTTCACATAGAATACATTATTTTCTTACCCTAAGCATAGAAAATCTGTAGAAGGAACATTATTTCAAATTTGTTTGAGTTTCAACTGTTGAGTTGAACGAGGAAAACAATAATTTTTACACGTTCCCCAAATTCTATCAAGAGGTTTCGGAGTTATATGCGTCTGTCTGTATAAGGATCCCAAGGCCACACCGATCGTCCTTAATTATAACATTTTGATACAAGGGTGCACTTTTGTTTTGGAGTGATTTGTGTATGTCTCTGTTAGGATCCCAAGGCCACACCGATCGTCCTTAATTATAACATTTGATACAAGGGTGCACTTTTGTTTTGGAGTGATTTGTGTATGTCTCTGTTAGGATCCCAAGGCCACACCGATCGTCCTTAATCATAAATTTGATCAAGGGTGCACTTTTGTTTCGGAGTGATTCGCCCCTGTCTGTGTAAGGATCCCAAGGCCACACCGATCGTCCTTAATCATAAATTTGATACAAGGGTGCACTTTTGTTTCGGAGTTATATGCGTCTGTCTGTGTAAGGATCCCAAGGCCACACCGATCGTCCTTAATTATAACATTTGATACAAGGGTGCACTTTTGTTTTGGAGTGATTTGTGTATGTCTCTGTTAGGATCCCAAGGCCACACCGATCGTCCTTAATTATAACATTTGATACAAGGGTGCACTTTTGAAATATTCTGACACGTTGTTTCCATTATTGAAAACTTTTTGTTTTAGAGGGTAGTTTTATCCAAAAACCCCTGAAATATTAGTCTAAGGCTAACGGTGCCAGTGAAAAGATAAATTTGCTTCATTCATTTTCATTTCATTTTGTACATTCCCTAATGTTCTTCTTATGAAGATTACAAAAACCAATATCTAAATTCTTTATAGACATTTTTACATGAAGCTCATGATGCAAAGTATGCCGTATTTCACATCACCCATTAAAATCCGATCATAAGGTTTGGAATTACCTCGGGGATGGGTGAATCCCCAAAATATTTCATATTGTAGAAAAGTTTGTCTGAAATTTAGAAGAAATTTATTGACTATTGAAACATTAGATTTATTCTTATTATGATAGTAATTAGACCATGGGATAGTTTTTAGAGAGAAAGTATGAGTCAGTTAACTTATACTCTTAAGAAATTTCTCGTAATAATTTCTACCATTTTTTTACATTTTTGAACATCTACTGCAATAACCGTTTAGCTATGAGAATATATATTTCCCATGTATTGATGTGCTCCTTTTTTAAGTCAGCAAATTGTATAAGTATTAAAATCAATACACCTCAATCTTCAGTTATTTTAGCCAAATAGTATCCAATTTCTGATATTTGACGATATCTTGATATCGATTCCATTACAGTACTTCACTGTTAGAGTCGAAGGCAAGCCGCCCATGATAATAGGCAGTTGAGGTTCACAAAATTAATTATTGCAAAAATATTGGTTAATTTTATTTGGAAACCAATCGCCATGTATTGCTGAACAATACAGAACTGTGCTGCGTTTCTGTGCCTCGCGTATATCGTCGCCACGGCGCGGCGCACGACCCGCTGCCACAGCCTGCTAGATATCTCCTCTCTCTGTTATATATTCAGGTACATCGACAATAATTATCTGGCTGACACCAAGATCGAAAGCGCGTGGCTCCGTGCCTTGTAGTGGGGCAATCGCGTCCCGTCCAGGTGCTAGGCCTATGTAGCCTAATTAGAATTACATAATGGCATCAACGGGAGATAAGAGAGTAGACAAATCTGTATAAACCCTTGAAAAACAAAGCAATTCTAGACGTATAGGAGATTTTAAAATTAGCATTTCAAATGTAGTTTTGTTTATATATTTATCCTAGTCTTTTTCAAAAACTCTTAAAGTTAATAAATGATTATAAGTATAAAAAGCGCTATTGGATTCATAGTTTTTTTTAGAAAAACATTGTTTCATCACATAATTATAATGATTTTAAAAATTATATTTAAGGAGGTTATGTAATTATAAATAAGCTAATATATTAATTGTGGAAAAATTATGAATTCTTGGCAGACCTTTATGTCTAAAGCCTAACATTTATTTTACAGCCTATCCAGTTTTTCGAGTGAAGTTAGAAGTCTTCGCTTCTGATTGTGTACGAGAGACACCTAGATAGATTTCTTTTAGAACAAAGTTTAACTATTTATACTATTTACAACGTATATATGGTCTGTAATTTTTAGATTTGTAACATTAAAATCACAATAGTTATATGACTAAGTACAAGTTTAAAAAATTGATGTAGAGTTAATTCATTGTAATGTTTACTTTCCTTTTCAAGACCACGGAGTCGCAGCAAATGCGAATTGCTCCAACATTGACTGGTGATGCAACAGCATACGGCCTATTTGGATTTTATTGCTGCCGTAATTTGGCCCTAAATTGGCCTGCAGTCACTTTCACTGCATCATTGCTTACCACTGCAGTTTTTTAATTTAATGTAAAGAACGAAAGTATGAAGTACATAAAATTTTTTTCTGATTTTTCGACATCGTAAATTGTCAACGTTACGAATATATATGGCCTTTATATTTAGGTAAAATTGTTGTTATGATTTGTTATGTGTAACAAATCATGTATGATTGTGTTACGATTACGTGTATGGATTTAAAATGTTAAGTTATTGGTTTTACTTTATCCATAATGATGTACAGTACCCGCTCACTTGTCTAGAGAACTAGGAAGTATGAAGTAGTTAGTGAGTCGTAGACTCGACCCTCGCAACTAGTTGTAATGGTCTTGTATTTCGCAGATAAGTATATTGTAATTTTATAATAATTCGTAATTTAAAAGAAATAATCACTTCATCAAATACAATTATACATATTGGAACAAATCTGTTAGAACAATTACATTTTGAAAACGTACTAAATCCTTAATGAACTTTTATATTAAAAAACACATTAAAACGTTTAAAGTAAAACTAAAAATATCAGAAACCACCTAAAGACTGTGTTCAATCCTATATGAGCTGCAACATAAAATAGTATCAAGTCTTTCTCAATTTAAGAGAAACAGTAGGTCTTTCACTTTACCCATAACAATTTCTATTATTGCATAGCTTAATAAGTTTATAGGAAGATTTTTTTAAATACCATCATTTTTGTAAACTGTAATCTAACCTTATTGGCGTAGTTGTTTCATAAAAATATTAATTACTCTGTAAACAAACAAAAATTAAAATTAAATTAATGTTACATTCGATTAAACTAATTCAAAATGCTGCTGAGGAAATTAAAATCCAACCAAGAATAATCCAGCTTGTAAAGTTTTCAATAAAATAAAAACTAATGTAAGGAAATAAAAAGTATTAACTGTAGAAATTTATTTGGTCGTATGCGGAATAATTTGTCGACGTCAGTCAGACCAAATTAGCTGACACGTGTTCAACAAATTGTTCATAAGTAAATAATATGTTGCCGGGATGTAAACAGAACAGGCATGCCAACAACGGACGGAGTGTTGCCAACTTTAACGTCCATCGACTGCCAAACTACTACAGTAGGCTACTAATTTCAATCCACTAATTTCCACTTCTCTATTTTTTCAACACACTATACGCTATCTATAACTTCCATCGGTAAACAGTTAAAATTTTACATCTGGTTGAGTTTCTGGTCCAAAATTTGGTTTCACGGATTATAATATTCATGGTAAATATACATTTAATATGGGTATGGGTCAATAAAATATACTACAACTACCCTTACTCTGTTGGGTCCTCGGAGATCGTACTGGTACACTAAAACGATAAATAATCGACAATAAACAGATATCTTAACGAAACCAGCTTATGGTTATTTAATAAAACGAAGATATATTAAATTATAAAATCAGATAGGTTGTATTTGATACCTTGACAGTTCATTGTAGATAATACAGCTACACAACTCATATGTAACATGTTTATATAACATATAAACTTTTTTCCAAAAAAATATTCATTGTTTCAATAATACATTACAATTTTATACATTTTAACACAATTTCATACAGCTGTTGAAACAATAACCACCTCGGCTATTACCTGTGTTAGTGGATTTAACATATTCACAGATCAACACTCAAAGAGAAATGGTGGGCAGCGAACCAGTTAAAAAAATATTTACATACTAAACAAGACAGTGAAAAGTATCACGATCACCTGAAAAAGTTCTGTATCTAAAAAAGTTACCTTATCTATGTAAAAACATACTAAAATACATAAACTTAAAAACTAAACAACAGTAGAAAAAATAATCAAAACTATTTACAAAACCATTGCCTACTATCACACTTTTTTAAATTTAGTGGCATACTTTTGTAAAATTATCTTGTTTCGTTGAAAAATTTCCTCCTGTACTGTGTTAACTCTTGCTTATGTAGATTATGTCTGCAAGCCTATCGGTAAAACCAATGTCATTCGTATTGAAGTTCTCGCCTCTATTCTATTGCGAATTTTACTATTATTCTTCTTGGTCTATTCGGTCCCTTTTGTAACAAGCTAAGCCAAGCATCTTCCATGTCGTCTACAATTTTACAACTAAGAGAACTTCCAATTTGATTAACTATTTTGATGACATTCTCATTATTTGTTTCTGGTATACCATTAATTTCTAAAGTATTGCTTCTGATACAATGCCCCATGTCATCTAACCACGTTTCTAGCTCACACACCTTCTTTTGAAGCTTTCTTTTTTAAATAAAAAAAATCAAAAACTTTCAAGGTTTGCTTTTCTATAGTTTTTGATAATTCCTCAATTTTCTCATGACAATTTTCACAGCCTTCCCAAAATCGGGTTCTAGACCGCTGTAACATATATCTATACAGGGTGTCCCATATGTAAAGAACCAAATTCTGTTAAATGGTTTTATGGGTCAAAATAAAACGTAAGTCATGAATAACATTTTTGTTTACCAAATACCCGTCATCTTATCTATTTTTTACAAAATAGAATATATATCTGAAGAACCATTTCACCAATTGGGTTCATACTTGGTATGGTCCTTACTTTGGACTAGATATAATTAATAAAAAATAAACAGTGATAATATTATAATTAATTATTAATAGTATAATACTGTGAAGGAGGCTTCATAAAATAGTGGTAAAAATACATATCATAAAAGAATGGTGCGGTTTCAGTAATCCATAAGAAGATTGTAGGGAAATTTATGAATGTTATATTAGTATCTCTGAAAGCCTCCAACCCAAAAGTTTGTTTATAAGCCCTATAAAAACTTATAAAATCCAGATACTGCAGGAATTGAAACGCAATTATAGTGTAAATCGTTACAATATCGCTGATAGAATGTTGGACAGAATGAGTGAAAACGAATTATTTTTAGATGATATAATTTTTACAGACGAAGCTACTTTGCATGTCAATGGATGTGTTAACAGACACAATTCACGAATGGGGCTCTGAAAACTCACGTTGAGAAACATCGTGATTCGCCTAAAGTTAATGTTTGGTGTGGTGTGATGAAAAATAGGGCCTTTCTTCTTTGCTGAAAGAACAAAGCTGTGTATCTCGACATGTTAATCAATTATTGCTTTCCTCTGCTAGATTAACTCGAAAACATTCATCAACCTTATTTCCAACAAGATGGTGCTCACCCACATTTCAGTGCATTGGTGACGGACGCTTTGAACGAAATATTTGGAGATCGATGGATAGGCCGGCAAGGGCCTATGCTGTGGCCTCCAAGGAGTCCAGACCTGACACCTTGTGATTTTTTCTTGTGGGGTTACATAAAAACATGGTTTATTCACAAAAAAGCGAGAACTACTTAAAAAACAGGATTAATGAAACAATGAGAACCATAACCGAAGAAATGTTAGCGAATATATGGAGAAAAATTGATTATCGTTTGGATATTTGTCGAGTGACTAAGGGCGCTTATATTGATTGTTTATTAATTGTGTAAAAAACTGTTTGAGATGACAAACTAGATGAATAAACAACATTACACAACAACATTTTGTTTTTCTTTAAACCATGTTCGAAAACGCACCATTCTTTTATGATAACCCTGTATAAACAAACAAAGCTAATGGTAACAGAATAAAATGATATTAGGTTTGAACTGTAACTAAACTATACAAGTCATAAGGATGATTAAATAAAATAATCATAAATATCGACAGTAACAATATTAACAATGAATTAGAATTATAATTTTATTCTGATTCATCCCGGTCAAATCGGATTTTCGTACTAAATGTGCCTGAAATTTGTTTAAAAAATCCATCCAACGAACGACGTTTTTATTTAGATGACGAATGTCTTATCTTAATCAGGTAATAACCCTATTTGTAAACGTTACTCGAATGTAATGTATACAGAGTATACTTGTAGCATTCACCATTTACCCATTTACTTTATAGCTTTGTGAGTTCTAAAACTGCAGTTGGACCAGTTTTAAAAATATGATAGAATAATGTGTAAAATGACACAGATGCTAAGTCTCTTATCAAAGAGTGGTTTCTAGTGTTTAATATTATATATTATTTTTATGTCAAAAAAGTAGTAGAAAATAGGCTATAAACAATCCTAACTTTCTACTGGCGTCCCCCTCTGCGATGCACCGATAAATATTCAAGATCAAAACATCTCAACCTAACGGAACAATTCTTTCGAAAGCTCGAGTCCAATCGCGTAAATCGACTCCCGGATTTATTCGACAGTTGGAAAAGTTCAAAGTGGTTCGGAGCACGCCCATAACTCGGGCACCAAAAAACACGCCCGCTAGACATCGATTCGGTTTTAAAGCGAACAAAAGATGTTTCGCCAAGAGATATTGGGTACACGAAAATTACCGCGGCAGCGCGGCGGATCCAAAGGCATTCCCGCCGGATTCTTAGCAAGCGGTAACACGACTACTTAGTTATAAATCAGGGGGACAGCACGATAGATGGACCGGCCCTGGACCAATTAGAATACGCGCTCGGTTCCCACAGTACAACGCCTGCGCAGTGCGTGGTAATGAGTGAGTGGGGGGCGTCGCGCGCGCTCTATTGTGTGACTTGGCTACTAGACCGAGGAGTTCTGTAACAGCATTGGAGGATCGCAGAGTGAAATCACAAAGCATGTACTGCCCTTAATTATATGAAAGTTTTGTTATTTTCGTCAGTTTATACTCTGCACAAAAAATGTTTTGTTGGCCTGTAGGTTGTTGGTAGACTTTTGTAGGGGTTTTTAATTATAAAAACTCTGATATTGACAGCAATATAATGAAAGTTTGTGGAATTTGTAGGATGTAATGTTTTAAAATCATTTCGTGTTCATATTAACTGTTCTTAGGTGGTTTTAAGTTTGTAGTAATAATTTAGTATTTTTTAGTGTATAAATAATGGATCTTGGACATGCTCACTTGAAGATCATATTGCGTTCTCAATTAGATCAGTCAGTATCTGAGAGATGAACGGAAAAATAATAAAATTTAATTTAAATTGTTTAAAGATTGATTTTATATTTATTTTTCTAGTGAAAAGTACTTGTTCAGTTTTACAATGCAAGAGCATCAAAGAAAACTTTTACAAGTAATGAACACTGGATTACTGTCATTCGTTATAGTCCCGTTTATTATACACAATCCTTGAGCCTGGTAATCGTTTTTGTACTATAACTAGGATTTTGAGTAACAATGAATTCATATATAATTATATACAATCATATATAGCACTATATATCACTTGCAAAGGTCGTTAGGACCAGTAGGCAGCGGTAAGGTCGTTGGTATCCAACGGAATGCTTGTCCGGAATCACCGTGCGTGTGAGAGTCCTTCAGGTATTTTTACAGCATATTAACGTTGGTAGACGTCGTGGAGGAAGCTTGTCTGGACCCCGGCTGGTAGCTGATACAAGAACCTCTCTCACTTTTGGACAACCCGTTTTACTGTTCGGTTAAAAGAATTTTAAAGACTGTTTTAATGGTGAGAATCTGATAGTCTTGGATTTTTAGGCAATACTTTTGTAGCAGTTTCCTGATGTCGGATTAACACATTAAAAGAAATTTGTATATTTATCTTTTGACTTTAATAGTGTAAAGGCTCTACAAAAACCCTTAGTGTAAAATTTGTATTGTGTGTTCGGTCGTTATTAATCTTGTTTATGTACCTTCTAAAAATAATTATTTCAAACGTCGTCGTTTTGCAGCCAAGACACTCAGTAGTTAATTTATGTGAAACACGGCTCTAAAGATGATATTAATGCCGAGACAATCTGTAAAACAGCTATACAACGTTTCACATTTGATTTGATCAATAAGTTAAAATTAAAAAATCATAGCATTTGAGTTGTTTTACAATTTTTGAGCCAAAAGAATAAGGTTTTGTTGTAACTGCAGTGTTCAAATTACTGTATTACTAAAATGTAAATCGTATCAACAAAACCTCCTCTCAACCAAAAATGTTTTTAATTTCCAAACAATTATGTTTAAATTGTCTTGGTCCTAATCATGTAAGACATTAAAGACCTAAGAAATAAGGAAAGCGTCATTACATTATGAACCATTCAATGCTAGATGTAAAATCACATTTAACCTCTTATCAATCACCAGAGGTTAAGGTAAAACACCAAACACTGACTCGGGCAACTGTATTCGAAATAAATCGTACCATGCTACAACAAACCTTAAACCTCAACAATCCGTTGTATTCTATCTCCAGCAAACTTCCTGTTTGCGGGGAATCACCGTTGTTTTCAGAGCCTGGCCTCAAGAAGTTCCTATGAACCGACTTTCACGTTTGCCGCTGACACAAAATCAAAACCAAGTGTCTAGAAAAAGAGGTACAACAACTAAAGTCACTGTACAAATGGAGGTTTCCATCTACATACATTCAAAGTGACTCAACCGTACTCATAACAGACAATCAATATCTTCGTCTACTCGTACATGAACTTTTGAAGTTTTAGATACACATTCTGGAGAAGACAACGTTGTTCGCGTCGTCTCGTTGAAGACGTCATCAGAAGTATTAAGGGTGGATGAGCGGGGGCCTTCACATGTTAAATAAAACAACTTTAATGTACCTTTTTGAAAAAACCCACTTAGACTACAGGCTTAGTCTTTATATTGTTTTATAGTACTTGTTTCCTTATTTAATTTTATTGTAAGATTTTTGGTTTATGGTACAAATTACAAAAAATATATCTCTTATACGAGGCACTTTTTTAATGAGGGAAAGCGATTTAGAAATCTAGTGAGAAGCTTGGGATGAAAAGTTGCTTAATACGACTTTTCAGCACTTTACAAAAAGGCCATAGATTTTATTCTACTAGTCAGAATTTACGGAACAAATAAACTAAAGCGAAATATATGTATCATAAAATAAAACAACACAAAAATTGAAAAATACCCACCCGACTCCCTTTAAAAGACTTATCTACAAAGCTTTACCATAAGAGACGTCCGAGTTGGAAAGAATAATTTGAAGAGTATTTTCGAAACAATACATGTATTATACTGATAATCATTCAGGAATATGATAAATTGTATATGAAATGTAACCTTTAGATGGGAGAACCATGTTTCAGATAAATTATAGGGTCTTCAGTTTATTTAAAAGACGTATAACTATAAGAAGATCATTTATCTTTTCTGTAGGTCAGCAAAAATAATCACTCGTGTTTATAGTGAGCTTAATTCGTTTTTAATTAGAATGTTTATTTAGAAGGTTTAGGGGGGTTCGGGGGAGGGGAGGCAGAGGTCGGATGCCTGGCGGGGCGAGCGGCTCCCAGGCCATCAGCTGCCGATTAATTGGAAACCCCTGTTGCAGATTACGGTCGCAATTTGTTCCCTCGGCGGCTCCGGCAGCGACACTCAAACATTACGCGATTATATGTGTGAGGCGTCCCGGCCGTTTAATATTCGAAATCCCAATCGGTTTACATTGGTTGTATTAATCACCGGTATTTGCATAATGAGTCTTGTGTCGTAGAATTGATTTACATTTAAAACAAGAGAGTTAATCTCCTCGTCAATAGCTTGGGCCCATTTCGTTTTTTTTATTATTTAAACATAACAACTTCTACAAGTGAAGTTTTGGTGTACACGCACACACACTTCTTGGTATATATTTATTCTTTAAGTCCTAGTTTTGCTTAGCGGGTAATATATTTATAAATAAATAGCTATTAGTTATATAGATAGACCCCTACTTAGTAAATAATTTAAAACTGGAAACCCAATAACATTAGGTCTTCTAATTAGAAAATCTTTACTTTTTGCTTTAGCCTAGTCATTGTGACTTTTTTGGATAACTTAATAAACAGGAAATGTAGAATCAACCTATTTTTATTGTAGCCCAAATTTAGTTATCATGAGCCTAATTACACAATAGACATCTTACAAAATGAAACTATGACTTATAAGGCTGTTTGCGTTAGTACAGAAATTAGGGAATATTTTTTATTCTTTTAACATAAACTAATATCAAAATATACTGATATTAAAATCAACTTTTTTAGTTTCAGTAAGTTTGCGTGCAAGTTTAAATGAATAACCCCTTATCATTTAAACTCTTTACTCTCAACTGTTTAATATTTACAAAATTATAATGCGATAGGACGTATATTTTTAGTATAAAGTATAAAGCTAAAGACAGCGATGTGTGGCCTGTACAGACTCAAACAAGCCAGTATTGAACAAGCCCTCAAATCGTCGCCAACCCTCGATCCACACGGCGCGCGTTGAATCTCAAGTACAATCGCCTCGCGTTTCAATCGATTTGAATTACAAAACAGCTCGTTTCAGGAAACGCGAGGGGGGTGCAACGAATTACATGTAATCTGCAATTACAATGTGACTGATTACATGTAATCTACAATTTCAATGCGATTATCCGGTGCTCCCGTTGGCAGGTGATAAACAGGAGTTGGACCGACGCCAGACAACAGCTGAAGACGTTACTGTATTGCTTAGAGAAAATTTGCTACTTAGAGGTTCACGAGATACACTCCATTTACTAACTTATTATTTTATAGATACTCATTCTTCATAAAACCAAACTACGGTAGCATTTAAATAGTTTTATGGACCAATGGGAGATAACACACAAAACCTTTTACTTTTATTGTTTAATGGACAAACCTCGAATTAAGTAGGTAAAGCATTTTTATACAGTAAGAAACCACCAAATCACGGGTTCTGTTACACGAGAAAATAAAGGTTTAAATACCTGTAGTACTGTCTATGATCTTAAGTTTGGTGCTGACGACAAATGGTTTCGGATCTTATAGGTCCATTTTCAGTTCGGAATACCAAGTAGGAATAAAAATATCCTCGTCACTAACTTAGTGAAGAGTCCTCTTCAATAACACTGACACACACGGAATGTCGAGACAAGAAAATCCATTTAAAAATTAATTTAACCCAATAACATAATTAGGTCGAGAGCGTGGCGAAGCCGGCGAATGATGAGCCATGACTAATCGTTCGTCGGCTATACTTTATATTTTTAAGGTGAACGTTAATACTATGTTCCTGAAGTGTTTGCAATCTTTAAAAATATGTGTGATTTAGTTTTCTGTATTGCATTTTTGCATCCTTCACAGAATTGTCTAATGAAGTATAATTGATCAGACGGACTCAAAACTAGCGGAAAATAGAATGCGTCCTAGCTAGTACGTCTCGGACATTCTACGAGAAAAGATATTTTTCTGATGGGGCTTTTTGACACCCAAACATGTGTTATTGTGACCCAAGACTTATAATACAATTCAATATAGAGAATTTTCTAAGCTACCAATGCATCTGTCCTCGTCTAGTAGCCATGGGAACCTTCGGATAAAAAGATTTCCAAGGCAAATTATGGTAGGCCTACCCAGTTCCAAATATGGATTAATGCAAAGTTCCTTCTTGAGTATCTAAAAGTTCGCGGTGCATGTCCAACAATCGTTTAACCATTGTGTTATTCTAAGACGATAAAACGAATTCTAAAATTTCTGTTTATCAAGCAAACCCTAAAGTTACAAGATTAGATTCGATATACATAAGTAGAACGTATACGTGAAATTATCGTCTAAATGTGTAAATAAAACATGTTTCAGTATCCTATACAGGTTTGTAAGTTTCAGTATCCAATAGGTTTTGTAAGAGAAACGATTTTAAATATATTTTTTTATTATAATATAAGAAATTATGTCTATAACAGAGTGAGAACACGTTCTATCGAAATCTTTAGTTAAATTCAAAATAAAAAGGTTGCCTATTTGAAAATACGATTCATCCGGTTGACGACTACTGTGATGTAATATTTAGAAGATGCTACATAATTTAGATGATTTCAGTGAATGAAAATAAAGTATTAAACCGTATGGTATTTCATCACGATGGTGTAGGCCTAATTATAAACACATTTCAGCGCCAAAAAGAATGTACCTTGGAGCCAAGCGTCGCCGTCGCTCAAAACGCTTCCATCGGTGGCGGCTCACATTTAATTGTGATTGTAATTTGTCGTCGAAAGCTTTTTAAGTCCGAGCGGCGACATCAATCGACGGATAATGCCGGCTGATGCTGGATAATAACATGATCGGTTCCCGGTACCGACTCACTCTCTGGCGTCTACCGACCTCCATACGAGCACGAGTCGGTCAGCTACCGGATCCCGGCTAATCGTGGTGCATCCTCCATCCTCTACTGAATATAACTTAAGTGTAATTAATTACAATTTTACGCTCTAACTAACTCCTCATTGTTATCATAAACCGTAATGAACTGCGATCTATCAGGTCCTAATTATTACATTTTTAAACAAAGATACCTACTTTTAAATTCCACCCATAAGAATTGTTAGAGATAAAGATTCGTGGTTGAAACAGTGTGCTGTAAGTGAGAAACCGATCCATAGGATAATCTAAACACATAATTTTACAGGAAATGTTTGTGTTATTGCAGGATTCGGATAATATTTCGTGTTAATTTTTGGTTCTGGAGGAGGAGGGAACTTTTCAAGGAATATTACTATTACCTTTCTGAAAAGGTGACCTACCCAGGTAGGTATTTTAAGCCAAGTATGAATGAGAATTGAGTGCAAATGATTGTGGTGCTATCTTGTAGTCTAGTATACTGACTAATTCTGTAATTTTCCTTAGACAGAACTGATAATTAGAAGCCTATTAGCCAATGGCATCTAAGAGTCCTACCCTACAGTTTATCCAAACACAGTGATATCCAAACCAAATATTTTGCCTCTGAATTACGAGCCGGTCTAATTGTGAGGACAGGCTTTGTGGATGAACGTATTATTCAATAGTGCGGTCCTCACTAAGATATATCACTTCACTTGAGTGATGTGCGTATCGCGGTGTGGCAAAACTACCAATAGGAAAGATAGCAAATTAGAAGTAATATTCATAATTGGCGTTAAAATCCCATTTTTGTGATGTTAAATAGAGGTGATTGAAATAACTGAACTAACATCATTATGAAAATGTTAGCCCATAAGGTAGTAAACATTTTGTGCTATTTCTCTCGTTTTGATCTACAAACTATTTCAAATGTTTGCGATATTCAACACTACTTTAAAACTTTATATTTATGTGATAAATAAATGAAACATAAATATTTTCATTAATCTAAATATTTCTTACGAATACCTTAAATTTATATTAGGGGCCTATATTTATTATTATAAATTATATTGCTTGATACATAGCCTATCACCACTCTTGAGTATAAGCGTTATGCAACTCGATTCAGGGTATTTATTAAAAAAGTTAAAGAATAACATAAAAATGTAAAAAATCCATTTCGAAACAGCAAGTAATTGAAAGTAGTTGTAGATTGATAGATTTGGCAGGTCCTTCTGACTTAAGAGATGTGTCTTCAACATTGACATTTAACTCGCATGAGAATACGGTCCAAGTTCCTATGTCAATATTGGTTTACTTTTGAGGAGAGAATGTTGGTGGGAAGAGACGGGATCAAGACCACCAGATTCAACTGGACAGTTCCCAAAAACTTGATGCGGACGTCGGCTCCTGTCAGTTGACAGTAAACGAATGGCAGTCGTCCAGTGAACAGGTGTTGAAATGTTTCTGGACACATTTTGGATAGCTGAAAATCTTCCATTCACATATTACTTTCTCCCTTCTCAGTAAAGATTAAGGGGTTTACACGTTTTTCAATTTTTACTAAATCATTTCGGAAATTGATTTATAATCAGTGTAACAATTAGGCTGACAAAAATATTACCTAAAATTCATTATTTACGGAAATAGTTTTCTTAAATTCTTCATCGAGTCAAAGAAACATTAGTGACCAGATTCAGGCTAATACCGCATGCCAATTATGACCTGATACAGAAAAACTTATTTCAGAACATAACAATGTTTACATCAAATTTAAACATAAAATAAAATAAACGGTATCAATTAACTGCTACAGACGTTCGTTCTTAAAGTAAACTAAATAATTCATAGGACATTCGTTAAATCTATGACATTAATAAAAATACTAACTAACATGACATAACAAATATACCATTTCAATAGTACAGTTAGACATCTAATTTGTTATTACAAATTGGATATTTTTGAACCCTCCCCCACAATAACAATAAAAGAAATCCAGTATTAATAAACTGATAGTATTTAACGATGTATGTGTGTATATCACGATGGTCTGTGCATGATTATAATCACATTTCAGTGCTATACAGATGTCCCACAGATTCTATTTATCAACAGAATTCAAATATATCGACATTGAGATAGATAGATAGCGTTGGTTAACGTTCAGCACATAGACCTACCTGAACTTAGATCGTTGTTCAACAACAGCGTTTGTTAACATTTGTTCAACTTCGTTGAACAAATGTTTTTGCGAGGTAGTTAGACTATTTCATCTGGCGCTTCATACCAAGTTTCATGAAAACCTGTTGAATAATAAGGACATATTGTTGTATTCTCTGTAAAACACACTGGACATTCTCAGAAAACGTACTGCATTGACCACTTGCTGTCAATTTAACTTCTCTTCAGAACCATAAGTCGTAGATTAATTCAAAACACTCAACTCGTTCTCAACATTCAAATTGTTTACATTT
The DNA here is from genome assembly GCA_023375725.1 of Nephotettix cincticeps. Classification (NCBI taxonomy): domain Eukaryota; kingdom Metazoa; phylum Arthropoda; class Insecta; order Hemiptera; family Cicadellidae; genus Nephotettix; species Nephotettix cincticeps. Next base: position 119,889,827 of record CM041791.1, read on the forward strand.
TTGAGCTGACACGTTTATCGTTCTGCCAGAAAACACACACACACCCCAAAACGTATATTTTCACTTAAAACTCAAATTCGAAACGTTTGAAACCGTAGACTACTTTCTTCTTAAACTAACGAAGATACGCGTGAGAAAGAAAAAAATCAAATATACGCTGGCCAACACAAAATCCCTACTACGCTTGAGAACTTTTCCACCAATAATAGGTTTAAAGGTGTTCTAATATTATAATGATGTGTTATGAGCCAAGGTCTTTTAAGGTCTTTTAGTGTGGTTTACTGGTTTACGCTTGTGATGTATTTGGCGTAAAACAAAATTATTTGTTAAATATGCGCTCCAAGGTCACATGTTGAAAATCACGCGACGACGCTGATAAGGACCGCTTAGGAAGAGTCTGGAGAAACCGAGAGAGATCTAAACGTAGGAAGGGAGGGGGGAGGTAAAAAGTCGGCAATGACAAACAGGTGAGCGTGGAGCCATTCCGCGACCTCAGAAAAACCGCGGGTCCTCGGAACCCGCAATTAAAACTGGTCGGAGTTTGGTGCAGTGGATAAAGCCGGGGGGGGGGGGGTGACGTCGACCAATCAGAAAGCGTCGAAATATTGGCTGTCATAACTAGATGGAGGGGCGACCGCCGCGCGCAGCCTGTGGAGGGAAGGTCCAGTGGAACACCACTATCAGCGAGCACTGTTGGTTGGACGGAAATACCACCTAACCATGAATCATTGTTAATTTGCAAGAATCCAGTTTTTAGTGCCTTACTTATAATTAATTGAAGGAATAGTACAAGAAATATGTAAAACAATATGTTAAATATGTGAAATAGGATAATATATGAAAGTGTCAAAATTCTAATATTTCCATCTTAATAGTAACAAATATACATCAATTAATAAATATGATTAATTAAGGTTATGGAATGTGCAAACAAATACGTCTACTAGAGTAAATATAATAATCGTATTCAAGGTAAATTCTGATGTTTTACGTAAACATGGATATATAGGCTTGTGCTTGCTTGCTAGTAGTACTGCACTACGCTTATTCTTGCAGTTCCATTATCATTATTTTGTTAACAGTAATTAATCTTTCGCTTTTTAAGTTTAATTAATAAAATAAACTACAAAAATAGAATGTATTGTTCAACAAACTATACAATTTTGCTTTAAAACCCTCAATGAATCTCATCGGAGTCTCTCCTGTAAGGCCTAATGTGACTCACAAACCCGGACAAGTAGCTAGACCAACCAACACAAGCGTTCTCACTTCACCCTAATAAATCGATTAGCTATCACTCAGTAAAGGGTTTCTCCATTCTTTTGCACAATGTTCCATTGAAATCTATTATTATTTGGAAGTAAAATAATTTATAATAATTTTTGTAAAATTATTTCTACGAGATTTTGGTTGTCACGAAAACTTTTATTTAATTTATTCTACTTTTGATCACTAGTTAATGCAAACATTAAATACCTAGGTCCTATATAAATAATTATACTTCTAAAATCACCTATGTCATAAATGACAAAATTGTACCATTAAAACTCTCCTACTAAGGTATTTACTTATAAATAGAGTTTATTTTTTAACTAAACAAGCTTTCTCGCCATCACTAAGGGGCATGTAAAAGACCAATATACCCTACGTAGACCTACATATTGAGAATTTTAAATTCACCAGACAAATCTTTGAACAATGTACTGTACTGCCTTCCCAAATCTATCAGCGTATGAAATAAGAATAATTTATACCTTAAAATGTAGGCCTACACTTTATACAGAGCAATATAGTTTTACATTTCTACGAATAAAGGCTTGTCAACTAGATACACCTCAGAAACAATCCTGCTTTTAGGTACAATTCTGCGAAAAGCGCTTTTGTTACACAAGAGATGAGGGTGTATATTCACTGGGACCGGGAGCCGGTGGCGACGGCAGAGCATCGACGCATTGGCAAAAACACGTCGAGAGTTCGGGGAATGTCCGACCGTCTTCTTTTTGGCTGGATGAAAGCTCCGCCGCGGCCCAATAAATGGATGGGCTGCCGCGGCCAAGAAGAGCCGCTGATTTGACAAATGTGCTCTTACATCTCGATAATAACATTGTTGTTTAACCTTGAACCTACACGTAAAGCTTACAAAGCGATAATAACATTGTTGTTTAACCTTGAACCTACACGTAAAGCTTACATCTCGATAATAACATTGTTGTTTAACCTTGAACCTACACGTAAAGCTTACATCTCGATAATAACATTGTTGTTTAACCTTGAACCTACACGTAAAGCTTACATCTCGATAATAACATTGTTGTTTAACCTTGAACCTACACGTAAAGCTTACAAAGCGATAAATTATAAATAATTTAATAAATAATAAATAAATAGCTTTATAATTAATAAATAATTATAAAGCTTACATCTCGATAATTAGATTGTTGTTGAGCATTAACCTACACGATAAGCTTAGGCTACATCTCGATAACAACATAACCTTGAACCTACACGTAAAGCTTACATCTCGATAATTAGATTGTTGTTGAGCATTAACCTACACGTAAAGCTTACATCTCGATAATAACATTGTTGTTTAACCTTGAACCTACACGTAAAGCTTACATCTCGATAATTAGATTGTTGTTGAGCATTAACCTACACGTAAAGCTTACATCTCGATAATAACATTGTTGTTTAACCTTGAACCTACACGTAAAGCTTACATCTCGATAATTAGATTGTTGTTGAGCATTAACCTACACGATAAGCTTAGGCTACATCTCGATAACAACATAACCTTGAACCTACACGTAAATCTTACATCTCGATAATTAGATTGTTGTTGAGCATTAACCTACACGATAAGCTTAGGCTACATCTCGATAACAACATAACCTTGAACCTACACGTAAATCTTACATCTCAATAATTAGATTGTGGTTGAACATTAACCTACACGATAAGCTTAGGCTACATCTCGATAACAACATAAATACTTACAAAAGCTAACAAAACAAACAAACATAATTAGATTGTTGTTGAGCATTAACCTACACGATAAGCTTAGGCTACATCTCGATAACAACATACCTTGAACTACACGTAAAGCTTACATCTCATAATAGATTGTTGTTTACTCTACATATAACCACTTAACACTACAATACAAATTTACATTGTTAAACTTTGATATAGATTATTATTAAGATAACTGAACCAAAAACATTATTAGATTAGATATAACATATAAAACTCAAATGATTACTTTATAAACTATAACAAATAAAAATTAAAATTTTATTTAATTGTGTTGTTTAAAAATATTTTTTGAAGTGTATATTTTTTTATTTTTATATTATTTTATTATTAAAATTATTTAATTTTTTTATGTTTTGAACATTACAAAATCAATCTTATTAATATATATTTTAAGAAATTTTTTTATACAAAGCTTATTAAATTTTTAATAATTGTATTTTTTGATTTTTTTATTGATTTTTTTGTATAAGATTTGTTGTGAATTGAACAATAAAAGAGAAAAACTTAACAAATTTTTTGTGGTTTGATTGTGGGACACACTTTCCGTGGATGTCTGCTTTCTCCCAAAAAACCGTTTTTTGCCTGGAAAATGGCTACAGTCTCGTTTTTAAGCCTTTAATAGATTCATTATAGCTTAATACAGAGTCAGAATTAGTTGGTGGCAAAGTATTTCTAATGATATATTGATAACAGTATTACAATTTAAATCATAACAAATTTGATAGCCATTTCATAGCTTTCATTGCCATTTCAAGAGCTAAGGCTTGGTCGTAGGCTACGTGTGCTTTAGAGAAGTCCTATGTGTACCATTCTAGTAAACGTCTACGATATTCTCGAGAATGTGATGAAAGTATGCCTGATGTGTTTTTTATGCAGACACTTCTTTAAAATATAGCGATGACAAAGATCATGAAATGCCCTAAAGACCCTAAAGTATTGAATTAATATTTCCTTAGAGTAGGCCTATTGACATTTTATCACTAACTGATTACGAACGAAAATTCATTTTGAGGCTTGATATAAGTTTTAGAACTATTAACAAAAACGAACATCAACCATGTTTGGCACTTTGGAGTATCGTAAAAGCTGAAAGAGAAACGTAAATGTTTAGTTAACCTTCATTATTAGTTTCTGATGAACGCGAAATAATTTTTTTGGCCTATGTGGTGTATTAGTGAGGCTTTTAAGTTGCAGATGTTGATAAGTTTGTATCACTGTTATTTTTATCCGACCTAACTATTTCAGCATTTGAATAAATTGTTCATAATAACATTATTTTTTACTCAAAGATTTGCTAAGAATACAATGCGGCTTTATTCAACTAAACGTTACATGTTTATGAATATTTTAAACAGACAAATTATAAACAAACCGTTAATACCATGAGATAGTAATAATACGAATATATGAATTTATAAAAAGTAGGCCTTTAAAAGGAAAAGAAATACTCTCTTTCGTCAAGTGTCAAGGTCATTATAGGTGTTATTAACCTAACATGTATTTTGTTACCTTACGATTCAGCATAGTCAAAATAAGTAGGCCATACAGATATAGACTAGGGGGTATCTATGTTTTTGAACTGAAAAGATTTCATTTATATAAATCGCTCTTCCCCTTACATGCATAAAGACTTTTCATTTATACAGTATTATTTTAACAGATCTGAAGAAACTGGAATTGATTCATACGAAAACGGAGATTTGAAGTATAAATTTATGAACTTGAGCCTGCTTCAAAGGTAAACTAAAATAAATCTTAAATCGTAAAATAAATCTTACACTGAAGCACATTTGCTCGACACATTTGCGTCACTACTTTTGCGTCATAAAACAACATTAAATTTGATGTAAAATTAAATTAATGTAAGAAAGTAATAATAATGTAATAAAAGAAATTATTCCAGTTTGTATTATTTAATGTGTTAAACTTTGTGTTAGTCTGTGGTTCTGCTTAGTTTCTACGTAAAAGTCAGCCATTGCAGAAAGAGAGAGAGGGAGAGCAGTTTATTTGGTTGGAGTACAAAGCTTTGAGGCAGTCGGAATGTATGGTATGCCGTGCTAATACACACCAAAGACCAACCCCCACCCACCCCCGTCTACACCAGGTGCGCTCTCTGTGAGGGGAGGCTTGAAACAAGAGTTGATATTTCCATTCTCTCCACAACCGAGCATTAATTACATCTAAGATTCAAGACAAAGTCGGGAGTTTATATTCTACAAAGGAGGCGGCCTCTAATTGTTGGCGGTATTTAGGGTAAAAAGAATGGGGGAACTGAGCTCTTAGGTTTTTATTAAAAGGAACTGAACTCTTTTAACGTATTTTGAAGAAAGCTGAATTTCAATTTAGTTTGATAAAGTTTACTTATTAATTTTTCAGTATTTTGGTTTATAACTAAATCAAGATAAGTAAATCACGAGGAATAGTCTATCATAGAAGAATTAAATATGCCTACAACACAAATTTTGGAAAGAATAAATATCAATATTCAGTATGTCCCTCAATATTCTAAAAGCAGTCATTATTATAAAAAAACATTTAAATAACAATATATTATTTTATTAAGTTATATATTCTTTGACAAACAGAACTGAAAATATTTTTGTCTTGGATGAAATTATTTTTAATAATTTTGATTTTTAGGTAGACGTATATCACTTGATGAGGGTGGTCTAAGTGGTGTATCAAAAATGTTACATTGAATTTTTGATACACCACTTACCACTTAAAGTAAATTGTTTCATTGTTCTTATTGCACTTAGTTTGAAACTCACCAGTTTAGTCATAGTCATATCACATAGTCACGTACTCTTACGTGGAAATTTAATTTTGTATCATTACCGTATGACTAGAAACTAGAGAATCCCTTATGACTAGAGACTATTAAAAAGGTTTCTTAACATTCATATTTTTATAAGATCTTTATACAATTTAGACTGATCCTTTTGAAGATAAAGAAATGAGTTTTAAATCTCACTCAAGTATTGTATTGTATTAGACATAACCATTTTAATTTTATGCTTTTGTCATCTCTTAAAGTTATTTCGCAGCTAACATGAATTTCAAGTTTGCGGTTAAATTTTACATCGATTATTGATTTGAAACTGATCTAAAAGTGTACAATCTTACATTTCTATCTTAACGTGACAAATTTTCTAACTATAGAGAAAATTAATCAAATTTAAGTTATTAATAAAAAGATATAGTGCAGTTAAAAAATTATATTTTAAACTTTATTGCTATATTTTACGATTGTGGGGTGCTTTTTTCGTCTTTTGGTAAATATTTTGTCATAATAAAAAGTATTTTGTAGTCTATAACTCAGATGTACGACTCGTACAAAGTAGTGATATATAACTTAACACATACAGTAATACAATCTTTCAGCTTTACAATGCTAGTAGGATTATAAAATACCAGATTGGAAACTTAAAAATATTATTTATTATGTGAGTAGCTGACTACGAGTAGCTAACTTAAGCGTAAAATATAAAACATTTTATTCTTAAAATATGTAATTAATTCAAAACCCTACATTTTAAACCATAGGTAAGAAAATCCATCGATATAATCCATTTGAATATTCAACCAGAGCTAAGGTGTCTCATAGTGTACTCGATTTGTACACAATAACCCTTGTTTAATCTATAAAGGATATTTAAACGTGGTAATTAACGGCACCGATCACATTTTAAAATCCGTATTGCCGTTTAGGTTAATATTACTGTGTTAAGTGTGACACTAAACTGTTTTTTTACTATTATTTATACATTTATAAAGTTTTCTAAATCACATTACACCTTTTTTCAGGTTTTACCAACATTTCGTTCAATGTTAAAGAAGTTTTGACATGGATATGTCTTAGCTGTGGGTGTTGGCAGTTTGCGCGACCGAAATTTGAAACATTTGCGTCATTTGGTTAGTGTCGTTATATGGTTAGAGACGTTATAGCTTTTTCATAAAACCTCTCCTTTAGACATATCTTTGATCTAACTTATTTTCCTCAAGAAAGTAAGTACAAACATTATTGATGAAACATCTTCAAAGTCACTTTTTTCTTCTTATTTATAATAAGCTTTATTACTGCTTATACAAATCATAATAGACGAATAATATTAATTTATTGTAAAGTGATTGTAAATGTTTTATTTTTATTTGGTTTGAAAAATAAACATTTTTCCCATGTTATGTGTATTCGATACAAAACACATGAAGCACAGCAAGTTGCTTTAAAGGTGCCGATACGTGTAAGTGACATACAGTATGTGCTTGAGCTACTCCCTACTCCCTGGTATACTGTAACACTCGACACTCTCCACCTGTAATTGTCATCATCATGGACGGGTCAAGGTGGAAGGGTATATTCAGCCGCAGTTATAGCCCGCCTCGCCACTCGCCAGGCACTCTGAGACCGCGCGGCACGCTAGACCAAGCTGCCAGCACATTCCTGTAGGCCTAGGCCTCGTCGATTAACGGCCTCAGGCCCGGATCATGTACAATGTAAACTAAGTACGGAAATAACAAGTGGTATCCCCCTTGTAAACTTCAAACAGATAGTTTAAAGATATATCTAGTAATCCAGGTTTGAAATGAAATATGTATGAAATACAGACTTATCTCATCAATCAACTTGCATTTGAGACTATTTTGACATATGTGACATAACTCGTGGGGAGGGGGTACCAATTTTCGAGACGAAAATTGGAAACAGTGACGTGATATGGCTATAACGACAGCTGTTTAGAAGGAACTGAAAACATTCTCTTTAGATATATCTATGAACCTATTTTTCACAGGGAAGTAAATATAATATTTTTTAAGGCTGCATACGTTTTACGTTTTCCACTATTTCTACGAGTTTATTTTTATATAACGGATTCCTTTCTTGCAAATAAACACAATAAATATTTATATTATTCGTATTTCTAAACATACTACAAGCGATAAATTTAATCAGAATAAACGAAAATGAATATTACATGAAATACCTTAATACTTCAATAATATTTAATTTACCAGTGCCGCTAGTTCATTCAATCTTTTTCTAAATACTTTAATTTGTTACTAGTTTGAATTGTTTTTAAACCATTCCTACATAAAATTTAATAATCAGCTATTTCTTCGTTCATTTTTATCTAAAGTTAACATAAACAAATTTGAACTAATTTAAACGAAAAAACTATAAAATTGTAGGTTATCTACATTACATACTCAACAAAACATAATGCCTTATCAAATCAAACGAAACTTATATCTATGGAAAAAACATACGGCTTTTACATTGCTAATACAAAAGTATCTTAGGGGTAAATGTCGTGTGAATTGTATCTGTTCCATCCTTGACGCTTACTTAATAAACAAAAATAATAATCAAAATTTAAATTTACCTCCAGCAGTCGATGTCTGGGTATTACAACAAAAACTTGTATTAAAGAGATGCTGTCACGGTCTGAGTAAATGTTGATAAATATGATGTTAATGCATGGTCTATAGCAACCTTTAAAATATCATCATAGCAACATTGGTTTCTTCCTGGGTTTCTTCTTTCTTCTTGCTTTCTCAGAAGTAAAAATGAAAAACTTACTAGGTATCATTCGCCGGTTCGCAACGGACCCATTCGTTACGTACGTTCGATGTCTTGTAACTTAAATATTTTATTGCACGTAAACTCATTATTTAAATCAAAACTGTATTTTTTTAATTTGCAGAACTGTATAAACGTAATTTAAATGACATTACAAATTGACGATAAAAAATGATTATGAAATAAGATCATAGCAGAAACAGTACCTTATAGACATATAACACTCGACCATTAAATATTATTCCGTTTTTTTATTTGTTTGATATTCAAATAGTTTTGTTTGTAGTAATGATTTATAGATTTTAATAAGTTCGTAGTAAATACTATTTTTAGTCATAATAATTTTTATGTATCGAACATTGCAAAAACGTTAGATTTACAGTGAAACTATAGTCTATATACTCCATGTTGTCTAAAATATTAAAGGAATATAGTGTTTTAGTAAATTTATCTACTTAAAGAATCTCAATAGTTATTTTGTTTAGGTAGTTCTTGTATATTGTTGAAGGTACTTCCATATAAATCAAATTAGAGTTTTGTCAGAATATTGCTTGTAATTCCAATAACTTTAGTTATCCATATGTTTATAACTCCGAAAAGCCGAAATGAGTCTTACCTCAACTATTGCCTGTCTGTAACGCTAAAGAAGACATTGTGTTTGTCTTCTCTGTGAAAATGAGAGCCCCCACAGTTATGAAACCTATTTTGCTTATTTTATACCTCTTGCAGAAGGGGTTTGTTTACTTCGAGCTGGCCCACGCTTTATGAAAATAAAAGAATAAGCTCTCAAAACCCCAATTTTGGGCTATATTAGACATACAGGGTGTCTGTCATCCGTCACCAAACTTGATTTGGTTCATTGGGTCAAAATAAGTAAAAAAGGTCCTGTGTGGGTATGTCCTAAAAACAAACTTAGCCAGACATTCACAATTTCGCATTTTTATACAATATTTTATAATTTAGCTATTTTTCATTCGACCACTTTAAACTTGGAATGTGTTTTAACTGGCCAAGCCTCAATTTGCATAAAAATGTCAATGTGATCAAATACTTAATTTAAAAATGGCGATCATTTCTAAATTTTAGATCAAAATAACTATAAAAGAGTTGATTGTTATGACGATTAGTATTCATATAAAGCTATGTCTAATTTTATTCCCTAACTAATGATATCAAAATTATTAAAATAAGTAATATACAACGAAGATGCAGTACTTTTACCAGTATTATGTGTTCGTGAATCTTTTATCTTAACACAGAATCCTACAACCCGTACAACGGACGGGCTTAATAATAGTATTTAAATAAAAGCCGTCGTTGTAGGCTAACTTTTGTATTAATCTATGTCTAAAATTTATATTTGCTGAGGAGTTATTCCAATTGAAATTTTTAAAACTCAGCGTCAAGAGTATACATTTATTATCATTCCCTAACCCGGAAAGATTAACAATGGTTTCCATTGGGAACTAACTACTGCATCTGTCTATGGAGTCTCATTGTTGTACCAAGTCTATGCCAGTGTTTAGCTAGGTGTTCCCAGAGACACTTGTGCCGTAATATCCCAACAGTCAGTTATCTGTTATTTCCAAACCCGTGAAATTGTTGACTAATAAAATTAATCACTAAGTAGCTCTATAAAGTTTTTAATATTAATTGTTTATGCAAAATAATCGTAAATTTTCACATGAAAAATGAATAAGAAGTTTGAATAATTTCAAACTCTTTAAATAATATGACTAATGAACATAGTAAAAACCTTTTAAATTAAATCGTTTGAAGACTTATTGAGAGAAGAATTCAGCTACATCATAATTGTTTAGAAATAATGAAGATTTTTTCGAGATACCTAAGCGTTACAAAAATTCATAACGATTTTTAATACTCAACATGATAGTCAACAATAATAAAAGCTTTATAGTCAATGCTAAAAATATACTGTGGTAAGCTTTAAACTTTCACGAACCCTTTTATTGAATACTTTAAAAAACAATATATATATATATATATATATATATGTGTGTGTGTATTATTATTTTTAATTAGCCTACACTTGATAAACTTATATATTCCTTGTCATAAATCGACCTTATGTTATGTAATTGTATGATCAATGACAATAAGGGTGCCTTGATGCATGTAGGCCTATAATCATGGGGAATCAAACAATTAACAAACAATTGATTAACAGTAAACAATTAATTAGTCAAAGCTTCTATCGAGCAGCATCATGCATTCAACATGTAGGCCTACACCGCAAATGTAAAATGCTATATATAATTTCATCATTTTATCGGGGACTTGGTAATTTAGGATATTAAAAAATAGATTACATTGACGAACGAAAATATTTAGTCTAATTGTTACCCATAAGAAAACCCCGTTATTTTTTAATTTTAATCTTTAAAACTCGCAATAATGTAGGATAAAACACATACGGATGTTAATTTAAATTTAATGAATCACCTCATCTTCAACTGAGTATTGTTTGGCCTCTTTCCATTCTCTATTGCATTGAGTAGTATATGAAATGGGATGTAGCTTAACCATTCGTAACGTCATAATTTTTATATTTTAACTCCTACGCTACAAAGGTTTGTAAACTACTTATGATAGCTATAATTTATTAATTAAAATACTTTAATGGGTACTAAGTGTGTGATATGAAATTATATACTGTGCGTTACAATGGCTACATAATTTAGATTTGTAGATGATTAAAATTCTCTTTAATTGTGTTAGATTTATTTTTGTAGATAAACGTGTCGTAAACTTTGACACAAATTTAAGTTCCTTAATGTTGTTTTGAAAAGTATTCTGGGTTAACAACATGGGAATAAATCAACACCGGATTGATAAAGCGAAACGTTGACCGGCGCTCACGGAGCACAACACGGCGTGTATTGTAATAGACAGGACTCACGCCACTTCCACGAACACTGCCGACTGCCAATGTTGACGTGTCTGGCGCCTCTGTAGTTGATGAAATGTTTTAATTTATATTTATACACAGTTTTAACATTTATTATTGGTACATTAACTTATTATTTACTTAATTACAAAATCAAACAATGAGAATATATATAAACAAAATATAAGGAGGCATATGATTATAAATTTTAATCATAAGTTATATAATAAAGCGATAGTTAAAGCTCTCAAGTTTTTATGAATTAAGTAATGTATACGAAAGTAAGTTTAAAGAAGAAAGATTATACTACAGTGGTATTGTATTGTACTACAGTGGGATTGTAGCCTACATTGTATGTATCGAAGCTTACTGCCAGTACATCTACTACATTTAATTTGTGGTGCGAATCTTATAGGACCTATATTGTTCAAAAACATGTTGACATAGACATGTCTTAGCTCTGGGGGAGTGTAGACAATTTGCGTGACCGAAATTTGAAACAGTGACGTCATATGGTTATTGACGTCATTTGGCTATAAGAACAGCTGTTTTAAATGAACTGAAAACATTACATTTAGACATATCCATGATCTAACCTATTTCTCACAGGGAATTAAATCCAAACATTTTTGTTCGCCAAAGTATATATAGCCTATACCTGTACTATAGCCTCGTTGTATTTTTGTCACTCCCTAATTTCATAGGCCATTATATATAATATACACATAAGATATATCGCACTTTCAATCTAAATATATAAAACAAAGTCGTGTTAGTTACACGCATTATAACTCGAGAACGGCTGGACCGATTTTAATGATCTTTGATTTTTTGGATTCGTCTCTGCTCCGGTCATGCTTTAGGCATATTTAGTTTCCATAAATTCAATTAGTTTCCATTTTATAGCGTTTTTAATTTCTAATTTTAACCTTATGGGGAATAAGATTGTTTACAAATTTGCTAAAATCAAAACATTTGATTTCTTAAAACATCTGTTGGTTTACTCTCCGTTAGCAATATGCTTTACTATAAAATGCCATATGAATCATTCATTAATGTAAAACTATGAAGTAAATATGTGCTGTATAAAATGAACAGAATTATTCGCCACGATAATAGGTTACGGCTTTCGGGAATTACGTACTGTATTTATATTTTTTTCTGTATGATTAAAAGTCACGTGTTTATATGTTTGCCAAATAAAATAATTACAATGTTTATACATGTTAGGTTTATTATAGTAATCAGCTGTTGAATATTTAAAGCTTTCACAACGAAGCCGCAATGCTATTTGACTTCAGAACATGGCCAATCTTAAAGTTAACATGTATTTTCTGTTAGGCGTTACGAAGTTCGCCGGGTCAGCTAGTCTTGTATAAATGTAAAAAAACATTTTGGCTTATAGAAATTTTAATATAAAATGAACAGTAAATGTAGTTTTAATGTGTTACAGAAAAATACTCATAAACTGTTCTATTTTATTCTGTATCATAATTCAAATTTGCATCGTTATATTTTTCCTATCCCTCTATTTAATATAAAATTTTCTCTTTGTCATTATGTCCTTCGTAACACAAGTCTATTGTTTTGCACATGCCTGCATAGCCTTTTTAGTTTAGTAGTTTTTATGCTTATTACTTTTTATTATAGTTCACATTTTTTTACATCTCTAGCACAGAAAATTGCCACAAATATATTACATATTTATAAGTCAGCTCTTTTGATGGTAAATTTAAAATTTAAAAAATTCCTTCCAGCCATGATTTAGCATTCCCATGGCTGTTTGGCCCATGCCGGTCTACGGAGATTTGCTGAAGTATATAAACAAACCCTTTTTAAAGAACAAAAAGGCTGTATTTATATAACAGACAGACAAAAATATAAAATCAAAATTATAACTAATCGCGTGTGGTTTTATAAAGAAAATTATAAATAAACGAAATCGTTAAGTGAATCCAAGTATACTAAATATTATGTCAAGCTATTTATAATTTGTATAATGATTATTTGAAAAATGCCCAAATTACTCAGTCCAGGCTAGGTCCTACATTAACTGTTAACTAAGTTTAACAATTATTGGATCTATCAGTTTATGAAATTTGAGATACAGTACAGGCTATTCCATTACTGTGGGACTACTGGCGTTGGTCAATTACTCGATATTTAATATTTCGTAGGCCTACATATACGTTTAACAATCAAATAAGCCTTTACTATAAATCATAATATTATGACAACCAATACATTTATTTATACATTTATTTTAGTCACCGTTTCCTTGCTAACTAAAATTAAATGATTTACTTAATATAGTGTATTGTTAGAACATAACATAGTTTCAACATTTCCACAATTATATTACCGGTAATTTAGAAGCAAGTTTATTCGTAAATGAAATAAAAATTAGACCTATTACTTAGTTTTATGACAACTGAATGGATTTCATAAATCTGTGGGGTTAGGGTTTAGGTAAAGTAACACAATAGCTTAGTGATAAATGATTAAATATTCTTCAATTAAAACATAAATCGCTAGAGTTAAAATATCAGTCGAATTATCTTGAGCGTAATTTAGGCCTACTATCTTGCAATCTTAAATTAAGATAATAATAAAGTATGGAAAACTGTCCTCATTATAATATAATAGTTTTATTTAATCAATGCTTGCGGGAGTACAGACCTACTATTGAAGTTGATCCATTTAATGATCAATTAAATATCAAATTAGTTGGGCTATATAAAATAAGAATCCAAATACACGGGTTAGACTTTTATTTCATATTTATAAACGTACAGTTTTTGAGTTGTCTACGCTATAACGCCCCGTATAGAATTAAAATCGCTAAAAGTGCATTTTAAAATTTTTGAAAAATATTTAGAATATAAGGTAATTAAGTAGGTCTACTAAAGAGAATTCTAAAAGTGCAGAAACCTTCGACGGATAAACTAGTGTAGTAAACTAATGTACGACTTAATCAACATAAGAAAAAAGGCTCCAAGAAAATAAATTAACATTCTGAAAGTGTTAGGCCCTAAATTACCTGTTCGACGTCTGTTTTATTATTTATTGAAGTGATTCTTAAGCTTTATGAAAATTAAAAGTGAGAGATACTTGTCATGTTTACGCAAAACAAAATACTTAAATCCTAACCACATTGAAATACGTTTTAAATATAATATTTTTGAGCTATCTAAAGGTGTTCACGAGAGAATATTTTTGTAATCTATTATTCTTGACTTAAGGTCAAGCGTTTGTAGTTTCACAAACATTAGTTGTATGTTAACAAAAATCTTGTTGACAAATGTAAGTATCAAATTTTATTTACAATATTATTCTCAAGTTGATTCACAGATTGTTAACTTCTTTAACATGTATTTATTCATCCTGGACGAACTAACACTTAACGATTACTAAATAACATACAACGATAATGGATGACTACAATAGTAGAATATCTTAACATAATTTAATTGGTGAGTATAGGATAATTAAAATAAGACATTATGTTGTAATCCCAGTAAATTAGGTCGGTCCATAACCATTTATCATTTCTTGCCAGAGGTTTCAAACTCGGCCTTTCACTATTTCTTATTATTAACTCACCCTGTCGTAGTACGGGGGGAAGGAAGGAGTCCTGGGCGGCCCGGTAGAGGTCCCAGCCCGTTGGTAGAGGTAGGGATAGTAAGCCTGGTACACCACTTCAGGGCAACTCATAGCAAACACATGGCACACGACGCACTCGCGATCACGCACTGACAACTACTGAGCCGCTACTGAGGACGCGCACCCCCTCCCCGCCGCGCGGACCAATCACGGGGTTCGCTCGCGGACTAATCACCGCGCAGTCCCCGCCCACTACCCCTCCCCCTGGCTGACCATTGGTCCGTCTCATCCCGTCACATTCCTCATTTACAAAATGACCGTTCCCCATGAATTATGTATGGACTGAGCAAAAAGTCAGCAGTTTATTACTGCTCACGTGCTACTGGGACAGCGGCACGCCGTGCCGCGCCGCCCCGACTCCACCCTCCGCGGCCAGGGGCTCGTCTGGGACACTTCCAACTTGTTTATGTATCTACCTATGATTTGGTGTAGCAATTAATAAATTGTCGACTGTAAATAACTGATTGAAATTTTTATTATTATGGTTTCAAAAAATCCCTTGATGTTATTTTAACACCTAAATTTTATAACAGGTAAGTTTAAAACCACGACATCAAACTGAATTAGCAGGAAATATATTAAATAAAACGAACTGTGCCTTTAAAATTGTAGGCTATATATTCATGAATCTGTTAGAAACACACTGATTGATCCTAAACAAAATAAACAGGGCCTGTAAGTTCAATTATGCCTACGTTACGCTAAATTAGAGTCTGGATCACAACGAAAAATAATATTTTGTAATTTTAGTTGTACTCAATCAAAATTACTAGTTAAAATTCTTGTAAAAAAGATTATTACAAAGGATTAATTTGTCAGTTTGTTAAATATATACAGGAGAAAACAAAGACGATGATTTTGAACGAGAAAGCTTTAGTAAGTCAAGCTTTAGTAAGAACCAAACCACTTACGGTTGTTTTATATGTTTTACTTTCAAGGACAGTTTCCAAAATCCTTTTCATTTGATAATTCTAAATGGAAGATTTGGTACCGAAATTTTCAAATCAAATAATTTTTATTGCCTTTAACAAATTACAAGTATTGACAAAGTCAAATATACAGAAAAATGTTCTTAAGTCAATTCCATTTTCAGTCAGTTTTTTTACATTAGATTACCTTCACAGTCCTGGTGTAGTACCCTTGAGTATTTGGCATATTCTTAATAAAGTAAAAGAGAGTAAAATCTTAATAAAAAGATAAGTGATAAATTATTCTTGTTCATAAAAATTAAAAAATAACAGTTAGAAATAACTTAAAAATTAGATCATTGCCAATCTTTTTACATATCACAGAATGACTATTGAGAGATGTTCTATGTCTACAATGCTAGAAGCTTAAATGTCCCCTGTTATGTGTGGATATCTTCAATTAGAGCCATATAAGATGAACTCTTCAATGAGTACACGGCCAGTTCAATAATATACAGATTTAATACAGTTATTATTTTTAGTTTGATAAATATTGCTTGCAGTGATCTGAGAATTTTGAACCATTCATAATTTTAATAAACTTTTTTGCAATATGGAAATTTCAGTCCCTAGGTGAATTACCCCACACAAATAAACAATACTTAATTATAGATTGAAAGAAGCAAAATATTTGCCATTCTTACATAATCTGAGGTCCCACACTGTCTAAGCCTACCAATAAGGTAAATCACTCTAGATAGTCTAGCCTCATTACAATCATGTACAAAAGCCTAGAGACGAGACTCAGACTATAGGTCCGATTTTCATGGAATTCGACATGTAGGTAATAATCCATGGCTATCTCTGAGCATTTTTTAAAATTTTTTGGAGATTTTACCCTTTTTGGAGAAAACCCCCCAAAAAACACGTAAAATGAAAATTTCTCAAAAACAGATAGATCTAACCATTTTGATGAAAATTATTTGATTTCTAGTCATTTATGAGATAAATAAATGACACCACTCACATGTCTGAAAACATTGGGGTTTAAGAGTTATGGGCTTTTAAAAGTAAGAAATCATTTTTTTAATTTTCTGCAATAACGATAAAGGTAAATTATAATTTGACTACCACCATTAAAACCAGCTTAAAAACCAAATTGGTAATTTGAATCATTAGTCTACGACAAATGGTTCCAGAGAAAAATTAAATTTAACGTCCGTGGTAAACTCAATACATTGTCTGAGAGCGCCCAATATTATTCTTATGGAGAATATTAAAAAATCAATTTCTTCCATATTTCTTAACAGTTTTCCATGAAACTTGGTATGCAGCGTAAGGTCACATCATTCAAAAAATCACTCAAAAAAGCTTGGAATTCCGGGTTCCCTCTTATGAAATTGTAACAATTAATTTAATTTTCTTTCTCTTGTTATTTTCAGAAATCGGATGTTTATGGATTGGATGTTATAAACAATGAGTTATTAAACGATATTTATATAAACGTTAAAATTTATTTTTTATTAAAGATTGCCGTTTACATCGACTTAAGGGGGCACTCCACCCTATTTTTTTTGTTTTTGAAGCTACCATAAATTAATTTTTTTACTATCTTATGTATAAGGATTAACGTTTTTGAATTTTCAAGTTCCTACCCCCTCCTCCCATCCCTTAGGGGGGTAATCGGTAAAAAAACAAGCGTTTACTGTGTCAGGCCTTACTTATAAACTATAAGAGATAGCTTCATAATTTTTTAAGGACATTCTACTGCACGGCCTCTAGCATGGAATTGATGTAACTTGAAATATCTTTACAAAATTACAATTTTTGTTTATTAAAAAAAATTTAACACAAAATATTTTTGTAAATTAATTAAAAAAATTGTAATGATAATATTTTGACTAACCCCTACAGGCCGAAACTTAACATTTCTTCTTCAAAATAAAATAAAATTATTAAGATATCCCAAGTAGAACTTGAGTTATGCCTGCCACAATGAATCAAAACACGTAAAAACCGAACTTTTGGAAAATCAACTACAAAGTAAAAGACACATTATTTTAGTTGCTCAGGATTATAAAAGTTGCATAATATGTTTATTTCTACTTTAGCATAGTATGTTTAAATTGCTTACATTAAAATTCTCCTGCTCCATAGGTCTTCCCTTCTTTTCCTTTCAGTTTCTGCTCTCTACAAGTTTTAATCATTTGGATTTGAACTAAGTGTTCAGACCTTACTTGAGCCTTCGAGCTGCTTTTAGTGACCCAAAATCACGTGTAAGCTTTTAGTTTTGGATAAATTTAGTTAGAATGGGACCACTATTTTTATACTTATTATACATCAAATTATTCAGAAAAACACAGGGAATAAGAAATTGTATTAAAACTTTTTATAATATGTGGTTTTGACGATTTATAGGGTGGAGTGCCCACTTAAGGTATAACGTTATGTGTCAGTCTTGTTTCAATCTATAATTAAGTACTGTTTACTTGTGTTAACCCTTTTTATAATGTCGATGAATTTCTAAACTTTTCTAGGATAAATATTTAATTAAAAATCTTTTAATTAAAAAATATTTAATCCCTCCTATGAAATTCTAACAATTAATTTAATTTTCTTTCTCTTGATATATTCAGGAATTGGATGTTTATGGATTGGATGTTTGAAACAGTGAGTTATTAAACGTTATTTATATAAACGTTAAAATTTATTTTTTTACCAAAGATTGCCGTTTACATCGACTTATGTGTCAGTCCACCGATACTGTGTATTTGTTTTGTGTTGTTTAAGAGAATGTTAATCATATATTTTACTTTGTATCCATTTAATTTAGTGACATTTAATTCAGCAAGATCATTTTATGAACGCCTAGATAATTTAATGTTGCCTACACATGATAAATGATTCCTGTCTTTATTAAGAGGTTACTTATGCAAAATGAGTACAGTGTTCAAATTGTATATCTTCCAACGGAAGGCGCAGACTTCCTAAAAATCAGCGTCTATTAACATCCTAAACACTTTTTCAAGAAGGCTAAACAATTTCAATTAAATCTCCTTAAAGTAGGCCCTACGATTAAAATAAAACTTGTATTTTAGGCCTTTGCCTACAGTGGTAAAAAGTATTATGATGCAATATTATGCTATACATTTTAGGAATAAATATCATATAATCTTAAACTCAGTAATAGTTTGGTACTAAGAATTATTTATTTTTATTAAATTTTTTCGTAAACTTTTTAATAACATGATTTTAAATTCGTTTATAACCACTTTGAACTATAGCCTCTTCTTTTTAGGCGCACTCAGACAACTTCTTGCGTTTACTACGGACCGTAAATTTAACTTTTCTCTGAAACCGTAGGTCGTAGAATAATG
This sequence comes from Nephotettix cincticeps, assembly GCA_023375725.1. Lineage (NCBI taxonomy): Eukaryota > Metazoa > Arthropoda > Insecta > Hemiptera > Cicadellidae > Nephotettix > Nephotettix cincticeps. The sequence goes on from CM041791.1 coordinate 119,909,300, forward strand.
ATTTAAAACACTCTTTTGTTTAGCTTTTTGAACGGGTTTTATTGGACATAGTCAAATTATTTTACAAATTTAACGTTTTGCCAGCAAATTATTTTTTACAATTAAAACCCCATAAATTTTGGACGATTAGTTTTGCAGGTTGATGTCATATAATTTGGGACATTAATGATAAAAAAATGCTAGAGAGAATTTTTAGAAGTTTATATTTTCACATTTTTCTGGAGATATAGACAATGTGTGACAATGTGAACGAACCGTTATCATTATGAGTTTGTGAGGATTGGAAAAATTCGTATTGTAATGTTTGTTTACCTTTTTGTTTTTGCCTTGACAACGTTTTAACCTCAAATACATTACACATTACTTGTTTTGCATATTATTATTTATATTTGTCCTATTTATTAATAAGTCAAAGTATTAGTATGCTACACACTACAAAGTACTTGCACATCAACTTTCAATTTTTGCAATGCAATTACTAAGCCAAATTGGATATCAATGGTTTTGATGTTTAAAATAATTGTAAAGAGCTCTAATAGTTTAATACAATTAATTTTACTATTAAATTTCTTATTTTGTGTGCGCCTGCAATAAAACAATTCAATTTGCAAAGCAGAAAAGTAGCGCTAAAAGTCAAGTCTATAATGAAGGCGTTATGTTTGTTTCAACGTTGGAGCGTCGACCAAACTAATATATCAGTTTTGGCCAAAAATTTATGAACGATGGTTTATGCGAGCAATTCTATTTAATTATTACTATTGACTTCCATTTAAAATTAATTTTAAGATTTTGATGAAATATTGCGAATATATACTGAATTTAGATGCGTCAAAACTATTACAAAATTTGACAATGAATACTGTATTTTTTATAATTTAGTAAAAAGTGATTGTATTTACTTGCCTATGGGAAATAGGTAGATCATTGATATGTCTAATAATAATATTTTAAGTTCATCTAAACAGCTTTTTTTGTAACCATATGACGACAATTCCGTTAAACACTATCAAAAATACTTATCAGTACCCATATCAAAAATAATTATTCGTTCATCAAATTTTGAAAATCCTCATTTGTACTTTCTCCCCTTATACATAGTATATGGAGATAGTATTGTTTTCGTCAACATTTTCAAATTTGAGTTGAGAGTGTATATATCCGTTTTGGGGTCCCCTGAATACAAAAAGTGGGTTTCGACGTGATGTCCGTCTGTCCGTGCGTATGTGTGTGTGTGTGCGTGTGTATGTGTGTGTCTGGATGTGTACAGAGCCACAGCCTATCCTGTTGGTCTGATTTAGATATAATTTGGCATGTATGTGTATATTCACCGTATTTCTAGGGTTTTTTCATATTTTTTAATTTTTGATTTTTGGGGTAGTAAGCCCCTAAAACCCTTACAAAACGTGAAATAATTTGATAGTTTATAGTGCACAGAGTACTAAATAATTTGACATCACCCCCATGTCTGTTAAACATTACGGTTCAAAAGTTATGGGCTTTTAAATGTCATAAATCGAATTTTTAAATTTTCAGCGAAAACAATAAAAGTTAAGTAAAACTTGACTGGCACCATTGAAACCAGCTTAAAAAACTTAACAAATTAGTACTATTTGTCTACGACTAACGGTTTCAGAGAAAGGTTCAATTTACTGAATTGAAATTGAAATTTATTCTTTTCTTTACAAACAAACAAACATTACAATTTTATACCGTATAATAACGAAATGTGCCCGCATAAGCAGAGCCTGTGCGCAGGGGCAGATCCCTAGCGACTATCGCTCGCTAATTTATGGAGACTGCAGGGAATAATATTTTAGTGTATAAAAATGTATAGTAAAATAAACAAAAATAAAATAACCATTAATCATGCGGATGAAGGCAAAATTAAAAATAAGTTGATAATAAAAATAAAACTAGATACTTTAAAAGCTACAGAAAACGTACATACGCAACAAGCAAGCACATCCACACTATTATTCAGACAATCCCATTCAATCTACATTGTCTGCACATACACATTCAAAATACATGCACCCAACCTTACATCCACATTCGAGTACAAATCGAATACATTACCCGTCTATATGAAATTTACTATCCATGATAAACGCAGTACGTTGTCTGAAAGCGCCCAATGTTATTCTTGTGGAGAATAATAAAAAATCAAAAAAATTCTTCCATATTTACCAACCGTTTTCCATGAAACTTGGTATGAAGCGCAAGGTCAAATCACCCAAAAACAACTCAAAAAGCTCGGAATTAACAGAGGGGATTTCCCCCCATATAATTTGAACAATTAATTTAACATTGTCTCTCTTGTTTCTATTTTCAGAAATGGGATGATTATTTTTGAAACAATATACTATTAAATGATATTTAGATAAGCTTTGAAGAACACGATAGTTTAATTACAGATTGTCTTTTTTAAATTTACTTCAGGGTGGCTTTCTCCCTGACATGATGACACATGGTACATATGACATATACTTAGGTATCAGTCCACTGATACAGTTTATTTACGTTGGTACTAATATAAGACTAGATTAGATTATTGAAATGGCGTCCCTACCACAAGGTAGGTATTTTAAGCTAAGTTTGGATAAAGATTGAGTGTAGGATAATTGTGGCGCGATCTTGTAGTCTTGTTACTAAGGCTGATATGTTCCTTAGACAGGACTGTTAATAGCCCAATTAATTTATCTGATGGCTATTAAGGGACCTACCGTTTAGCGTGAAGTCCGAACAACTGTCTCTGAATTACTAACTAGTCTAATTATGAAAATGGTATTTGTGGATTAAGGCAGTATGCAATAGTGCGGATGTTAATCCATACAACTATACACAATTCTTGACCTTCATGTAGCTGGACTACAGGACGACGCCACCTTCCCAGTCAAAGGGGAAACGAATAATAGATGGAGTTTAAAACTTTAGAGTTGTTTAGATTGTTTCTATCGGTTGTCAAAGGAGATATCATAAGAAAACAGATATCAGATTTAACTATTCAGTTTATTGTAACTAATTCAATATATAGTTTCAGATTATCAAATTCAACTGTTGCCATAAAATCAAATCAATCTGTATTCATTGAGTACATTAATTTGTGCACTGAATAATGTCATGAATAACTTGGTAATGTAATTGAGCAACCACTACAAAGCTAATATGCAGAGGTCCAGGAACTTCTATAAGGAGGTAGAAAAGAACTTACTGTAAGTGTGTATAAAGCTTTTAGCTTCCAAATAACTTTTTAATTTAGCTTTGCATTGCCTGTGGTCCAACGGTCCTAGCAGCTGATGTATTTAACCGTTAACCATTACATTACATTTAATGTTAGAGCTTAGAATATAAAAAAACTGAATAAATTGTATAAATAATGGAACTATGACAAAAAATCACACATATGGGGTTATTCTCGAGGGAATAGGAGACATGGATGTATAAATTCGTTGATAAAAAAATAATTCACGAAACCTTTTATCAAATAATTATATAATTGGCCATTATACAGTATCAGCCAAAATAAACAGTACTGAAACTGAATCAGCTGTAGTTGCGTTCTCGATCAGCTGATTCAATTGGTGATTATTGCCACGGCTTCGAGCTCATTACTTCTTTCTTATTTGAGGTGAGTTTTGTTAACATGGTGCTATCAACTGTAGAAAAAATCTTAATCGTAGAGCATTATTTTTGCTCATACGGAAATGTACGAGCGGGTGGTCCAAGCTTGTCACACACTGCTTTACGTTTTCAGGAACATTTCCACAAAAACCCGCCTAGTAATGCTGTGATTCTTAGTGTTGTTGAAAAATTTCGAAGAACAGGTAGTGTTTTGACACAGCGAAAGGGCTTTTCAGGTCGCCCAACTACTGTCTGTACAAATGAAAACCACGCAAGAGTGTTGCAGCAAAGTGTTACAGTCACCGAAAAGAAGCCTAATGCGAGCTTCTCTTAAACTGAATATTAGCAATACGTCAATGAGAAGAATGTTCAAAAATATTGGTGGTTTTCCCTACAGGATACAAACTTCCAAGCTGTATACGTAGAATAAAGTTACCATTTCAATACTGTTTATTTTGGCTGATACTGTACCTTGTGGTCTATGGTGGTGATCCCATTATTTTATTTGTGTTATTTATATGAACACAATATATATTTAGCCTTTGGCTATGTTATTTGGACACGTCACATTTTATATTTTACTCGTATATTTGGTCAATAATTTAGTATCTAAAAGAATATTTACGGTAATTCAATAGTTTGCATTTTTGGTAATTTCAACAAAATAAAATCTAATTAGGCCTACTTAAATATAGTGCAAAAACTATTTTGACGTGGACATATAAATACAAATTTTACATCCATAACTAATAAAATTGAATACTTTACAGTGTATTTATCACTAGCCCATATTAGTATTGATCCTTCAATGACGTCGGATGTTTGCAGAGCTTAGACGTAGCGATTAAGGCCTACTAGTGACATGAAGGCGCCCCATATTTCAGGCCATTACCTAGTACTAAAATAAAATATATTCAGATGGATATGTCTGAAGGAAATGCTTTCATTTCATGTAAACAGCTGTTCTTATTCATATATATTAACATTGAAGACTATAGCTCTGGTAGTTTTTATGGAAACCTTTTTCAAATTTTCATCTTACAATATGCCAAATTTCCCCCCAGAGCTAAGACATGTTCCTGTTAAAACTGATCACATTCACAACGTAAACAAAATTATTTAAATGAAATGAAATGGTTTAAACGAAAAATTAGCTTACAATTGGATTGATTTAAATTAATAAGTGTTAAAAGGTCGTTATGTAAAATAAAAAATAAGAATAAAATAACTAAACTGATATTATAATTACTTACTGTTGATATTATTTTAACTTCCACAATAAACCTGAATCTGGAGTTTATTACTCGATAGTATTAAGTGCTAATTAAGTCGTAACTACTGAAAAATGTAATATAAAAAATGTATAAATATACAAAAAAATATAATAAGGCGTTTCTGAATTTTATTAACCTTATGAGTTATTGCTTCTGGGTCAAAATTAAATCTAAATATCAAATTTAAATCGTCAAGAAATCCTCAGTTACTTACGGAGTTGCCATTTTTTTCAGAAATATTTTCCTCCGAAACCTAATTAAGATGAATTTGATAGTATACTCAAAACCTTTTTATTAAAAAATAATTAGTTAGAAGATATTACATAGAAAATACAATATTTTTACTAACCATACCATATAATTTTTTCCACTAAATGAAAAGCCTTTTTTCACAAAATATATTGGAATGTGCCTACATAGGCTAGTCGCCTGTGCGTAGGCACGAGCCGCTATCATTTATAAGCCGTATAATCTTTGAAAAAAGTAACTTATAACATAGCATGAGTAACCTATCTTAACATAAGTAACATAACATAAGTTACTTGTAAATTGGTAATATAAATGTGTTAGTATAATATAAGATATGGTATATTAGAGAGGATAACTTATAAAAAATTAAAATTAATCCCACGGAAATTTGTGAAATGGCTAAAAATTAAAAATTCCAAATTCAAATAACTAGAATTCTTATAAAGATTTTACAAGACGAAAATGTTTAGATATTATTTAGACATATCTAATGATCCCTCAATCTTGAAAATAGAATAAAAATAAACAAAATACGATTTTTGAGGCGCGAGGCCATTAGAGCACGTACAATGTAAGCGATTTTCCATCTGCTGTAAAGGATATTGCCAGAAAAATTACCTACATTGGGACAGTGATTGTACGAACTCCAACGGCCTTGCGCCACCGAAATCCTCGTATTTTGTATTTTATTTTAAACTTTAAGGTAACGTTAGATTTGTCTCAACATAATCTAAAAAAGTTATCCTTGTGAAATGTTTTAAAGAATTCAAATTTTAAAGTTTTTTTTATTTAAAATTTTCGATTAATGACCATTTTTTATTTTTCAGTTTGAAATTTGTAATTTTTTGTCATAAGGTATCTTCATTATGGTTAGAATACTGTTTACAGCAAAATTAAAAGACTTACGTTTTATCGTTTCGAGAAACATGTTTTATTAAAAACTAAATAGTGGCTCTTAGAGTTACTGAAGACTTGAAGATGGTTTAAATGAGGTATACCCAGGAACAACAGTTAAAGATCTGTAGGAAGTTCTAAAACACTCCGAAAGGTATAAGTAAAGCATTTTCCCCGATAATTCGAAACCTGATAAATATTTTTAGGCAGTAAGTAAAAAACACCCCAGTATAATAATTTTTATACTGTATTTTATAATCAAAAAATAAAATAAATTTACAAAAACATTTTTAAAAAAGAAGGACGCTTATATCGCATACAAATTTTCATTTCATGTTTAATTGGAAATGTTTAGGATTAATTAAAAATAGGCCTAAAACATAAATGAAACTTACAAATAACTCATATTTGGTAAATCGTTAGTAGGCCTACGAGGCAACGACAGTTTCCAAATCTGAGCCAGGGGCATGTCTAGTCCGGGAGGCCATTTACTGGTAATATTCATTTCGTTCCCTTGCTTTGCTAGCGAGGTTAATAGTACTGTATATAGCAAAAAGCTTATCGAGGATCAAGAACTTATTACCACCTGCTTAACGGGTTATTACCCCTGATATTGTAGATGAAAACCGTCATGAGTAGGTCCTACATTTTTATATCGTTTATAAATCCTGTTTTTAATAATTTATCGATTAAATGAACGATTGCAATGAGCTGTTCATCCGGCATGAGTAGGTCCTCCATTTTATATCGTTTATCAATCCTGTTTTTGATAACTCATTAATGGAATAAATTATTGCAATTAGCTGTTCGTTTAATTCTTGGATATTGCCCTTCTACCTCTCGTTTACACGTGCTTAGGGCTTACAAGATACATTACCAACGCAAGTGCGTGTTATTATTTAATACATTCTATAAAACAGAAACTATTCAAAACTTTAAAAGGTACGCCGATCCCTTTACGATCGTGGTAATAATGAAATTAGAAGTTTGACCTGGCTAATGAATGGTTTTGAAGTAGTTGGTTAAAAAGTATTGCCATTTATTGCATTCCCCATAAACCAACAAAATAAAATATAGTACCGATTCAAGCATCCATAAAACTAAAGTGTCCTAATAAAATATAGTACCGATTTAAGCATAGGCCCTACACAACACTAAAGTGTCCTAATCGGCTCTAAAACCGCGTGCAAAACGTGCTTAAACGTTTGGAATTGTCAAGGCAAGAGATTTGTTCCAGAAGTAAAGCGATAAAGTAGCTCGCGAACCCTTTGTTCGGACCATCACGCATGCCGCACCTGCATTGATCTCATGCGTCATGCAAATCAAGCATGCGCGCGGGAATGCAGGAAACCCCACCAATCAAACAACTTCCGGATAGGGTACTTCCCACTACGTACTTCTCCGAATGGTTGCCAGGGAGGCAAGATAGGTTACCTCCTTCTTCGTACCGCGAATGGTGCCTGGAGGCAAGATAGAGTACCTTCCACTACGTACCCCGAATGGTTCCTGGAGGCAAGATAGAATACCTCCCACTACGTACCCCGAATGGTACCAGGAGGCAAGATAGGGTACCTCCTACTTTGTACCGCGAATGGTGTCTGGAGGCAAGATAGGTAAACCTCCTTCTTACGTACCCCGAATGGTGCCAGGAGGGCAAGATAGGTAAACCTATCCTTCTTCGTACCGCGAAATGGTGCCTGGAGGCAAGATAGAGTACCTCCCACTACGTACCCCGAATGGTGCCTGGAGGCAAGATAGAATACCTCCCACTACGTACCCCGAATGGTACCAGGAGGCAAGATAGGGTACCTCCTACTTCGTACCGCGAATGGTGCCTGGAGGCAAGATAGAGTACCTTCCACTACATACCCCTAATGGTGCCTGGAGGCAAGATAGGGTACCTTCCACTACGTACCCCGCATGGTTCCTGGAGGCAAGATAGGTAACTTCTTCGTACCGCGAATGGTGCCAGGGAGGCAAGATAGGTAACCTCCTTCTTTCGTACCCCGAATGGTGCCTGGAGGCAAGATAGGTTACCTCCTTCTTCGTACCCCGAATGGTGCCTGGAGGCAAGATAGGGTAACCACCTCCTTCTTCGTACCCCTAATGGTGCCTGGAGGCAAGATAGGTTACCTCCTTCTTCGTACCGCGAATGGTGCCAGGAGGCAAGATAGGTAACCTCCTTCTTCGTACCGCGAATGGTGCCAGGAGGCAAGATAGGTAACCTCCTTTCTTCGTACCGCGAATGGTGCCAGGAGGCAAGATAGGTAACCTCCTACTTTGTACCGCGAATGGTGCCTGGAGGCAAGATAGAGTACCTCCCACTACGTACCGCGAATGCCTGGAGGCAAGATAGGGTTCCTCCCACTACATACCCCTAATGGTGCCTGGAGGCAAGATAGGGTACCTCCTACTTCGTACCGCGAATGGTGCCAGAGGCAAGATAGGTAACCTCCTTCTTCGTACGCGAATGGTGCCAGGAGGCAAGATAGGTAACCTCCTTCTTCGTACCCCGAATGGTGCCTGAGGCAAGATAGGTAACCTCCTACGTACCCGCGAATGGTGCCAGGAGGCAAGATAGGTAACCTCCTTCTTCGTACCGCGAATGGTGCCAGGAGGCAAGATAGGTAACCTCCTTCTTCGTACCGCGAATGGTGCCAGGAGGCAAGATAGGTAACCTCCTTCTTCGTACCGCGAATGGTGCCAGGAGGCAAGATAGGTAACCTCCTTCTTCGTACCGCGAATGGTGCCAGGAGGCAAGATAGGGTACTTCCCACTACGTACTCCGAATGGTGACAGGAGGCAAGATAGGTAACCTCCTTCTTCGTACCCCGAATGGTGCCTGGAGGCAAGATAGGGTACCTCCTACTTCGTATGGTGAATGGTGCCTGGATGCAAGATAGGTAACCTCCTTCTTCGTACCCCGAATGGTGCCAGGAGGCAAGATAGGTAACCTCCTTCTTCGTACCCCGAATGGTGCCTGGAGGCAAGATAGGTATACCTCTTCTTCGTACCCCGAATGGTGCCAGGAGGCAAGATAGGGTAACCTTCCACTTCTTCGTACCCCGAATGGTGCCTGGAGGCAAGATAGGTAACTTCCTTCTTCGTACCCCGAATGTGCCTGGAGGCAAGATAGAGTACTTCCTTCTTCGTACCCCGAATGGTGCCTGGAGGCAAGATAGGGTACCTCCTACTTCGTACCCCGAATGGTACCAGTAGGCAAGTTAGGATACCTCCCACTACATACCCCGAATGGTGCCTGGAGGCAAGATAGGGTACCTCCTACTTCGTATGGTGAATGGTGCCTGGAGGCAAGATAGGTAACCTCCTTCTTCGTACCCGAATGGTGCCAGGAGGCAAGATAGGTAACCTCCTTCTTCGTACCGCGAATGGTGACAGGAGGCAAGATAGGTAACCTCCTTCTTCGTACCGCGAATGGTGCCTGGAGGCAAGATAGAGTACCTTCCACTACGTACCCCGAATGGTGCCTGGAGGCAAGATAGAGTACCTTCCACTACGTACCCCGAATGGTACCAGGAGGCAAGTTAGGGTACCTCCTACTTTGTACCGCGAATGGTGCTTGGAGGCAAGATAGGGTACCTCCCTACATACCCCGAATGGTACCAGGAGGCAAGATAGGGTACCTCCTACTTTGTACCGCGAATGGTGCCTGGAGGCAAGATAGGGTACCTCCTACTTCGTATGGTGAATGGTGCCTGGATGCAAGATAGAGTACCTTCCACTACGTACCCCGAATGGTACCAGGAGGCAAGATAGGTAACCTCCTTCTTCGTACCGCGAATGGTGCCTGGAGGCAAGATAGGGTACCTCCTTCTTCGTACCGCGAATGGTGCCTGGAGGCAAGATAGGGTACCTCCTTCTTCGTACCGCGAATGGTGCCTGGAGGCAAGATAGGTAACCTCCTTCTTCGTACCGCGAATGGTGCCTGGAGGCAAGATAGGTAACCTCCTTCTTCGTACCGCGAATGGTGCCTGGAGGCAAGATTGAGTACCTTCCACTACGTATCCCGAATGGTGCCTGGAGGCAAGATAGGGTACTTCCCACTACGTACTCCGAATGGTGACAGGAGGCAAGATAGGTAACCTCCTTCTTCGTACCGCGAATGGTGCCTGGAGGCAAGATTGAGTACCTTTCTCTACGTACCGCAAATGACGTGAGAGGAGGTACCCTATCTTGCCTCCAGGCACCATTCAGGGTACGTAGTGGAAGGTACTCTATTTTGAATCCAGGCACCATTCGCGGTACGTAGTAGAAGGTACTCTATCTCGCCTCCAGGTACCATTCGGGGTACGTAGTGGAAGGTACACTATTTTACCTCCAGGTACCATTTTAAGGTTAGGCTAATATTGTAGCACAAATTATGTTTTCAATTAGTTATTGCATGCATTATTTATTGTTAAAAGAGTATATCTTTCAATGATAACACTTAAGGTTACTAGAGACCGTTAACTCTCATATCTTTTCACATCTGAAAGCTATCAAAATTACATAAGCTCAGACGAAAATCACGTTTTCAATTATTAACTCTGAATATTTCGATAAAAATGACTACCAGAAGTGTCAAGCACTCGAATAGTAACACTAGACCAGATCAAATATTCAGTACTAGGTGAAATCAGCCCTAGCTACAATAACTACAAAACCCCTCTTGTCCCACTCTCCATTACGTAGTTACTCTTGGTTCACATCTCTGTTTACATCCTTCTCGTCACCACACAACGACAGTGATGAGTATCAGTTCCGGCTTGTAGTACAAATTTAGATATTGATTACAAATACCCTAATAAATTAATATTCCAAAACACTAATAATTTAAACTTCCCACAACTCCTAATCGGTTGGTAATAGATTGATTGAATATCAATAACACCTCTACTCGTCGAGTAATGACTGCCAAGAAGCGGTGGAGACGGAACCGGTCTGGAGTAATCAATTTTCCCCACACCTGACCCGAACACCCTGTTATTATAGATATTGACCACCAACATAACGACAATGACCATAAACCATATTCGGAAAATATAAAATCCATTTAGGAGTTGTGAAATATGATTTATGACTCATCGATGAGCTTACGTATATCAAGTACATGTTTCTTATAAAAACTATGGTTTCACGAATTATATGTTACACGCAGTAATTAAAATATGAACTCCATTTAATCACATTGATGCTAGTGTATAGTGCATTAGTTTTTTTTTAAAGAATAAGATGGATCAAGAACTAATCTTAATCCGTAAGCGATTATGTGGCTTAATCTATTTAAGTAGAAAAGCTGATAATATGTTATGAAGTATCTGTGCAATGGAAAACAAGCACATTGTGCTTGTGAATTTAATATTTATGCCTCACCAGAAATAACTAGTATCAAACTGATAACTAATTGATTTTACAAGAATTACGAGTCACAGAAATTAACTATAGAAGAATGAAAAGTGGAATAAACTGTGCAATTGATATTACGATTCGGCTTTTATTCACTATATTCCCTTTCCATGGGATTGTTCTCCACGGTGTGCGCAACATAGCAAGCTACCTCTTATTGTTTATTGCATGAGCCTCATCTTACTTTTAAAAAACTTTCAGCCGGTTGTGTAGTAACACAAATGTTACTACTGTATTACTATTTCACTCGCCAGGGTAACTACGTTGGCTGTTGGACCATCAATCAACAGTCTGGCCAAGGACATGTCAGCATCAGTCAGTAACGAGACTACAAGATCGCGCTATAATCTAACATTTCCCATCATAACTTGGCTTAAAATACCAGAGCAGTTAGCCATTTTAGAAAGATAATTTTGAATAAAATTTTTAATATATTTATTATTGATTCTCTAGGCACCTTAAAATAAATAATTAACATGGTCACGGGCTTAAGTCTTTTCATGAGACCTACGGTATTAGCTTCTACTCAGTGGGAAATTCGCTAAAAATACAAAATATTATAAAAAAATTGGTTTGGGTATTGCCAACGTGCATCCGTGTTTAAAATTTGACAAAACCCGGACCATCAGCGTAGTCTTGAGAATGAGGCGAGAATCGATTTGTTCCATTAAGCAACTTCTCGTTACATGAAACATTTTTTTACATTCTTGCTTTTAAAATAGTTAACAAAGTAAATTTAAAAATGTTTACATTTCATTGCAAGAGTTTAAAAAAATTACATGCAATTTCCAAATATTAAATAGCCTAGGCATATATTTTTGTAAGAAAGAATTGTTTCAGAAATATTTGGGATCGTTGAGTATATTAAATGCTTGGGATCGGTACACAGACAGACATACAGTCACTAGTACAAAAACAACTTTTTTGGAGAGCCTAAAAAAGGATATTTATTTCCACTTTTAGCTCATTTTCGTGAATTATGACAAAACAAAAACATTCGTCATATATCGTCATATATTCGTCATATATTACCTATGTGGGGAGAAAGAAAAAAACTACAAACTCATTTTTTATTGGTCTCAAACGCTTTATATTAGCTTATTACATTTATTAGAATTAAAGGTTGAGCCCACGCTAGGTTTAAACGTATAGTAATGGGACTGTCTTGACAAAAATCTACAAACTTGGTTATATATTAGGAGTTAGAGCTCATTACTTAGAATGTCTCAGAGGGGAATTTGTTCTTAATGTATACAAAACACGATGCATTAATGACGTATCCGAATTGTGTGACGGCGGGTAGAGCTGAACAAATAATAAGAGTGTTAAGATCGTCGAAGCCACCCTAAAGTTATAAACATTTAAGCATTGTAAGGGTCTATCTGAGTCAGGAATCCCACTAAAACAATAGTTGATTTATGTTTATTATTGTAATATTAAAGTTGTGAATTAATAGGCCCTAATATAAAAATATAATTTACTCTATTCTTACTTAGACATAAATTATACTTTCTTACTTTTAACATTTTGGAATACTCCACTTAAACTATCGAAAAATTTTTGTTTGAATAAATAATATTATCACCAAATAGGTTGAAGTATTAATTTCTTCAAACATGCGTCCATTTAAAAAATATAAACCCGTGTTGTATGTATACTTGTACTGAGAAGATACGCGTTACTAACGTTGATCGGCTTTTTGAGCGAACTTATTGGATCTTACGCAGCAAGCAATTTTCATGAAAAAACTGTTGGGAATAAAGAATAAATTGATTTCTTATTACGCAAATGATAATACAATTTTGGCCCGAGATTTTGAAGAAGGGATCCCGCAAGCTCCACTCAGTGGGTGGCCTGCCTATGATTTTGACGGCACCGAGTATTATAACCGTGAACATCAGCACCGGTTACGTGATTATAATATTTAAATTTATAAAAAACAATATTTAAAATATGTAAATGGACGGTAATGTAAGGATATTCATGTTTTTAAATAATGTCCGGCAGGATGTCTGTCTGTTTACACTGGCTATGATACGGATAGATATTTTTTGTAATCTTTAAGTTCGAATTAATGAGGACTGGGAAGCAGAGCCCCATAATACTAATCCGTATATAAATCTCGATTCTATTAATCAGGTATAAATTAGTCTCATCAGAAAAATATTTTGGAATTTTGAAAATCTATTTAATAACATCAGGTGAGAAGATATTTTAGAACATAATGTAGTTATGTCGTTAGAGCATGAGCGTTTTTCTTATATAACTACACGAAGATACTTTAATGCATTAAAAAAAGGAAGTTCAAAATCATTCATTAAAATATAAGGGTTATTTAATTCATCATTATTTCGGATATAAAAAAAACAGTTTGTCTTTTTTGGATTTATGTGCAAATTGTTACATATCCTATTAGACACACACGGACAGATATCGAAAACCTCATTTTTGATTCAAGACACCCTAAAAGGTATACATCCACTGAAAACAGAAATTCTAAAATCGTGACTAATACTTTCACGTGACTAACTTTTTTCCTTTTTATAAATAGGAGAGAGTTAAAACAATGTTAAAAATCTACCCAACTCAAGTTACTTACCTCCTGAATTTATAGTATGGAAGATTAAAAACTATTTACAAGTTCCTGAATTACAAACAAATCCACACACAGGAGACCATCAGATGAGCGGTGGAAGAGCGCGACGAAGGAGGTGGAAGGAGGTCACCGTTGCAGCGGAGTAGCAGCGCAGCGCGGAGCTCAGTCAGCCTGTGGCGCGCGAAGTAGCAGTGTATGGCAGTGTAGCGGTGTAGCGGTGTAGCACAGTGTAGTGCCGGTGCGATGTAGACTGGTGCAGTGTGTTCGTCAGCGGTATGCTGCCCTAACATGTGCTTCAGGACGACAGCGTTGCTGCTGCTAAATCTGCTGCTGATCCAAATATGGCTCTCCGCGGCGGATAGACCAAACGGTCAGTAAATGTGTAAAATATATCAAACAACCTATTTAGGTGAATTTTACAAAATTAAAGTCGATATGAATAATAAGTAATAATGCAATTCGGAGTTTATTTTGGCTGGTTAGCCATGGTATAAACCAATATAATATTTGTACATATGTTTAATTGAAATGAATTTAAAAAAAACTAAAGAGATCCTAATATGGATCCTTGAGGAATGCCTTTTTAGGTAGTACTAAATATATATATCCTATGTCTAAACATAGGTGATTACAAAAAAACTAAACTCATCATATTTCTTAATACTAATTGTTTTAGCTTACAATTTTGAGTCAGAATTTGCTGTATGGACTTTGAAGTAAACTACAAGTAACTGGTTTTATCTAAATCCATTTTATTTCCTATTCTAGGAATATAAGTATGTTCATTCATAGGCAATGGATTCTGTGGATTCCTAGTTGTTAAGTTTGACAGTCCCTGCAATTTCTAAATATATCCCATATAGATTGGATATAATTGAAATCTGTAACCTCATTCCTGGTAATTCATTCCATTGGTAATTAATGTTCATTATTTTCATTTTGTAAAATGACTAATCTTTGAAATTAAAATATTAAATCAAAACAAACCTAACACAACGATTTACATTCTTAGTTAAAATAAACTCACAAATTCAGTAAATCGTCTACATTCACTACTAATAGGGTGAAAATGCAAGAATTTGAGAAGAAAATCATCATACAATAAATAATTGGTGACTATATTCCATGGAATGTAATTGTGACCTCCGGTAAGCGATTTGAGTATGAGCACAATCAAGCCTGACATCTGTTAAATGGAAGCAAGGTTATATATAACATGTGCGCAGTAGGGCTTCTGCCATCACTAGAATATATTTATTTAACGTTTCTAGACAGTACTTATAATATCACAAAACAAATCACAGATTTTCATTATATTTTTGTAAATTGCATTTTAATCATATGTTTTTAAATGTGCTTTATGTTTTTTTCATGATGTGTTGTGTGTGTACGAGAGTATAACAAACGCAGCTGATTATTTATTTTAAGAACAGAAAAGTAGGGACCATTCACAAAAGCGAGCCCATTTTTTAATATGTACTCAAAAAACTACGTATTATGAGCAGTAAACAAAACGCTTGTGATATTATTTTAACAATCTAAATGACGCGGATAAAGAAAAATTCTTCATTGGATTATTTATTTACTGTGAAAGATATTGCATAGTTTAGTTAAATAATTTATAATTTACGTTTTTGAATTTCATTTAATGATATTTAGTTACCTATAATGGGGAAATATTAAAAGTGGTTTAAACACCACAATACATATTTTCACGTAATCCAATCTGTTGCTAGACGCCGCAACTAGTATTGTATTGGCTTCTATATGGATCCATCATCAGACCTGTTAGGGATGTGTAGATCTCTTAATTTATGCCTAAAGTTAGATGATTATTTAAATTAGATTAAATCATTCATTGTTCCATATATTATGAGTTGTCGCCACTAGCAACAGATTGAATTGCGTGAAAACGGGTATTTAAACAGCTTTTACTTTTGAAATTTTCAATCAGTTAAGGGGAAAAATTATTTTATTTATAAGGGCATTTGTATATTTTTGAAACAACTCTTTTCTTAATGTATACATCATGTTTTACTAATACTGTACTATTTTTCGAGGCGTTATGGAAAAATTAAAATTTTACGATTCATCGGTTCTTTACTTATAATAAAAATCATAGTTAATTTAGTGAGTATGAATATAGTTTTTTAGTATACAGAGATACACATTTATAGCAAAAATACATCGCTCAATTTAATAACTTAAATAATGTAATTTAATACATTATTTAATAAGAATTTTGGGGGTTTACATTGGTTATTTAAATGTCTACCAAATTTACAAACCATGCATAACTGATTATACTAGGTCATAATTTCAAAAATTTTAACTTTTCTAAACAAATTCCAAGTAGGAAATAGGTCGAAAGTTGGCTGCACTGTGTATGATCGCCATCGTGAAAGCGTGCTTCCTAAGCAAGGCATTCGCAGAGCGTCCCTTTCTCTAGCTAATTACGAGACTGCTTCTATATCTACCTTGCTGTACTATCTAGTGTCATTGGTCTAAAAATAGTTCAATAATAAGGAATGACTGTTTAGAAACGTGTTTCGATAAAGTTGTAAGGCGTCTAAAGATATGGCTAATGTGCTAATGAATTCTTTGTTTGTAAGTACATTCATGAATACATTTAATTAATTTTACTTCAAAATATTACAAGCAAAATTAAAAATATTTTAGAGTAATTTTTTATATTTTATCAAGTTTAATTTACTAAAAATAATTAATTATATACACTCTATAGAGAGAAAATCATACTACAGGTGCATTACAAAATTTGTCATTGAGTTCAAAATCACATTATTTCCTAGAAAGTTAAAAAAATGAGAAGCAATTAAGGGGTACAACGCTAAGTAGTGATTATAATTTCTGTTTTTAATTATTTGTTGCGGGATGCCATCGACTAAAATGTGATATTAGTTTGTCCGGAATCTTTCACCTGAATAAACTGTTAATAGCTGTTATAGTGACGTAGAGATTCAGTTCTAATAGTGACGGGCTTAAAGTTATAACTATTACACTTTTACAGTACATTGAAGACGTTTTAAATGATTGCAGCTTGGTTGAAATGTTTATGAATAATAATAAGAATGTAGCAAACGTAAAACTTTACTTAACACATTAACATTTAGGAAGTAAAGGTTCTTCAGAAGATTTTTTCCCAAGGTTTACACGCCATCAAGTGTTGGTACCCAATACAGAATTGTTGTGTTTACTGTCTTAAAAACAGTATTTGCGAAACCTCTATCATATAGAAAACTCTATATGAAAAATGCGAAATCTTTTTCGCATTTTTTACTTAATGTTTTATAAATCTTTTTCAATAATCTTTTAAATTAATCTCATTCAAAGTCCGTGGGGAAACTAAATATTGGTAAGTCTCATTAAGCCATTACATAGCTGGCTGGACATATGAACTTTTTTCAAACGTCCAAAACCTACTCTGATTGTATATTATAACCGACCACATCAATGACCAGGAGTAGAAGGTTGTCGGTTAATTAGAGTGGCAACCCGGTAGATGTCGCCACCTGTATCGCAACGTCTCCCATGGCGACGCCCGCACGCACACACGCAAACTCTGTGTGAATGGAGAAAGTAAAGACAATACCGAGTGCATCGCAGGCTAACTCTACATCAGGTGATATCATCTCATTACAAGATTGAACTTGAGTTACGTGAACGTATTGATTTAAATAATTTGTATATTTGCGAAAATTTTAGCCGTTGGAATAAAACTGATCAGAGGATTTTGTATTACTGTATTTAGTATGACTTTTGACCAGCATTTAACCAAATTGAAAGTATGATAGACAACTGATGAATTTAATTTTTTTGGGGAAGCAATAGAGAAGAAGCTTGATGACACTCATATTACTCACAGATCTGTATTCATTGCGGGCGAGCAAATTACAAGTAAGGGCTACCACCCTCTTAAAAAACTAATGCCAGAAAGAAATCAGTTTTTTGTCCAAGTTCCAAGTTACCCGTTTGTTATTTTTTAACACAGCTGCCGCCGCCACCGCTCCCCTGACGAGCCCCACACTACCGGTGGAAGTCCATCGTTTCCGTCACCGTTGGTTACCTCCATTGTTGATCTTCCGTGTTGAACCAGCGTAACTGCTGAAAACCCCATCGAATAGCCTCGGATGTATACCAATATAGAGTTGAAAGGTTTCGTACATAAACCGATAGTGTCTCCAAGGAGCTGCATCAGCGCTCATCACTGATGATAACCCTATAAACCAGATGTTGTAGAGAACAGCTGATTAAATAAGTACATTCTTGCCTAATTCTTGGCTGGGAACTTCTGCCAACGACGGCGTTACTGTTCCCAAGCCCAATCATCGATTGCCTTGTGGACACTAATTAATTATTCCTCGGAATTATTCAAGACCAAATAACGGCATGGATATTCATGTTTGGCCAGCTTGTCTGCTCTTACATTTCCGACAGTACATCAATATCCTGACGGCCATCCGAGAAGCGTGGCGTTTCGATTTGCAAACTTTGCAAACTTGAAGAGGACGTTGACACTCTCTCACAATTTTGGAGTCAAGTGTTCGAAGACGCGCCTGAGAATCCAAGAGGATCACAATACGTTGGTCAAAATTGTCTTTCACAGGACTAATAGTTGAGTCCCAATATAAAAAAGTCGCATAACGTAACATGAAATCATGAGTGAATTTGAGGTATGTCAACAGTCTAAGCTAAGTTCTATCATAATAAAACTCGTGAGAAAATTACCGCAGATCATAAATAAGTAGCTACAAAGTCTCATACAAACAATGTATACCAATAATCCATAATATCTAATCACGGCGACTATTTCGAAAGTAAAAAATGTAACAGATAATTTTTTGAAACTTTTTAATGATATATATTGTCTGATAATAAATTTACAGTATGTACGAGGTGTTATTTAAAGTCACCTAAGCCACGTTCATTTAGGGTGTTGTTTTAAATAAAATATTTCGGTCAAGTTGTAGAGATTTGGCTAATTCATGGACATAAAGTAATATTAAATTTAATACATTTTAAATTTTGGTTCAAATATTGTTTATACAAATTTGGATTTGAATTTAGCGTAGTACTTCAATAAGAAAGTTCTTCTCTTTGTTAAGAACTTTTACTGAATGCATAATGAGAAAAAAGATGCTAATCTTTATATTCTACAAGCGTTTGAATGCTTTTTAGGCTATATTTATGTTAAAACCAAATTATTGTTCTAACGCGAACAATAATAGGGTACCAAGTTGTTAACGAACTTTGCGAACGTAAGCAAGACTGCTCAACAGAACAAAACACTTGATTCTAGCGTTCGTTTGATCAGCTGGTTTAAACTCATGACGCAAATGGTTGTCATGTTAGAGTGGCTTTTAAACCCATTGCTCTATTCAGACACAATCTATCTTTCATATATGACCAGTTACAACGTTACTAATAATGCTATCCAACGTTTAATTATTAAAAGAACTTAAACCATAACCCGCTGAAAGCCTGCAAAATACGTAACGACAGATTTCACTAGTAAGCAGTGTGTTTTCTCTTTCACAACCTCATATACAACAGACTTAAAGGAAGGAGCAAAACAGAGTTACAGAACACCTGCATTCCGCTTCTGCGTGTCTCTAACCAGTGCGCTGCAACTGGTGATAAGGACGCCAAGAGCGCTGCAGGCTGCAGGTCGGTGAACTGATAACGCAGTGACGTGCTCCAGCCGACGACTTTCACCCTCCTGGCTTTCTCCAAGGTCGCGTGCTTTTGTGCACTTTTATCCATTCACTAATCGTTATAAGCAGGCTGTTTGTTTGTCAATATAGTCACGTCTGTTGTGATCACTGAACCCATCAAGCTAAAATAATTTGCTAGGCTAAAAATAACTTCATAGCTTTTTCTTTACAAGAATTTAACCTTACACGAAACAGAGGGAGTCGTAAACCTACTCTAAAACGATCAAAATACTTAACTGCAGTGCTTAAACAGCTAAGTGGTAGTAATAAGGTAACAAGGTCACATTGTAAACCGTGTAACTTGATTCTGACCTACCAAGTCAGTCCTAGTAACAAGACCAGGGTCTAGACTGTTACCTTTAAAACGTTATAAATAAGACGAAAAATAGTATGTATAAAATAAACCATGGCCATCAATAAACGCAACAGAACCAATAATTTGTAAGAAGTTAAATAAGAAATGTTCAAAATACAAAACTGAAATATAATGAAGAGGCATTTAGCCTAGGTTAGTGCAAGTTTAATCGGTAAATATAAGTTAGGTAGAGTTTCTGAGTTCGAAAGATTAATAGTTAGATCAATCTAGAGTTAAAAAAATAATTTTTAGACAGCAAGCGAAGCATTTCAAATGCTCCAGAATAATATATTCCAATGAGTATATCTTGTCACCCTGTACAGAGATGTATAACAATATTCTACTAAATAGCTATTACTTTCACCTTAATGATTTGGCTGCAACATAACATGAGACTACTGTAGAAGCGATCGCGGGCATGTAGCTCGTATCTCGTATCTCGAGGGCACGCAACCTGACTCACAGCTTTCCCCAGCTCCCGGAGCTCGCATGCCGCAATGCATTGTCTCTTATCTCTTATCAGTCGGGTCTTTACCGTCTGTTACCGTGTTAATTGCCCGGATAAGCCACCAGGTTGCGACACTGTTCTACTAATCTTTATTTTGTACTGACCGGTCTCAGTTTGAAGTTGCTCTTGAATTGAGTGATTTCATGGAGCTTAAAATGGGTCGCGATAAACTTTTAGATATCAATTCACGCTCGGCTCACAAATGTAACCTTCAGAAACACGAGATTTTTACTTCCTTTACAACCCATACTCAAACTAACTAACATAACTTGTCTTAAAAGGTTTTATATTTATTACATCAGTGGAATATTGTTATATTATTTCTTATCAAATCAAAACACGTTTTAAAAAAGATTCATAAATTATTGTAAAAAAATATCTTTATTCATTATAAGTGTCTATTTAGCACGTTTGTGCTTATTTTGTAAGAAAAATATATTTAGCAATTCATGATAAATACTAGATAGAAATAACCTTGCTGTCTAATAGATTAAATTAAGGGTTAATGTATATTTAAAAAACATGGTACATTGTAATGGAGAGTGGAGGACTCAAGACCTTAAGTTAGTTAGTATGTCTGTGTTTTAAATGTGATGAGTAACAATAAAAACTATATAAAATCTGCTGGTTCTACCATAAGTAAAAAAGTGGACAATCAAACAAGAAAATAAAAATACTCTGCCCCTGTCAATAAAAGTGTAACCCATTGACTTACAAATTAATAACAGGTGACTAACATACTTGATTTGACTTACATAGTTAGTAAACAAATAATTTTCTTTGAACTGATTGATCAAAACTAATCAATCGAGATAGTTACGCTGAACTAAGTGCGGTGAGTAATTGTATAGTCATTCAATTACAATGTGGCCTTGCTGGCGGGCGGTTTAGTATTACACGCTTGTAGCATTACATTACATTACTTGTTCCAGTTAGAGGCATTGGTTGGAGCAAGGATTTTCACACCGTCTTAAGGACAAGTATTGTTTTACTAAACATAGAGTAAACCTTGTATTTAATGGACCCTACGAGTGAAACATCTTGTCGTACTTATGAAAAACTTTAGAGTCGTTCTGTTTAGTGAATTACAATGAGATCTGCAAGTTATTAGTCGATGTATTGTTATATTTAAGGATGAAATTATTAATGTTCACTTAGAATCTCGATGTAGCACACAACTTAATCAGGTCATAGAGAAGTTTAAACAAGCTGATATCGTATTGAATTAACTTTTCAAAGACATGTAGGACCGATGGAAATTAATGTTTGTACAAACACACGAATGAACAAACCAGAACAATGTGCTCGTTATCGCCTTCAATTGCTCTCGACAATACGCACGTGACGTCACTCACCATCACTTCGCCGCAAAACGATTCCTTTTTCCTTTATAATATTAATCAGAGAATATTTTAACATCTCACAGAGAAAGAGAGTAAAATTCAAACAAACATTTTTATCTCACGTTGTTGGTTGACATTTTCTATTAAAACTGTATTTATTTCCCTTCAGGAAATAGCTTAGCCCAGGATATGTGTATAGGCTATAATTTGAATTCCTCTGAACAGGTGTCCTTATAACCATATGACGTCGCTTCCGTTTCAGATTTTGGTCTGACGGATTGCCAATGCCCCCTCCAGGGTTAAGTAAAATCTATGTCAAAATTTGAGGAAGGAAAACGTTGGGGATGTTATTATAAATATAATAGTTTAATAATAGCTGACTGACTGCATACCTAACTTAATACTTTCAACTAAAATTACAACTTACCAAGATTAAGCCAAGAATGAAAGATAAATTAGTGTAAGATGTTTGTGGCGCGATCTTACCCATTGCGTAGCCTTGTTATTGAGTAAGGCTGACATGTTCCTTAGACAGGACTGTTAATTAATAACCTAATAGCCAATATCATACAAAAAAACATAAGGTTTATCGTGGGATCCGAACCACAGTTTTGCCTTGAAATTATGAACTGCTCTAATTGTGAGGTTGGTTTTTGCGGATGAACGTAGTTTTTAGTAGCGCGGATGTGAATCCCCACCAGGGAATATCGTATCCAACAACCATCGCTTTTAACCATCCACAATTAATTTGTGACCCCCAAGTTGCTGGTTTACAGGACACGCCACCGACGCAGACTTCACAAGTATCTATTGCGGTCAGTGTTTAAATTAAAATAAGACAAAATAATCGCTTATCACAAAGCACATTATAATCTTCTAGATATCGACCAAGTTTAACTCACATACCTCTACAAGTCTGAAGAAACACTGACGTCACTGTACATTGTCACACTATAAAACCACTCGTAGTGGGGGGGGGGTCCGTTACAATACAACCGTAGCTGCACAAGACACATCGTCACCTGAGGTGTTACAATGGTCCGATTTCCTCATAATTAGAGGGTCCGTGGGTTAACAATGCCTCGACCTACGACCGTGCAGGGTGTGTCGCAACTCGGTGTACAGGCTCCGGTGACCTTTGGGAGATCTGGAATGTTGCGAATGAAATACTACTTCCTTCGGTTAATAGGGTCAGGGCGTTCCTGGGTGGATACTGATGCGTATGAGAAGTATTTTATACGTTTAACTGAAATGGTAACCTATCCAGATACGTATTTTAAGCCAAGTATGAATGAGAAACGGGTATAGAATGATTGTGGCGCGATCTTGTAGTCTTATTACTGACTGACTAAGGCTGACATGTTCCTTAGATAGTACTGTTAACTATTAGCCCAACAGTTAATGGCATTTCTAAGGTACCTACAGTTTAACGTAAACTCCAAACTACTGTCTCTGAACACTACTTCCACCGACCATCACTTACATCTATCCACAATGCATGACCTCTAAATAGCTGGATTTCAGAACATCTCTCGTTCCCAGTCAAGTTTAGAGTATAAGTAGGGTTATTATGTTAAACATGAGGAAATAATCACTATTTAATATTTGAATATAACGTTGACATAACATTAATATTTTGTAAAACGTATTTCAAAGACGATGTGATTATCAATGATAAGAGTAACAGAACAGTAGTAGAATAGTAAGTTAAATTAAAATTTTAAAATAAACTGGGAAATTCAATTTAAAATGGTTTTTAGTATGGTTTTGAAAATAAATAGCTTTACTAGGCTACTACTGTAGTTAAATAATGAAATTCAATACTTTTTTATAACTATTAAAACGAATTCCTGATACGCAAATTTATTTGGCCACGCGTTCAACTACAAGGAGTATAATAACGTTTCAAGAACGGAGTATGTAGGCCACGGTTTACATAAATACATTATAACACAGAGCACTAGAGTTTAGTACTGCATCCACGAAGGCTGGAGGATGTAGTTTATAAGACAAGTGGCTGGCTACCTTGCAAGGTGAATCTTCTACTTTACTTGATCTATTGTTGCTGATATGATAGTTTACAAATGATAAACTACTGCAACATCAACGAGACAAAGTATCTTATATGAATTAAAGTGACTACACACATCATGTACATACATCATGCATATGATGATTAGCCGTACCTGCCAAGTCATCCTACTTATATTGAGTCTTCTTGTATTGAGGTACTACATGATATAATATCACATTAAATCAGTTCTATTTGTTTCATTAGAAGGCTACTATCTGACTCGCCATTGTGTGTGTTTGTGTAGGTGTGCGTGTGGGGGGGATTATGTTAAAAACCAGACACATCACTATCAAAAGGGATTTAAAGGACAGTTTTGTATCCCAAGATGTAGTGTTATAGATTTTTACTGAAGATTTATCTACAAATTATGGCGTTCCTTAGAACAATAAGAATCATCTAGAAAACCAAGAATTTTGTAATTTTAGTCCTTGCTTTCTGTCAAAAACAGTTACTGAAATATACCGTGTGAGATAAAGCGTTAGTCAAAAATGTACATACCCCTTCCATAACGGTGGAATGCGTTCAGTGAGGTTAACCAAATGGCAAAGTATGCCTACAAAATAATGAAAACGGACTTTTTGGAGTGCATAACTACTTTGCACCTACCCCTGGAATCTGGAATTTTTGGGACAAAAACTAATTTTTAAAGGATGCCTCATCGAGTGATACTTGATTTTAAAAGAAATTAACTACGGAAACTATATGTATTCACCATATCAACCAGTGGAATTTTTGCACTTGAGTAAAAGTTTTATAAAGTAAGCGTTGAAAAGATGAGACTGTTTATTGCTAAAGATGAGACGATTCGTAAAAAAGATAAAGGGGTATTTATGACGTTTTATCGTTTCCTTAAACCGATGGGGTATAAGTTTTTGTGAATATTATTGCTAGTGAAATACATAACGCCTTTTAGACCAACGATCTTTCCAACAACGAAGTTTTTGTTTCTATTAACAATGTAAGAACTTTTAAAGTACTATTTGAATAACTGAACATAAACCTTTTTGAAAATCCTTAATTTGGTTTTATTCAAATAATATTTACAGTTTAAGAATGCAACTAATTTTTATGTAAATTTTCACTTAACTACGAGAATCCTCATTACATTTCACCTAGGATTGCTTTATCAACCTCATCACATTTAAGTATAAACCGCTGAATTCAAATTTACTTCAATAGGCTTTTCGACCTAAAAAAACAATCCAACAACTGTACCAGAACAACAATGTCCCTTAATTAACTCAAAACGTGTACCATGATAACATCTGGTAACTCAAGATGTGTTCCGGTTTACAAATCCAAATACCTTACAAGGTTGAACCACAATTTCGTAAATGGTCCCTCTCTTTCCGGGTTAATATGTAATCTCATTAGAAGGGCCCTATTTAAATGTGAGAGGTCTACCATCTCCAATAGTGACTGGAGTCTACAAGCATTACGACAGTACGTTCACCACCGACCGATGTGCGTAGGCTTAGTGGATCTCCCGTTGCGTCACCCGTTGTGTGCGTGCGTGCGTTTGTGTGTGTGTGTGTGTGTGTGTGTGTGTGTGGTGCGTGTGCGTGTGTGTATGTGCGGCACAGGTGAATGGAACTTGTATATTAACCGGTCCCATTACTTTACCAGAATACGAGTTAGGTCCAGGCGGTGTTCCAAGGATGGTAAGGATATTAGCTAGATGGAGGTAGTTTGTTATCTGTGTTGCCATTTCTTAGTGTCAGAATCACGCTGGGTTAGGGCACTGGTAATCTCACCCACACTAATGTCTAAAGATTCGTCTTTATCGTCAACACAATATGGAGACACTAAAAGGATAAGGAATCAATAAGTTAAGTATTAGGGGTTTCTTTGTTCCTCAAACACTAATCATTTTCTATGCTTTAGACAACAATTTATAGTAATGTATGCATGGGTAAAATAACTAAATTACTATACTAGAATGGGCAGGTAATAAATAGGAATAATGTGTTAGTAAATGAAATTATCAGAAATGTATTAATTAAAAGTTTATTTAGTGTAAAGTATTTTGGGTCTTAATAGAAGTTTCTTGAATTAAAATCTTTAACTTATGACTTCAAAAATCTACTAGTGTTAGTGACGAAATGGTTCGTTATGGGCTAAGGGTGAGTAAATGAAAGTCGTTAGGTTCTGGTGTCTCTGTTATAACAGAGAACCCAGATTGAGATGGATGTCAATAGCATTCGTGTACCGAAATAATTGAATATGGAATTTAGGTAGTAACAAAAAGTTACTGGAGCTCCGGCCCAGACTACAGGACCTGATCCTTTAGGATGTCACCTTTTGGTTTATTGTACCTCCTTCAGTGCCTTGAAGCTATTGTATTGATCATCTTAAGGCAATTTCCTGGCCTTCCCTGTATAGTCAGCAGAGAGTGCCATAATCAATGCTGCAAACTGTCTATGAGTATTTTAAGAAATAAACTCTTATGTATTTTTCTTCCGAAGTTAAGAACATCCTTTGAAGAATTTACTAAGTTTCAGTTCAGTGATACGAAACCACGGTTCATAGTTTTTCCTCCTGACCCATCTTTCAACTGTGCATTTTTCCACTACGCTCACTGATACCACAGATTGATTCAGGATCATACGAGGTTCCTAAAGTCTCTTCTTTGGACAGCTGATCAGCATTTTCATTATAAGTCTCACACAGTTACAACTAAAGAGCTTCCGAAGATTCGGAATACATTCACATGACAAAAAACACTTCATCTGGTACTTCAAGTGCTAACTGGCTATCAAGACAGAATGATAATGTGTTTGTACTAAAGTGGGTTATATGTAATCTTGGAAAGTGTTTTAGGTTTGAGTGCTGCCAAACCCAATAGTACTACCCGAATTTTGTTATTAGACAGTAATGTTACATTGATTTACTTAGTTCATAGTTATTACATACTTTTTTGCAGGACCATACCAATTTCTCTAGCTGGTGAAAAAGAAAGTAACGCTAACATTAGTTCATGTTTTAACACTTTCCTGCCATAAGCTGAATTAAAAAGCTCCTAAAATATTCAAAATAATACAATTGATTTTCGAGGGATCTGTAGTCAAAGCCGTTGTAAAATCAAGTATTTATGTTCCACTAATTTGTTACCTGCCAGCTGATATGGATCGGGATTTTTCAATTTGATTAATATTCGTTCGATAGGATCGAGCGTGGGCTTAACAGCTTCGCTCCAACACGTGATAAACCTCACGACTCCGAGGAGGTCGGAACCTCCCACTGTCAGGTTCATCTCGCAGCAGTCTTCCTAAACATTGAACGACTATGAGTTATGTCCAATAGGCATCCATTAACTCGATCTTTTACCTTATAGTCCATCTTTAAATCGACCTAGAGACATAACTTCATCATATAACTAACCTATACTAAAGACCGACATTATGCCATTTAACAATAAAAAATGTAACGAAATAACTTATTTTATGTATACAGACGTTATGTTTCCAAGCATTTTAGTTGTCAACATTAAAACAACCTGAGCAAATCAATATAACACCCTCCACCATCAGGATCCATGGATCAGGATTTTTGAATTAGATAAATCCTTCAACAGGATCGAACATGGATTTAAAAGAATTGTGGGCCTATTAAAAGTTCAGGTATTACACCCCAAATACTGCAAAAAAGAAAATAGTTGAACACTTTATTTTATTTTATTTGATTGGTATAGGACCTATAATAAAAAATGGGAAAATATGTTTTGTTATTCTATATTTTAAAATATTCCATGTGATTGTTATCGCATTAAATATATCTATAATAAAATGGAAAGTAACTTTTTCGATGTATTAGTCTATGTTAACTTGATAGTTGGTCGTAATCACAAATATTAGACTACGTATAATTGTGTGAATAATACATACGTATTAAAAATGATTATACTGTACAATCATTTTGTATAAACCTTGTAAATGATTATCATTAGTAATTTATATTACACAAGCGAGATAACCATCCTGAAAAACGTGTTGCAACAGCCACATTCCTCAACCAGAATGAGATGCCCGCGGGTCGTAGTATCTTAGTATCTTGTACTCTCGGGATCATCACCGGCCTTGAGACGATGATAGAAACCTCGCGGTATCGATAAACTCGCGGAAGATCGCCTCTAGCGGATCAGCTGACGGGGATCTGCCCCAGAAGGTCAAGGTCCGTCGGTGAAGGGTGCTCAATGCTCACTGCTCGACAATTATCTGCCTTTCTTTGTAACGGGTTGTACAAGGTTTCAATCAGTAACCGCTTAACTGTATAATTTAATCAGACTTTCAAACCTGATTGTGAGATTCTTCTTCGTTACCTTTTTCACGAAGTATTTTCTTCTCCAGTAGCATATTTTAACGTTTTTGTAATAGGTAAAGGTAATGTGATAGTCTTTTAACTTCCTTATACCGGTCTTTTGATGCTCATACTTACAGTTAGTTATTGGATTAGTAACAAATGACGACTTGGTCTAGAGCTGAACCGGACGATACAAGTAATAGTTACCGTTTTCATCGTTCAACTCCTTAATTAAACACTATAAGATGTATCACTTAACGCGAGAATGTAGTTTTTTGTGGAAAATATCATCCATGTCTATTTTAAAGAACGTGCACACGACAAGGTTGCTTTGCAAAGCGAAAGGGATCTGCATATGTTTCTTTATAACCATACCCAGAAAATATCAAAATCCTGATATTAAAAATATTACAATTAAAGTTTTAAACTTTAAATCGTCTCAAAGAAAGTGAATTTAAGCTCCCTGATTTGCACATTAAAACATGCATGTTTAATAACGAATGAGAAAAGGTATTTTAGTTTCAGCCAGTTTATAAATGCGTTCCGAGCTCTGTAGAGAATATTCCGTTGGGATGGTGG
The DNA here is from genome assembly GCA_023375725.1 of Nephotettix cincticeps. Classification (NCBI taxonomy): domain Eukaryota; kingdom Metazoa; phylum Arthropoda; class Insecta; order Hemiptera; family Cicadellidae; genus Nephotettix; species Nephotettix cincticeps. Next base: position 119,938,230 of record CM041791.1, read on the forward strand.
ATGCAATAGTGAAAGAAACGGAGCGTTTCTATCTGTAACAATCGGCGGAAAATCAACTGGGTCGCGGTGTTCCGCGGAGTGGCCAGAAAACCGGCGCAAATGAAGAGGGAGGAGGAGGAGGGGATGGACCGACTCCTCTACAGCCCATAGCACTCGTACATCTGCTGGTAATAAAATGTAAAATAAATATAAGTAGAGTGTGAACTAAAGCGCTTTCGTCATACTGCTGTGAATACGACCGTGTTAATACTGTATATGCTTTGCGGGTACTAGTAAGTAATCATTTCACACTCTATGGAGGGAAAGAGTCAGCTGATGATGACGTCAGCTGTTAGCAATTACAATGTAGAACTGATTGAACTGCGTGCACATCAATGTTAATATAGAAAGCGATAATCGATTATTTTTAGCATTGACAGACGATCATCTAAAAGCTGAAAAATGTTCATGTAAAAGGTAAAAGTACAGTTATGCCTGTAAAATCTTAGAGTTCTATAGTAGTTAGCTCAATATTTTACTGAGTCTGACGAAAAATAGAGTTTTAAACACCGACCTTAAGTTTCTTTTCGTTACTCATTCAAATTACAACCTTGAGCTCGTAACAAAAAGCATACCTTTCAAACCCTGATGTGGAATATACTATTTTGCATTAAAAATTATTTTAGAGAATAGAAAAAATCGTAGAAAGCAAAGAAAATTCATGTGTTGTAATTAAGAGAAAACAAAAAGACCTATTAAAAGAAATTACGTGCATTTTTTAGGAAAACTAACTAAATTGAAAAAATAAACGAACAGTTTTTAAATAGGTGAAATCTAGTAAAACATTAACTTATATAAATAAAAATGATACGAGATTTTAGTGTTGTATATAACTTATTTTATTCGAATAATTGATGAATAAATTAATTAATTACTGTTACCGTTTCTAATTTTTGAAAAGTATTAGCATACTGAAAAAAGCTTAAGAACATGGTTATTCAAGAAACCATTTTTGTTTGCAAAAGTACAAAAATGTGCGTATGCCGTGAATCTTTGTTCGATTCAATTCATTTGTTTAATTGTTCAATTTTCTTGGAGATAAATAATTCAACACAAAACTCAGTGACTTAAACAAAATCGAACTAGTTGCCATTCCAAAACCAACGGCACAGTCTCCATAATCACTTGATTAACGTTTGACCTTTCCGCTACATTACCTTGCCTCTGTGTAGGATGCTCCATTATAGGATTCTGTATGCACACGATCCTCCTACCTTGCCCATTGTAGGGCTCTGCCCTCGGCCCGGCCTTGCACGGTCGTGAGCCTTCGTCACAGATGGATGATCACCCAGGAGATATCTCCAGGAACATGATCGTTCTCTGGATAGAGATAAACGTGACGGGATGACGGACCGAGGCTGGGATTGTATCGACGTCTGTTAGGTTGCTAGTTTATGGTGGTGGCTGTAACTCTGAGGATTTACTAGCGATTTCCTAAGGTAACTGTAACTACGTTATATAACTATCAAATTCCTTGGAAAGAGGAGCATCCCGGGAAATATGTTGACGACTGACACCAATAGTAAAAATCCATGCCACGACGGGAACCTGAAAGTTAGGACAAATTACGGATGGATATCAATTCTATAAAATTTATTACACTCACAGCCCTTCCCTTTCACGTATTCACTTTTAAATCCCCACCTGATTGGGCCATAATGTACAATTATGGATCCTGTTATTTTTTATAATCACAAGTAACACACTATAGTAATAAATATAATATAAAATCATATTTGACTTAGTATAATTTTATTAAATAGTTTCCACATTATGTATCCAATAGTAGGAAACAGAACCATTTGTGATAACTTAAGCTATGATTTAAACAACTTGTAAACGTTTTATTAAGTAATACAAATTCAACTGAAAATAAGAGAGAGTAAAAACTTTATTTACCAGTAAAATTATTTATTTTGATCCATGAAATTGATGTATTTTCAATGATTTTGAATGTTTAGATGTGTAACAATTTATGAGCCACCAATAGTTTCTTTATGACTTAAACTGGAGAATCATATTGAAATTCGCAAAGTTACATTTGAGAACATTATGAGGTCTTTGGATCCAAATGATTGATTAAAGGTCAATATGCAAAAGCAATGAAAATACCGAGGACATAGTACACACGGAAGAAGTTAATGTTAAAAGCCAATTCAAACCTATGCCCGGCCAATAAAAATCAAAATCATCTGCACGTTTGTATCCGCCTATTCAAAAGGTCACTGAATCACCAATCAGAATCGCCCAAAGCTACGTAAGGATGTCCTCTCCTTGTAGGGTTTACAACGACGTTGCGTAAGCCAGCCAGGGGCAACGGGCACATCCGCGTTTATGAAGAAACCTTTGGCCTAGCCGGAGGAGTAGAAGGAGGGGAAAGTGCAGGTATATACTCTCGACACGGAGAAAGTGAAACCTGCGCGGGACGAACACGCTCACGCACGCACACTCGCGCACAGGTCCGCACACACAAGCACACCACGCCTGACCGCAGCCCTACACTGACAGCTCTGAGCGTTCGCCATTGTCAACAGGTCATTCGGCTCTAATGGATTAGTGTTCATGAATATGTAAACGAAGTGAAACCTAAACTCGTGAAAGGAGACGCTTCCTAGTTTTTGTTAACGCCGGTTACATAGAGAAATTAATTGGCGAGAGGTATTCGGTGTTGTCACGCCTCTATGCAACTGGTAGATCACCTGGGAATGTGGCGAAGCTCCTTTTGTGATTCGGATTGAGGCATCGCTGTTGTGTTTCATAAAAGATATTCTCTTCCATTATAAATAACTAGACAGTCAGTTGAAATGTTTTCACCTCGCATAGTTCACTAGCGTTCTTCGGCTTGTGTGATGATTGCTATTTCACACTTTCGTAGTTTCCTAAATTAACCAAAGCATCATTTTATGAAGTATCCAAAACATTGGAAACACCTAAATCCAGTCTATTCTCAGATTTGATCTCATATTTTAGAGTAATTGTAGCAGGATCAATTAAGTACTTATTTAAAAAAATATATATTATACAGTAATACTCGACCAAGCTGGTTGATTGTATTTGCAGACCTCTTTTTATTTCCTCCTAAATACGAACTGTTCTGAAAAAATACCTTGTTGATTTATCTATTTACCGTGTCAAAAATTTAAACCCTTTAACCTCGGTCTCAATAAACATATACCCGTAATAATAATAGTAGCGTTGTTGTCTTATATTAGCCTATCCAAGAGCCAAATCGTCATACAGTAATTTGACTCCATATCTATAATAAGTTTAAAACTAATTTAAAATTTACGATGAAAAATATAAACAATTTATAGTTGGCTCTTCAGACATAAGTCTACTATTATTACATTTTCAAAGAGATTTTGTTAAAAAAATAACTTTAAAACGATCTAGATAAAAATGTAATTTAATGTATAAATGCATTTTTTATTAGTGTCTTCTTTCTTGCCAATTTGGATATACAGGGTATCTGTTGCTGTGTTTGAACTTTGACGACGATGTACCGTATATATGGCAGAACAAACTATTTTAATTGATTTGATTTTTATTTAATTAAACACATTTCAACATAGTAAAAAATATTTAAAATTGCACCTTCTCTGAGAAAACGATTTTGGTAAGTGAAAATTTGTCTTTAAGCTTTGCATTGCATTTTTTGTTATTCTTTTGTTTTCTGAACAAAAATCTAAACTAAAATACTCTTCAAAATTAAAATTATTCTGGTGTTTAAGCACGAAACATTTTTACCTTCGGTAATTAGTACTTCTTTTGCTAATAAAAGTCATTTAAATTAAACTTTCTGTAAATACCTTTCAGTAATAAGTCAATAGGCCAATCCATAAGAATTCCAATCTTGCTATGTCTCCGAAGAAAATCTCTACTTTAGTAAAATTTTAAACTAAACGTATCTTATAACTCGTACTGAGAATATCTAACTGGTATTAATCTTAATCAAATAGACGAGTGATGTATTTACTATAAATAATATAGCCTATTTAATTTTGTTACTAAAACTGAAATGCAGACATTGAAATTACATATCCGATCTTATCAGAAATAATATTATTCGTACTCAGCTCTCTAAATCACAGGATAAAAGCCCGACTATATAACGCAAGAGAATACACATTCAAGATAAACAATGGCATGAGAACCATTCAGCAAATCACGATTCGCTGAAAGTTCAATGGCTTTGGCAATGCGAACCAATCACTCTCACACATGGGAGTTCATTAGAAAGTCAGGAGTAGGAGATGGCATCATTTAATGGGGTTCTAATGGCCCATATGCGCCCTCTGACCCCACGGTTGCGCAATGGCGGGACCTGCAGAGCGCAGACGTGTTCCCCGTTAGGTTTTGGTTGGCGTTCGTTTAGTTTTCGACATTCGACAGCCGTATTTGGAGAGTGAATTGTTGTGGTATGTGACTGAGGTATAACCGCTGGCTCAGTGCCAGTACTGATGACTGGAATGAGTCAACCCACGCATGTATCGACAATGCTAGTTTACCACTACTTTACATTATGTTAACTTAAATAACTAAAATAAACAGATTAGATTAATTGAGATGTTACACTTGTTTTATGGAATATAACAAACTAGTTGTGGTATTAAAAACCGGTTCACGTAGTATAAGAGTATACATAGCTTTCAATTTCGTTTCACCCAACTACTAAGTTCAAAATATGCACGATTATTTTCTACAACATATCTTTAATTTTAACCAATAATATACAATTTTTTCATGCATTCAGTTTTCAAGTATATGGTTGTTCAAAGTAGCCATTTTTAAAATCAATTATTTTAAGGTGTATTTTGAGAGGAATTAACACATATAAAATAAATAAATTCACCAAAACTGATATTCCTGCTATGAATATGCTCTGGTATGCTCTAATATGCTCTGAATGCGATTTTACAAAATTCCATATTTCATTATAAGTTGACATTTCTGACACAATTTTATAATTATTTTTCATTAAAAAGTATAATTTATATCCCGTTTTTAAGATTTATTGACAAAAACTCTAGACGGTGAAGGTATAGATTCATACTGTAGTTTGCATAGTTGTGATGAACTATGGTAAAAGATGAACGTGATAATTTTGATCCTTGATTGGAAAACTCAGTCTCTGATGAAACTTAAGAGTCTGCATCAGTGGTAGCTATTTTGGATTTTAGTCCGTAAGAGCAATGATAAATTCTGGCTCCTTTATCTCCTTGACCTATTGTCATAAATAAACGGAGTAGGTGTCAAATTAAAGGTATTACACTCCTCCAGGGCACCACCTTACAGAACTTCTTATTTTCGCTCTCAATAAAAAAATAATAATGATTTATTTTGTAAAATATTCCTGGATTTTTGTTTTTTATCAAGTTAAATTTTTGAGCATATTGAAAAGGTCATGGCTCTTGAGCCACATCTCATCAATGTACTTCCAAAGTTTTACATTGATACTTTGATAATTAACGCCACTAGTGAAGGTATGTTCCGCCAGAATTTAACATTGCCCTTACGGGACTAAAATTCAAGATGCCTACTACTGATGCAACCTCTTAATGGATACGTTAAAGTTCCTACGTATTTACATAGCAATATTTAAAATGTAAAAGTGTGTACCCGGATTATAAATTCCAAGAAGACGCACTGAAGTAAATGAGTCTTGAACTGTAAAGGTAGACAGTGATGATAATCGAGAGGTGAGTGGAGAGAACATGAGCAGGGAGGGCCTGACGGTGGTCGGTGTCGTGTGACGGGGGGTCTGTCACCTGACCTAGGACTTTCCCCGGGGCACGGCGCGGGTGAGCCTCCGATGGTACACCCGCGTCACGCGCCGCTGAACTTGAAAGTGATATGTGGAGCTTTCCCACTGGGAACCTAGAAAGTGGTCATCTGCACAGAAGCAATTACGGCTTTGTTTTGAGGCCTTTGTTGACGCGGGATAAATCATCCTGAGATTGGTGTGGGAGGATGAGCAAAAGCGAGAGTGTGAGTGTGACAGTGTGGGAGCTCCACACACTACCTGGCTACCTGGTAAACTGTTCAACATACCTGTACAGTGTACATCCCCGGTATTGAGTAATTTACAACCTTCAAGAGGCTCGACATCAACTGGTTGTTGCATCTCGACTACCGCCAATTACCTCTGAGATGTCATTTTAACCCCTCTTCTTTCTGTGAGAAGAGTCGCGCAAAACGAATTCAAATAAGACTTTAGAACTCGTCCCACGTCAGTGATCCATGCCAAACTATTTATGTAGCTCATTAAATAAATCATTTTTATTTGATTTGTCTGATAGTCAAATCTTTGTTTAACTTCATGTCACTATCCTAGGCATAAAGACTGATCTAGGGGTAGAGCACGGGGCTTTGGTGCCCAAGGTCCCGGGTTCAAATCCCGCTAATCACCAATGGCTTTTCGCTATGTGATAATGCCACAACCCAAACAGGGGTGCGCAAAAAGCCGCTACGGCTGAAGTGCCTTGGTAGTAATCCGCCCCTTCCAATAAAAAGAAAAGACACTAAGTTAAATAAAGTATAATGTCATTAAATGAGATAACCACTTGTATTTCTCGATGTCAGCTCATAGATGTCCAACGGACGGATATAAAAATTGAGCTAAGGTTGGTAGCACTGCCCTTCTAGTTTGAATAATGAGAACACAAGTAATCTCGGCTAGTGCCTCTGAGTTTCCGCTGTAAACAATGAATTGACCTATAAACGAATCATTGTCAGTTCACACGCCCAAATAAAATGTATAAGGTAAAACAATTTTAGGATGTGTTTTGAATGGCTTGTTCGTGAATAAAAATTGGAATTGTAAGAAATATTATTAACATAAACCTCCGGATATGTACATTTTAATTTGTGCAATCAACAAAATTTATTTTTTAGTTTCATATAATATTCCCTGCTATAATATACAGCATTTAAAATGTCCATAATAATAGAAAATGCTTCATATGAGAGAAAACTTTAACAAACACATTAAAAAGCGATATATTTGAAACTTACCGCAACTACTAATCTCCTTTATAAATGTCGGCCACGAAGGCCGCGAACTATCTCTCTCACCTTGAGGAGCGAAACCGCATGTAACTGATACTGCTGATAATTGCAAAGAAAGTGTAACTGGTGTGGACGTAAAGCGTGTATTTAGGGATGTGGGTCAGCTGGAACCGTGGTTTCCATGGTCCCAGGATACACGCTCATTGATACACACCCGGTGACCTTAAAAGTTAGTTACCATCATGATCTACGTGATGGCCCCCGCTGTAAGCAAACACCGAAAGGAATTTAACGAAGTGAACTTCTTTTAAGAGGGTCGGTCTAAATATTGAAAAATAGTATATGTTCTAAACAGTTTAACGATATACGAGCATACCAAGTAATAGCCCGAATTAAAATGGGAATTTTCTTTAGATCACATTTAAAGATCCCAATGCAAGCTGTTACATCCCAATTACATTATGATGAAACTGACTTTTGGTTCTTGTGAAACTGGATTTCATCCAGCTTTAGTATTATTTCTATTTTAAAGTTTACATCCATAACGTCAGGCTATACATAACTAACCTACTAAATAATTATATAATTTAACTGAAAATTTGTTTAAACTCCATCGCAGAAGTGTTAATAGTTTTGTAACACCACAAGCCTTCATAATTGAATATATTTTTAATATTTTTTCTGACGGTTGTCAGAGTAGTATGACTACATATCAAGCTTACTAGTGGCTCCCATTTGAAACAATTTGGAGGCTTAATGGGACATTTAAATAATTGCAAAGTTGATGGATCGATTACATTGATCACCTATCCTTCAATAGATGATCCCCCTTTCGTATAACGAATGCTCAAACATTTGGTTCATATACTTCTTACGTAGTGAATTTCTCACTATACTACAAATCTTCGTTTCATTACATAAACATCCGGTTACCTTGGAAGGTCACTTTAGCGAAGAGCTCCCGGATCCAACAGGTTTGTCCAAGTCCTCCTTGAAAGCACAATCAATTTGTCAAATATCTCGTCGAAGACACAGTTTTTCTATCCTGTCTCCAAACAAGTTTGATTTATCAAAGGAGTCCCGCGGTCTGCCTGTGGCGGCCTTGAGGTTTGACGGATGAGTGGGAGCTATAATCGACTCCCAGCCCGGGGTTCCCATGCGGTTCGGTGAAATGATGCGTCAGGTTCGAACCATTGTTTGACTTGAGTGACAAACTTCCAAGGTTAGCATTCTTGGAGTATTGCCTAACATTTCTCAATCACAGTTATTCACTTAGGCTCCTATTATTCACAGCGACATGTCGCAGCGAGCTGTGGCAGGGATTATGTAAGTACATTGCTCCAAATAGGCACGTTTAGGTAGAAATGAGCGGTTTCAGAAGTCGCGGCGTGTCACGGAGTTTAGTAAACTCTGCCTCCTGTACTGAACGTCCTATACGCATTGGTTTATATTGAACCGTTTATTCCAAGCGGTAGCCCGCTTTCAATCTTGCAGTGCTGCCAAACTAATCAATTATCAATAGTTTATAATTGAGATATAAATTAGTTATCAATTCAATCAATAAAATCTAATTTACAACTGTTATAAATTCATTTTTAATTTATTATTGAATTATAAATTCATTAGAATTAATTATAACTCTATAGTAACTGTCTTCTCTTTAGTTACTAGTCTTTCTCTGAGTTACGGGATCATCTGCTTAATTTATACTATGCCTCAAGAGATTTTCACTCGGAACATCCTGTAAAGAGAGCCTATCAGGATTTGAAAAGAAAATATAGGGCTGCAGTAAAGTCAGCAAAAGCAGAGAATGTGCTTTTGCATCTCAATAGTTCTGATAATAGGTCCAAGGCAGTGTGGAACATTGTGAATGAAATGATTCCAAAAAAGTCCTCTTTATTTCATAAAAATATTAAGATAGGAAAAGATGATAGTTTGATTACCAACCCCTCTTCAGTCGCAGAATCATTTAATAAATTCTTTGCCAATGTAGGGAATGTTTCCTCTGGGGACCCTGTTGCATTGAGCCACTGTATTAAAACGCCTGGCTCTTGTTCATCTTTATATTTATATCCAGTCACCAATGAAGAAGTTATTAGTGTTATTAAGTCGCTTAAAACGAGCAATTCAGCTGGTGAAGATGGCGTGTCTTTCAAAATCATCAAGGAAGTGGCTGAGTGTATTGTTTTGCCACTTTCTCATATTTCAAATATTTCATTTCAGGAAGGATTATTTCCATCTTCACTAAAATCAGCAATTATAAAACCCTTATTGAAAAAAGGAAACCCAATTCTTCAGGATAATTATAGACCAATATCTTTGACTTCTAATTTCTCCAAAGTTCTAGAAAAACTCTTTTTGAATAGACTTCTCCAGTTTCTAGCATCAAATAATTTACTCTTTGATAGGCAGTTTGGCTTCAGGAAAAACTATTCTACTGTGGATGCAATGTACAGTTTTGTTTCCAATGTGTCCAAGGCATTAGATCGTCAGGAAAAAGTTTTTGGAGTGTTTTTCGATCTTAGCAAGGCTTTTTACACGGTAAACCACAGCCTGCTAGTCAAGAAGCTCAGCTATTATGGTATTAGAGGGACAGCTCTGGATTGGGTGTGTTCTTTTCTCATTGGAAGAACTCAGTCTGTTGAGATTTCACATATGGATGAAAATGGCTGTCTCAAAAGAGGGTTTTTAGTTTAAAAAAAGCAATAAGGTTGATATTTGGCATAAAACGTTCTGGCTCATGTAGGGGGATTTTTTCAAAGAATAATATTCTGACGTTTTCAAGCTTATACATCTTGGAATGTTTAACATTCCTGGTTAAAAATAAACACTTATACAATTTCCCAGAGCACCAATCAATACAGTCTTCGTAACGCATCACATCTTTCCATTCCGAAACATAAAACTGCTCTCTTTGAAAACCAAACGTACTACTCCTCAATTGAAATGTTTAATAGTCTTCCACCAAACCTGACAACAGAAGCTGATGTTGGTAGATTCAGGAGAAATTTGAAACTGCTTCTGATTAAAAAAGAATACTACAGGGTTTTTAAGTGTTAAGTTTATCTTTTATTAATGTTTTATTTATATGTAGTGTTTTAAGTGTTATTCATATACTCCTAAGAAGTAATATATTGACGAATTGTCCATGTTTTTGTTTAAAAGTTTTATGACAATAAAAGATTTTGATTTGATTTGATTTACTCTCCGTACAGGATTCTAATAGCACCGTTTACATATCGAGCTTGATTCATTTGATACGATTTTTAACGTATTTTACATCGCCTTTTGACTGTATTTAAATATACAGGGTGTCTATAAAAAACGTTTCAGGACTTCGGTGAGTGATTAGGTACATTAAGAAGAAGAAAAAAGTTCCAATGGAGGTATGGCCTATAACGCTTATTTTCTCAGATATCCGCCATTTTGTATTTTTCACAAAATATTTTTTATTTCATACTGATTATTTTAAAATTTGGTATGTCTTTTACACTAGTAAACTACTATTATTAAAAATAACTAGCATAATCTAAGCTCAAAATCTAAAACCACGGCCCTTGTATTTTTACCGTTTTCAAAGTATGCCAGTTTTGTAAATTTTAAATGACCGCCATTTCGAATTTTGTGCTTGTATCTTGCTAGCTATTTTTTCAATAATAGTAGTTTACTAATATAAAACACACACGAAAATTTGAAAATAATCCGTTAGAAAATGTTTGAAATAAAAATGTTTTGTGAAAAATACAAAATGGTGGATAACTGAGGAAATAAGCATTTTAGGCGATACCGCCATTGAAACTTTTTTCTTCCTTTTATGTATCTAAACACTCACCGAAGTCCTGAAGCTTTTTAATGGATACCCTGTATAAGAATCTGTAATGATTTGGAGTATGCATTCGAACATAATGTTAGACTATTGTAGTCTAGGGTGAAACAATTGATTCTGTTAGTTACTGAGATTTTTATTCATAGGGGTAGAAGCTTTCTGAATAAACGTTTGATCAACATTTTATTTTGTGAATTTTTAGTCATGGTTAAATATTATTGTAGTCGCTATTTCTTTGAATTAATTCGTAACATAGAAGATATAGCAGACGTTTAGAAGTTTAGGTTTTTAAAAGAATTTTTATAATACAATTAACGCACAACCATTTCAGATAAAATAGTACAGATATTTAATATTCAATGAGAACGCCATATTTCACTTTGTGTACGTTCTACTATAAACAATAACTATTAATAGCATATACACTTTCGGTTTTGACATATGCATAATTTCCACGTAACGATATCTGTCTGCATCACCTTTTCAATCTAGTAATCTCCACAAACAATTAAATCTGACCATGAGATAAATTGAATGAGATACCAAGTCCCACACGATTATTGCTATCTCTTATTCACGGCTATTTATTCCGCCAGGTGTCTACGTCATCACCAACCACGTAGTGCAGCGTTGCACAACTACAACGTCGACGCCGCAGTTGTAGGACACGTGCAGGTCGTGTCCCGGCCCACTCTAGGATCATGCTTATCTAGAACATGGTTAACTATAGGTATTACACATGGGCGGGGTAGGCGGTGACAGATGTGTCCAACCACTTCCTGCGTTTAGGAATGTGTGATGTTTGCTAATCTACTATTCTTATCCATGATATCATCTATGTTCGCTAATAAAATGATTGTGGTTACATTGCCTTTATCTTAATTAAGTATAAACAATAGAGATTATAGCATGCACATCAACAGCCACCGTCACATATAGGCCTACTCGTATACCGGTAGAATCCAATCGGAAATATTATTCGTCGGTTGTTACCATAAAACTCTGGCGAGGAGTGTGGCTTTTACACAAGGGTTTCTTATATAGTATTTCATTATTAAATTTTATTTGTTTTTTTTAATATTAATGTATTCTAACCCACAGAAATAATTATTGTAGAGTGAGTGTAATACTAAGCGAAGCAGTTTTTACTGTATTTTTTAATCGTTTCGGTAGGTTTGACATATTGATATTGTTATCGTCCGTTGCTCATCGTTCTGCAGGATCGCCCATTGAGCAACTGTATGGCGTCAACTGCAGTTTACAACTTATGTAAGCAGTCAGTTTAGCAACGTTGCGTAGTTCTAATTTGTACTTATTTTTACAAAAGCAATTAGTTCTTCAAACACTTGTTATAAAAAGTACCTACTCTACCTTTCACTGGCTCGTGTTCTTGGAAACTTTTAAGATAGTTTTGCTTGATAAACTAAATACTAAAATGTTATTCTTAAGGTGATACGCCACTACCTATAGGGGTATTGTAATTAATTAAATATTCTTTTGAAGCACTTTAATCTGAATAATACTATGTAGCTTTGTGGCAATCTGACTATATTTAGATACAAGAATCAATTTAAAAGTGAAATGTTGTCATTCACAATTTTCGCCATTATTTCAACAATAAAAAATAGAAATAAGAGTAACAAATTTTGAAAAAACTGAAATATAAAAAGCAGAACAAAGAGCTATAGAAAAATTGATTTTTCCTATATCAGTTTTTATAACTTTTTAACGTGAGTCTTTTTTCACGTAAACTTTGCAACCAGTTTTTGCCGTATTTTAAATGCGCAATTTTGAATAAATCTTTAAGTACTGCACTTAATTAAATTTAACAGATATTCTTGTTTATATTGAGCAAATTTTGGTGCATATATATTTCAGTGTATACATGTTTAGTAAAAAATTTCAACGTTTTTAATTTAAAAAGCTTACTTTTTTCATTTGCACAAGCGTTGTTGGAAATATCTCCAATATATATTTTTTATTGGGTTACCATGGCTTACATGCACTAAAATGTTCCTTGTAATCTTATTTTTTTAATATTTCTTAGCTTTTGCAAATTGGTTGATTAATAAAAACGTTATTCGCCAAAATATAATTTAAAGGAAATGGTATAAGATTTGAAATAAACACCCATGATTGTTTTCTCGTTTTATTTTACTTTTCTAATATTAAATATTTTAATTAGCTTAGTAACTATCATTGCATCAACAACCCAAAATTAAAAAAAGATTGAAGATAGTGGCGGATCCTAATGTAGTAATTTTTAAGTTTAAAAATTACTGATTTTAAATCCAAATGATTCTGATTGTTTCCAATAAAAGAACTTATATTTTACATTGTATGCTAAACCCTCCCCAATACAAATTATTATTTCCAGAATTTATTTTAGGTTTTTCGATGTCAGGACAACTGACACGACGTGTATACATGTCTCGAGTTCACGTGATTTTGAAAACAGACTTCAGCACTAACTGATTGTCATTTAACCTTTAGCCTCAAGCCTTTAGAAAATCGTTTTGTTTACAAAATGTTTTTAAAATGTATTTTTGGTTTTAAACAATCGGCATAAAATTACAGAACCTATAGTAAAAAAATCCCCTTTTTAACTGGCATAGGTTTTCTTTTTACATTACAATTCTCACGCGAAAAACCTTAAGGTAAAAATTTTTTACTTTAAGTGACCAATAAAACTACCACGATTTCCAGACTAATAACGAAAACTCAATTAATGCAAGTAAGCCTAATTTAAAACAATAGAAGTTTTTCAATATCACAGTGATTTTCTATTTTTAACTTTCAAAATTAACTACGTATTCAAAATAAAGAAGCAAACATAAACTGTTAGGAATCAACAGTCATCTTCGTAGTTATTTGTATAATATAATATAATAAAAAAATAAATAAAATTGGTAAAAAATTGTTTTTATTTTGCTTAAATTAGAATTTTATAAATTTATCTTATTTTTTCTAATTTATTTCAATGATTTTTATGCATAACCGAAACGCGACGACAACGTGTGTGTTAAACCCCACGCGGTGTGTGCAAGATGCGGTTGGAGAGTGGACCTCGCTGGTGCGGTAACACATGCAGGGAAGTGTCGCCTCTACCGCACGAGGACGCTCTCCGCCGATGAGTAGAGCATTTCAAAATATTTGGAAACACGAGGGAAAAGTGAAATGGGTCGGTAACGGATCATATTGGTTTCCAAATATGTACTGTTAGTAGAACACTTCGTTGTTAGTGAAAGGATTTTGATTAGTTATCCTTAAATTTTGTGATGATTTATATTCTGAACAACTTTGTAAAACGGAACTAATGCAAACAATTACATGTTTGCTGTATGTAGATACACGGCACCATCCAAGTTAATTCAAGGCACCACTGTGTTGACACAAGTTTAAAAATTGCAATGGGGATATCACAAACATCCAGAATACCATGAAAATTAATCTGTTACAATTAATTACTTAAAGGAATTTCTCATTTTGCATTTTATCTAGTTCCAATTACTTAAATTAAACATTGGGAATGTGTTGTTTTGTGATCTGGGAAAACAGAAAAACCCTTATAGTTTTATTTTAAAATACAAGTGTAATCTACAATATTTGTTGTACGTTTTCACGAATCAGCAGATTTCACGCAACACAGACCAATTCCATTTTATCTCGAAAATGTCCGGTTCTAGGCGAAGTAATTCTCACAATCAACAGCGCAGCGCAGGAAGATCAGAGAGGAAGTCGGAGCGATTAACAATTTCTCTTGACGACTTAATAACGGTGCAGGTCCAGCGGTTTGAGCGAGTTAATGTGACCTGTAGAGAGTTGAACGATTGGTAGCAGGTATGGCGCGTCCGGTGGTTCTGCAGGAACTGTTACTGAGACGCTTCGTGAATTAAACAAGCTGCGATGACGTTGACGGCCATGGCGTTAATATTCATCTGGAGGAACTACACAGGTCAAAGTCCTAGCAGACAAATTTAAAATGTCTAAAAATGTTCAAACCCTACATTGGGTGGGATTTTTTAAACTACGCTGCCAATCAGCATTAGACCTAGGGCCCCTGCGGTGAATTAACGACAGCGAGGTACCGTAGCGGCGTGAGTCACATGGTCACACAGGCTATACAGAGGTGACTAGCTTATGTGATGATCCGATAGGTGGCGCAGAAACAGTATTAGGCCACGATTAGGAAATTGGAAAGGAATCATGTCGTAATAAGCTATCTACTAATTATTGGGGCTTTAAATATTGCCATTTTTCTCAAATTTAAATCTTACAAACTAGCAAAAATAAATAATGAACTTTAATTTTACTAACCATAGTGCCACTAGTAAACCATTTTGTCGACGTTTTATAGTCTTCAGTACGAAACAAACTATAAATTAATAGATTATGTAATGGCAATAAATTTAAATTTTAGTATCGACATAATGTTTGATAAAAACTTTAACAGCCTAGAGAAACGGGTTTGGAGGAAATTTCACTTTTACCTAGAAATACCCTTTGGTAACCAACCGCATCAAAGTTGTCGGTAAATAATTACTGTCCCAAAGACATAGTACATCAGCACAGTTCCCAATATAACAAATATAATAAATCATTATAATATAAAACAAATAACTCTTCTTCGTAGGTTTTTGTACTATTTATTATAATTATTTTGTCTATTATTTAATTTATGAACAATAGTATAGTATGTTTTGTACTGTTATTTTTTATCTATTACTATTATTAAAACACACGAAGTATATACTTCGTATTGACCTTGATAATCCATTAATGATTTTTGTCACACCTCATCAATGTCAGTAATAGTTGTTGTTAGACAGCAACCCACTTGTTATGTATATTTAAATATAGAGAAAGAAAGAATTTTATGTGAATTTAATATTATTACCGTTCTGAAATGGCGTCCTAACCAGGTAGTTATTTTAAGCCAAGTATGCATTAGAAATGAGTTTATGATGAATGTAGCATGATCGCATAGTCTTGTTACTAAGGCTGACATGTTCCTTACATAGGACCGTTAGTTAACAACCCAACATTCAATGGCATCTAAGGGACCCACACTGACCAACAGTTTAACGTGGGATCTGAACCACAATTTCGCCTCTAAATTCAGAATGGTCTTATCATGAGGACGGTCTTTCCAGATGAATGTAGTATTCAATAGAGGGGACGTTAATTCACACCAGAGAATATCACATTCACTGACCATCACTCATAACTATCCCCAGATCGTGACCTCAAAGCAGCTTAGCATTGTGTTATATTATAAATCAGTTGTTGTGAAACAGATTTTTGAGGGGCAATACCACTGGACTGAGATCAAATGCTTGTAATTTTGATCATATATATTTACTATACTAATTCATTAAAAATAATTGATTTTGTTTCAGGTGAGACTGGTATTTATGCTGAGCTGGTTTTGGTAATAAATAATGCTGTAAGTAACTCATAACAATATTTATTTCACTACAAGTTTTAAGGGGAAATACTAAAGGAATATATTTTTAATTTTTTATTCACTATAATCAAAAATAGTTTTTCGCTAATCAAGCTGTTTCTTAATTTTTCAATTTATAGCCTAAGGAAAGTAAGGAGCATTATTGTGCTGTATTTGGAACTTTAAGACTTAAAAGGAAAATCAATGACGTCACAAAGAGGTGGATTTTCTAAGCCAGCTTGGTCAAACGTTGAAACCGAAACGCCAGGAAGTTGTAAAAACGTAAAAGCCTTTTATCAGCAATATTAATTGCTTGCCGATGGGGAAATCCGATACAAAAAATGCTGCAACGAATAAATGGCGCAAGTCACGAGTCCATCAGAAACAGCTGATAGCATCGCAGACGCGGCCGCGGTGCAGCGGTCAGCGACCTGCAGGCGTCCATCGATGCGATTACTCGAAAGTGAAACACGGACCGGACCGGTTTGACAACTCATTCATATCGCGCTTCCCTGTTTTTTATACTCTGTGTCAACAGTCAGCTGATCAATGAGCCTGATCTTTTACGCTAATCATCTGTCGATTGCAATGGTTGTTCTTTACAAGTTTTTCAATAGTTTTTTGGTTTATTATTTGTAAAATAGTTTATTAAAACTGTAATGTCTTTAATTATGAAAGACGCACTAAATTTAATTGTTTATATGTGGATGAATATAATTATTGTATTAAATGAGCTAGTTTAGCTGTACATTATATTACCGTATTATACAGCATATATAATGATATTCATACAATTTTTAAGCGAGGTTTATATAGGCCTAGTTAAATTATATACTTTTGTTGGTAAATTTAAGAAGAATTATACATATTAACATATAGTACAGTGTCATAAAATTTCTAAAGAAAAGGATACTATACAGTTTTTAAAGCTACTATAGTATTATAGGGGCCTACTTAATTATCCAATTATGTTTATTGATCAACTATAAATATATAAAATATAATGTGTAAAATATATTTCGACCATCTCTTTAACGCTAGATTGATGATATGCTTAAGTTTTTAAAAACGAATTCAATTTTCAATAGTTTATAATGTTAATATAATTGAGATTGAAGCTTAATATTCATCTAAATAAATAGACAGTGTGTTGTATAAAAGATATAATTTAGCATATGGTATAATCGATAGCTTTAACACATTACACATTTGAATCTATGATGGAATTTAATTCCATAAATTGGAGATTATAATTTGATAAAGTATGAAAATAAATTTCAAAATTATTTTGTGAATATCAATGTTATTAGCTCGAGTACTACTTTTAATAACATCATGACTGTATTAAATTAATATTTCAGCAAAGAAAGTAAACCTAGTGTGTTCTTAAGACAAACCTTTAGAGTCTGCAGAACAGGTGCTTTTTCAATACCCTTTCCATAACATCAATTTAAACAGTCGGCATAACGTTGTTTTGTACCAGAAAACTTTGTCTTTGTTTTCATTTTAAAGAGCATTTTAATGTCTAACGATATATCTAGTTAGAATTTAAATTTATTTATAGATTTAGTATATTCATAATGCACTTTATGAATCTGCAAATATATCTAAAACTAACTACAAAAATATATTGCTTCATCCAAAAACTATTTATTGACATTTTAATCAGATAGGTCGCTGGTAAATATCTTTCATGAACACATTCTGATTTCAAACAATACGATGTGACTTAATTTAAGGAATTCGTGTTTAAGGCGGGATATTTCTCAGTCTTTAACAATAATTTTAAGGAAATAAAAAGCCAAGATGGCGGAGTACTTCAGTCTCCTATCCTATGGCAATGATTTTTTCCGATTTCGATAGTACACGCCGACGAAGTTATCATACCTTCCTATCTGCCCACTTGCCAACTTCTACACTCCTCGCCACAGTTATTTTTTCGCTGTCTTAAAACTGCGTCTAGGTGCTAGGTCGTTGCCATTTCCTCCATTATGGTGGAATCAATTTTAAAACATCCTTTGGGAATCGATCTTCCTCCATTCTGTTGACATGGCCAACCCATATCAATAATTGCTTCTGCTACATTTTATCCACGATTTATACATCCACTAATCTTTGATCGAATAAGTGAAGTCACACTTCACAGTACTCTACGACAACATCCTGTGGTTAGCCTTCAACATTTGACCGTTACCAGACGTCAGACGGCCGGAGGTGACAGCCGCTCAGCTGATGGCCACTTTCCCGCCACTTTGTCCCCTAACAGCGCTCTCTGCTTTCGCTAGACTGCCAGCTGACTGGCGATTCGCCAGAACAGTGTCAAACAGTCTCAGCTTCTTTTGACTGGAAGATCAACCGATCAGCTCGGAAAGAAACTTCTCGTGATCTGAAATTCTGAAACGTGTCTGCTTTTTTAGATTGTTCTTCAACCGTGTCTTCCATTAGCATAAAGAGAGTTTGCCTCATGGTAGAATTTACAAAATGAGAACAGTATTTCGATTCTCAATGGTTTTTCCGTGACATTTTCCTTTGGAACGCTGTTTCGTAGTTCTACATACAAACTAATAAACCATGCGTTATGGATCCAACAGTTAATGGGTTAGAATGTTAACATGAGAGTTAGCACTGTGAAACGTGATTAGTTGTTGCATTGTATCCAAGAAATTCCATCAAATGTTTTGTCTAGCGAAAACTAAAGTCTACTAAAGTCGACTTCGTAAAGTTTGGTGGAAATCCGTCTCGGCTCTTAAATCTTGGAAAATCAAATTAAATAGGAACTTAAAAATTTGGTACCATTGGTGAAAAATTTACGTCAGTAATATGAATTTAAACCTTTAAAAAACTCATTGATATCCTCCGTCATAAAATCGTTTAATTAATCCACGTATTGTAATCTTAATAAATTATAAGGCTATAAAAAATAAACGCTCTTAATAAATAAACAAACACATTCATCTTACATCTTACGTCTCATCTTTCATCTTTCATCTTACATTTCTTCACAAACATAACATCAAATAAAAAAAATATTCTGGTTTATTTAATCAGGATGTTTAACAAATTTTACTGCAAAACCTATATTTTCGTAATGTTCATTACATTGAATCAATATAAATGAAACTATGTTTTACAAGAGTTGAGATGCGGTACTGTAAGTCAATATTGAAGTCTTAAAAGCCGATAAATCATTAGTATAAATTAAAATAGTCATTAAATGCAATCTTTCCTTAGCACAGAGCAATTGCCAAAACAGTCCGCGGAACACAGAGTCCCGGCCTTGACATCAAACCTCGGATATTGTCACGGAATTGCGGTGCCCAGAGCAAGGTCCGTCTCCAAATGTCACGGTGATCATCACTGATAATTCATCCGATATTGCATTTTCCCTGTTTCCAGACAATTTTCATCCGTATGGAGACGGACATTTCCAAGATATTTTTATGCAACAGCTGTTGAACGGCACTCTCTCATAAAACTGCGAGGAAACTGTCAAGGCCACCAAGGTTTATAGCTAAAGATAGTAAGCAGGTTGGAGTAACGGGGAATTATGTTTAGACTATATTTAGCTCGGTTATTATGTTTATTTTTTCTTTCTCTTTTTGAGGCTGACTTGGTTTTGCTTAGTCTCTGTCGTTCTAAAACTGATATAAAAGTTTAGTTATAAAGTTATGAAATATAGAGGCATTGGCTCAAATGAAAAATATTTATCATGTGTAACTATTATCAACACTTTATGATGGATAATTAAATAAATATTGTAATATATTAAGATTATTTATTATTTAAAAATCATACCTATCTCGTAAAGTTGATCTTTTAAAAAAAATATTAAAAATTAACTTTAATAATACAATTTCTTATAAACTGATTTAATTTTATTAGATTTATTTTATTTTTTTAAACGTTTTTAAAATAGAGGCCTATTAGGAAAATTGAAGTTTCACCAATCCTCGTAAGAGCGTTTTGTTTTAAAAATGTCTAAAATGTCTAGTTTGAAACTCATCATGAAATGACTTTTAGTATTTATATCTTTGGATCTCCTTTAATAATCATTATCCTTTAAAACATTTCCTCAAGAATATTTGAGATGAACAAAAACACTTTAATCTGGTCGAGTATCAATATAACATGCACAATTTCTTAGAAAATCCTTCACAAGGATTAAATTTAGTTTGATTTGCTAGTTTTAAATTTAGCTGATTTAAATGTTATGGGACTATTTTTGTCACAATAAAATATAAATCTATAAAACGTTAAATTAGATAGCTAAAATTAGTATACAATTACTATGTACTATCATTGTCATGGTTGTTGCTCTATAATTCAAAACTAGTATGAAAAAAAGAAAAGTAAACTCGCTTTCACGAGCTGCCCTCTAGCGGTGTTAAGAGTAAAACAATGATTGATCACAACCTAATCACCATCAGAATGGAATGACGAGTCCGGGCTGATCGACAGTTCTATTGACCGGAGGTTCTATGGGCACAATAGACTCTTCACATTGTGCTGGGATTGAGCTGCTGATTGAATCTTGTTTGGACAACACCTGCTGATTAAGTTCCAAGGTCAGTTGTAATCGCGGTCTCAAGGTCAGAGCTCATCTCCCGCAGTGACGTCATCGTCGTGTAGGAAGCGTAGGAGGTGACGCGTAGGGCCTACCACGTACAACGTGGTTAGACGATTATACTAACCAGGAAGAATAAACTACGGAAGAGAACTGATAGTTACTAAAATATACTGCATTTACTTCCCTTTGGGAAATAGCTTAGATCATGGATATGTCTAAAGGGAATGTTTCCAGTTCTAACTATACAGATGTCCTTATACGAGTAAGATGACGTCAAGAATCAAGAATCAAGAAGTTTTATTGCCGTTGATCAAGTACAGAACAAGAAATAGGCATTGTCACAAGTACATAAAACTAATCATAAAACTTAATTTAAAAAATACTTTGTTGAGTAATATGGATTGTTTACAAGCCAGGAATATAGTCTCACCTTAAAAGTAGCCAGAGGAAGCTGTTTAAGAGAGTCAGGCAACTTATTATAAAACTTCACACAGTTAATTTTGAATGAGTTACCTGTAATTAAGTGACGTCACTAGCAATATGACGTCACTGTTTCAAGTATAGAACGACAGATTACCAATACCCCGCCCCCTTGAGAGCTAAGACACATCCATGTCAAAAAAATCCTCACTGAAACATATTTTTTTATTTTCTCATGGCTTGAAAGCTATATTTATAACTTTTAAAATTTTCTTTATACAACGTATAGTTCACATCCCACAAGAATATTGCAAAAAAATGAAGTATTCTTAATGGAAAAAACAGGCGAATCAAACGATTATAAACTAATATACAAAAGTAAAAACCGAATAGTTTCAAAAGTAAACTTCAACAGAATGATATAAAACAAAAAAATGTTTCACGGTAGCACAATGGAATAAACTAATTGTTGTATACATGAAGAAAAATTTAACTATAATATTAAATAATTCGAAATTTTAGATTTGAAATGATTTTCAAACGGCATGCGTTATTAGGTCAAAAATATTCATTAATTCAAAATTGTCAAACGCGCTGAACTCTAGGAGTTTGTTATTCATTGCAGACAAAATTACACATAAGTTACGCAAACGACTACAATTTATTTTACGTAATATTGTAAAGCATTAATAACATTGCATTCTCCATAGTTTTTTCACCTCTTAAATAATTTTTGTGTATAGCTATACAATGTTCAAAAAATTCCAATTAAAATGAGTTTGTTGGTTTCGTTCAATTTTGATAACATATCAAATGAAGATTACTTAGGTTTAATATACTATTATTCTTAACTCGTTAGTAAGTCGTATAATTTAATTTGTTTGAAAGCATTTATCTATATAATGTCGTATCCACAAGCCTCCCCTGACCTTGATCAAGTCGTTGTTCTTAGTCGCGCCGCGGGGCACTTGGCCACCATCCCGCTCCTGACAGATATCGCGTCAATACATTTCAAACGTTATAGTCTTCGTTTGGTTTTCAAAATATTGTTATCAAGGCCGTGGATGTTTTACAAAGGCAAAACCACTTAACAGGCGCGTTCTTGGTTGTTTGCAAAACTAATGAAACCGCAGATAACATAAAGTTAAGGGATACGCTTTTGTCTTCCATAAAAATAAGGAGACTTTTAAACAATATTGTTTAGGATAAGCTGTAAACATTAGAAGAAACAGTACAACATTTAAAATGTGTCGTTTATTCAATGAAGTAACTACGTGCCAAGTTAAAAACTTAAACTTGGCATTGAGTTTTCCTTTTCTGAATACTACTAGCTTCATTACAGGTTATATATTTGTACCGACGAGGCGAATGTCTACTGACTAAGGCGGATGTCCCTAGTTGTATTACCGTTACCGTACCGATGTGATGGATGGCCATTATATTCACTAAAGGTGCCGTACTGATGTGACGGATGGCCACTATCTTCACTAAAGGTGCCGTACCGATGTGACGGATGGCCACTATCTTCACTAAAGGTGCCGTACCGATGTGACGGATGGCCACTATCTTCACTAAAGGTGCCGTACCGATGTGACGGATGGCCACTATCTTCACTAAAGGTGCCGTACCGATGTGACGGATGGCCACTATCTTCACTAAAGGTGCCGTACCGATGTGACGGATGGCCACTATCTTCACTAAAGGTGCCGTACCGATGTGACGGATGGCCACTATCTTCACTAAAGGTGCCGTACCGATGTGACGGATGGCCACTATCTTCACTAAAGGTGCCGTACCGATGTGGCGGATGACTGCGGAACGGATAGGTTTCACGGTCCACAGCAGCGGTCAACCAAGGACATTCCTTGCTCTTGTTCCACTGGACCGGAACACAACGGGGAAACTCAGGATTCATAACGCTCTCACGGTTGGAATTCAGATTGAATTTTATAATTGGATTCATAAATTCTCCGCCGTCTTGTTTTAAGGGGATTAAAAAATCTTTATTAAAATTTAGCAAATCGACGAGGAAGTTTAAATTTCCATAATACGCTTATGCGAAAACTTCCGTATAAGTCAATTAAACTACGGTAAAGATAAATAGTCATAAAATCTGTGGATTTAAAAAACCTTGCAATTTTATCAATAAAATATTTTTAGTCAAAAGTACCCAACAGTTTTAAATATATATAGTTGATTATGTAATTCACAACTTAGGGCTGCTAATAATATTGTTATTATGAAATTAAATAAACTTGAGCACCCTTTAAACATTTTATTTTTTATAGAATACACGACACGTGTATTCAACACGTGTTTCGAAGCTAAGTTTAATTTCACAGTGTACTTGAAATAAAAACATAAAAAAATGATTAAGGGTGCTCAAGCTTATTCAATTTCATAATAACAATATATAAATAAATAAATAAATATATATAGTATATATTTATGACCTTCAACCCTTCTTACCCCTTACCGTTTGATCACATGGGGCTGAAAGATCCAGTCAAATTGTCGGACAAAATTTCTTGGTCTGAGACTGACTTTAGAATAGGACACTTTAGTAATAATTATTATTAGACCATTTTTGTAACCGAGATATACGAGAGGTGAAGGAGTGTCGGTCTCGAGAGAGGAGTGCCTCCACACGGTGTCATGCTCGGCAGACGCTGTGGTCGGGATCCGCGCCGCGACGCCCGGAGACGCCACGATTACCCGACCGAGACCAGCGGGCGGTAATTATCTTTTTATTAACCCACCAACCCTGCGTGACGGTTTTTACCAGATGGTTCCCGGACCGTGGTGGCGAAAAACGATAAATACTGGGAAAAAGCATGCAAAATCTGAGACTTGACCTTCATGGTTGGGTGGCGACGATGAGGAATATCAAACAGGCAATCCTAAGGTAAAACTGTGGTTTTGTATAGGATACTGATGACTGGTAGAGAGGTTGTAGCTTTTGGCATGGAGGAGTAAAATATTGTAGTTTATCTCTGTGTGTTTATTGGCTTTGTTTTCTGTTTTTGTGTCTTTCGACGCCTCTCGGCATTCTTTAACGTTTTAATGGGAAACGGCTTAATAGATTTTGTATGAAGGTCAATGAAAAACTACTTTACCTAAATAGCACGAAAATACATAAGTTAGCTTCTAAAGGATAATATTTACTGAGAGTGTCAATTATAAAACAAAAAAATCATACTTTATGTAATAAAATACTTTCAGTGTTTTTTTTCAATTTACTTAACTCATCTCAGAGTAAAAAAAATATCTAAATGAACACAAATACATTGTTCAAAAATTTCAAAAATGGAAGTTACTAACTTTAGGAAAATCTTTTATTCAAAATATAAAAAAAACATACAGAATCCATTTTTCAGAATCATACCTGATTCTAGAAAATTTGGTGTTTTTAAGTACAGTGCTAGTCTTGCAGGTATGGTAGGTGTAATTGGTGTAAATAGTAGGTTTAACAGTGGTTGAGTTGTAGAGAAAATTGCAATTTTAGACTAGCAGAGAGCGGTTTAATTACGGATTTAAAAAATCTATTGAAGTTAAACTTTAAATAAAATATGATCTTAACATTTGAAACTTTCATATTGCGAAATTTTGACATTTCGTTTTTAATTTCAGAGATAGTTCATTTATAACAGTTAAGTAAAAAAGTAACTAATTATTTTTACATTTACACTCATAACTGATGAACCACAATTTCTAGGTGGAATTTTGGATATTTTATAACACAACTGATGAAGGATAATATAACAATTTAATGTGTAATGTTTAAATGTGTATAGCAGTATATTACGAATAAATGTCATCAGCTTAATTCTGGTTTAAACGCACTCAAATACCGATTCGCTTTTAAGCGACAAAATAAATTATACCAGCACAATTCCAATATCCACCTTGCACCATAAATCGTTGCAAGACAACTCTCGAGCCCGGCGTAACATCGACTCGCCGACCCAATAAACTCCGGCCAAGGACCCTCGTAAATGTACTCCAGTATTCGCTAACGAGCCGCAGGATCGCCGAGACTTCAGATTGTTCCTTCTTCGTCGCGCACAAGTCTGTCACGCACAAGTTCAAGGTCGAGGAAATAATCTGTGCGAACAAATTGTGGACACGACTCAGCTCATCCTGGCCTTGACGGTAATCAAGGGTTCTAAACCGCACCGCGAGCAGCGCTGCGGTCCCAAGACTGCCACCTACAATTACCGACCCATCGCACTATTACTGTGTTTCCCAAAGGAAGCAATTGGACGAAATCGTTGGTTTTGTGGTGATTAACCGAATAGACAATACTAATGGTTCTCGTGGTTTTTAGCTTGCTCAGTGGTCTTTTGTTAATTGTCTTTTTATGGTTCGTTAAATTTGGGTAAATAGCCGGTTAAACTGGTGATGAACGGGTTAGGAAATCTTTCCACGATTAACTTCGTAGTTAATTTATTGCTAGATCACTCTATATAAACATTTCCATCCAAAAAATATTTGTATTTATTTCCATGTGGGAAATGGGTTAGATCATTTAAGCTCATCTAAAAAGCTGTTCTCATTCATTTACATTAAAAATTCAATACAATATCTCTATAGTTGGTAGTTTCTATGGAAACCAACACCCCTGAGAGATAAGACATATCCATGTCAAAACTCTAGTTATTTGTTTCTTGGATACTTATTAAGGCAGAGGTATTCAGAGTTTCATAGTGTACATGTATAAAAATGTATAGAACAGAAATATAAAATTTGTTTATGAGTTTCGCGAGTGAACCACAAAAAATGTGATATTTAAACGAAAACCCTATTTAATCGTATATCAAACCACGTTACAATCAGGATTGTATATATGAAATGTTAAATATTTAAGTTCTCATAATATTAGTATTTTTTAGACCAGTCATATTCAAAACTGAACGTTGTCAATTATGTCGAAGTATCAAATTTAGATCCAATCCGAGTGAGGGAAAGTGTGAAGGGAATGTGGCCAATGAGCTATAGCTACAGCTGACCACCGAGTCACGGCTAGTATAACGTGAGCACACAAGAAGACGTGATGTTACGTAAAATCTATAATCAATTCGCGACTGTATCAGCTTCTTAGCGGAGGATGTCCTGATCTCCGACACGGACATGATACTCTTCCTACTTTTACATTGAGGAAGAACAAAGGATATCATGTGGTTTAGTGACGTGCTTAATAAGGTGAAGAATCTTTCTACATATAAAGGTATATGAAGAGAATTAAATTCAATTTAATTAGAATTTGTACACACAAAATCAGATCAAGGAGTAGGATATTATGTCCATATTTTTGTGCTCTGAATATTTTAGAAATACTGTACACTAGGTTATACTGTTCTATTTAGTAATATTATTATGGCATGCAAATAAATTTCACACTATATAAAGCCAATTTCTATATTTTAAGTCATACATTAATCTGCCTTATCTCTATGTATAAAATGTACGTATGTATGTATGCCCTTTATGCGTTGCCAAACTACTTATCCGATCGCCATGGAATTTCAGGAAGTTGCCCTATATGTGTCCGGGAAGGTTTTAGCGAAAAATTTTCAAAAACTCCATAAGTTTCTTTTTTTGGCATTTTAAATGTCTAATGTTAACCTTATTGGGACTAAATTTGTTTACAAATCTACAATCAAAACATTTTATTTCTTAAGCTACAGTTGTTTGGTTTACTTTCCATTTGCAATATGCTTAACTATCCAATGCCATCTGAATCATTCATTAACGTAAAACTATGAAGTAAATATGTGCTGTACAAAATGAACAACTTTATTCACCACGTTAATAGCTTACGGTTTTTGGGGATTATGTATTAATATTTTTTATTTTCTGATTTAAAGTCACGCGTTTATAAGCTGGCCAAAAAATAATTACAATGTTTACACGTATTACGTTTATTATAATAATAAGCTGTATATATTTCCTATAAAAGCCGTAATACAGTTAGGTTTGGTTTGGGTTTAGGTTGGATTAGATAATTGTGAATCATTCCACTCAGATATTTTTTTGTTTTGTGAGAATGTTATTAAGATGTCTTATCGTTTTAGTATTGTTATTAGCTAGCCCGTGTCTCAGAAGATCTAATCTTTTATAACGAAGCCGTAATGCTATTCAATTTCAGAATATAACCAATCTTAAAGTTAACACATATTTAGTGTTACGAAGGCGTTACGAAGTTCGCCGGGTCAGCTAGTTTATTTTATAAAATAATCCTGCTTTTGAATCCAAATTTTTTTGATATGACTGACAAAAATAGTAATTCAGCTTTATATAAAATACATGAAATTGAACATTTATTAAAACTATACTGTATTATGTATGTCATGTTGGAAAACAACGGAATAGTGGGGAGTTTGTAAGATATACTAACAACAACGTATATAAAACTAACTACATCCTATACATACTAAATATTCAGTACCGATTTCTCAACAACCTGTTAAAAATATTTTAATCGCTGAAGTTCATTCTTATTCGATGACTAACAAAGTGTAGTCTACATTACGTGGTCACATATTTATCATTTGCTTCTGGTAATAGTGAAACCATTGCAAGTAGTTTATTAAACCTCAATTCACTTTGGGCTTCTGATATAACAAGCTATTCGGAACTGTGACTGCGTCCACATCCTCGACCGCTCCAGGAGCAGGAACAAGTCCAGTTCCGGTCCACAGCACGGCTCAACCGCGCAGACGTGTTGTTCGACGATTTTAACGGTCTCTACTGACAAAAGAGGGAAAATGGGGAATCCGTTATACCTGAACTACCACCTGTTATCGACACTATCTGATGGATAAGAAGGCTAGAACTTACTTAAAATCTGATAAGAATTGTTTCTTGTCTGGTGCGAAGGATGGGATGAAATTGAAGGGCCCTTTACTCGAAAAAAATTACTTCAACCAAACTTATGCGAACCCCGACCTACCAACTCATCCAAACTATCAACGTCGACTAAATCATCGGTTAAAAGGACACCAAAACAACGATAAATCTATATTTGTTCATTAATTAATGACCTGGAACATGAACCTAGTCCTTGTCAGAAACCTAAAATGTATCACCCTCAGGACAACTATACGCACCAACTTTTTGTGCCTTGTTTCGTTTTGTGTCTTTTAACGTCTTAAGGCTTTGACGTATTGATGGGGAATAGCCCGAACTTAGACCTAACGTCGACATTTTGTTAGGAAGCATTATTAATTTATCAAAAAACTGACTTTTGAGGATAGGCAGTTGGAATGTTATTTTAAATAGGCATACACAATAAAGTAGATAAAGAGTTTAGAACTAAATAACTTGATTGAATTTTCAAACATAATTCATTTATGTAACAAGAAGAATAAGTGTAACAATTTTATATAAGTAAACAACCTGTTGTAAAACATGTTCGATGGGATGTATCAAAGATAAAGGTAATTGCTTGTATAGCACGTGTTCAATTTAAACTACATAAAATCAAAATTGGCACTTCCACCTTATTATTATTGATAAAATCGACCGATCGATCAAACGGAGGGTGAGCCAGACATCGAAAATCCCAACCAGGTGTGCGAGTTTAAGATACCATCAATGATTATCACAGCCAATTATTGGATGAAATATTGATTCTGACCTGTTTACGATCTACCAGGATGTAAATGTAATTAATCGAACTTGTTCTGGAAAAACGCGTTTTTCTCGTAGTACTAATTATTTTTTAAATTACATTAGTCATGTGAAAACTAATTTTTAAATTAGGTAAGTAATTTAATTGATTTATGATATGCTTTATAATATGCAATTATTAATTACATAGAAAATATATTAAGTAAAAATTACATTAAATCTATGCGAAAAATCAACGTCACTTTAACCAGACTAGCCGTCCAGACCAGGTCCAATATTAGTAAGATTGGTCATTGATTTTAAACCTATTTCGAAATAATACTATATTAAAAAGTTATTTTAACCTTTAACTCATTTTAAAAATGCTATAAACATGGTCTAACAATGATATAAATATGGTTTAATTTATTTGATTGCAAAGTAATGCTAATTAATGAACCACGGGTATTCATTATTTTCTTTTTACTGATTTGTTTAGGATTTCAGGTTTACATTTTGGTATGATAATCTTTCTTCTTTAAACTGAATCTTACAAACCGTACAAAGAACGGGCTTACTGCTAGTTTACGTATAAAAAGCTTATTAATTATATTACATGAACACATTTTTTCAAACCTTCAAAAGACCTATTGAGAAAAGCAGTTTTGTTTCTTCGGATACTCTTTTGTTTTTATTTGAATCTTCATAAATGCAATGTTAAGTGTTTTGTTTATCAAATTATCATTACAGACACCCAATCACTTACGTTTTACACATAAATTAGTAATTTTTGAAAAACTTAAAAGAATTCTATCAAACCGTTTTCTAGATCAATAATCAATAATATAATATCAAAGAGATTAAAAAAATTATATCGTTGTTGACTGTCACTTCTATAGTCGAGTCGATTAGTTTGTCCGGGCCCCGTCAGAGGTCGTGATCGCAGGAAGTTCCACGGAGCGAATTGCACAAAGCCGCCAAAATGGCGTTGCGATCACCGCGGCGCGTCCAAGGTTGTGACGACAGTCGCTAGTCGCTGCCGCAACGCCGGCTCTGGGGTTGGGCATACTATTCACAATCTATGTTAAACTAATACTTTATTAAAATAATTAAATTCAACCATATCCATCCCAGTAGATATTTCTTCCAACATTTCTGTGAGAGGCCGTGCGGGTGGATTTATACATGGATATGTCTTAGCTCAGGGGTAGGGTATTGGCAATCCGTCAGACCAAAATTTGAAACTGAACTGACTTTATATGGTTATAAGCACAGCTGTTAAAATGAACTGAAAACATTACTTTTAGACAAATCCATGATCTAAGCTATTTCCCAAAAAGAAAGTAAGTACATAATTTTTGAGGAGAAATAAGTTTACTAATGTGCACCACCAGCGAGGAAACTGGTAAACTGGTACAACCCCGTTGTGTAGGACATTCGCTCACTAAAACCCTGCACCGCAGGCTGATTCTTGACTTGGAAGAACCTACGTCAAGTATTACGTATTAGGTGGAACCTCGTAATTGAATCTAAAATGGCTACATCTTCTTGTTAATCACTTTCTTCTAAAATAACTAAGATGGTCATAATCTTATCTTTTATATCTCTTGAGAACTTTCTTGGAAAAAAAGTGATACGACGCCTTCTCAAGATACATCGGGACCAGGTAATCAGGCGAAAGGGATTCTACCTTAAGGTTAGGAATATTTAATTCTTAACTAGACAGGAATCTGTCTTTCAAACTGACATACTATAGACCTAATTGTTTTCACTTTCAGCTATGTATGCAATATTTGAGATAAGAAGGCTAGAACTTACTTAAAATCTGATAAGAATTGTTTCTTGTCTGGTGCGAAAATGAAATTGAAGGGCCCTTTACTCGAAAAAAATTACTTCAACCAAACTTATGCGAACCCCGACCTACCAACTCATCCAAACTATCAACGTCGACTAATCATCGGTTAAAAGGACACCAAAACAACGATAAATCTATATTTATTCATTAATTAATGACCTGGCAACATGAACCTAGTCCTTGTCAGAAACCTAAAATGTATCACCCTCAACCTGACAACTATACGCACCAACTTTTTGTGCCTTGTTTCCTTTTGTGTCTTTTAACGTCTTAAGGCTTTGACGTATTGATGGGGAATGGCACAAACTTCGACCTAACGTCGACATTTTGTTAGGAAGCATTATTAATTTATCAAAAAACTGACTTTTGAGGATAGGCAGTTGGAATGTTATTTTAAATAGGCATACACAATAAAGTAGATAAAGAGATTAGAACTAAATTGATTGAATTTTCAAACATAATTCATTTATGTAGCAAGAAGAATAAGTGTAACAATTTTATATAAGTAAACAACCTGTTGTAAAACATGTTCGATGGGATGTATCAAAGATAAAGGTAATTGCTTGTATAGCACGTGTTCAATTTAAACTACATAAAATCAAAATTGGCACTTCCACCTTATTATTATTGATAAAATCGACCGATCGATCAAACGGAGTGTGAGCCAGACATCGAAAATCCCAACCAGGTGTGCGAGTTTAAGATACCATCAATGATTATCACAGCCAATTATTGGATGAAATATTGATTCTGCCCTGTTTACGATCTACCAGGATGTAAATGTAATTAATCGAACTTGTTCTGGAAAAAACGTGTTTTACTCGTAGTACAAGTTACTTTTAAAATTACATTTAGTCATGTGAAAATTAGGTAAGTGATTTAATTGCTTTATGATATGCATAAAGCATAATATCATATATAATATGCAATTATTAATTACATAGAAAATATATTAAGTAAAAATTACATTAAATCTATGCGAAAAATCAACGTCACTTTAACCAGACTAGCCGTCCAGACCAGGTCCAATATTAGTAAGATTGGTCATTGATTTTAAACCTATTTCGAAATAATACTATATTAAAAAGTTATTTTAACTTATAACTCATTTTAAAAATGCTATAAACATGGTCTAACAATGATATTAATATGGTTTAATTTATTTGATTGCAAAGTAATGCTAATTAATGAACCACGGGTATTCATTTATTTTCTTTTTACTGATTTGTTTAGGATTTCAGGTTTACATTTTGGTATGATAATCTTTCTTCTTTAAACTGAATCTTACAAACCGTACAAAGGACGGGTTTACTGCTAATTTACGTATAAAAAGCTTATTAATTATATTACATGAACACATTTTTTCAAACCTTCAAAAGACCTATTGAGAAAAGCAGTTTTGTTTCTTCGGATACTCTTTTGTTTTTATTTGAATGTTCATAAATGCAATGTTAAGTGTTTTATTTATCAAATTATCATTACAAACACCCAATCACTTACGTTTTACACATAAATTAGTAATTTTTAAAAAACTTAAAATAATTCTATCAAACCGTTTTCTAGATCGGTGTGCAAGCACGGAGGCTTACACATTCATTTTAGAGTATGAGATAAATATCAGAGAGATTAAAAAAATTATATCGTTGTTGACTGTCACTTCTATAGTCGAGTCGATTAGTTTGTCCGGGCCGTCAGAGGTCGTGATCGCAGGAAGTTCCACGGAGCGAATTGCACAAAGCCGCCAAAATGGCGTTGCGATCACCGCGGCGCGTCCAAGGTTGTGACGACAGTCGCTAGTCGCTGCCGCAACTCCGGCTCTGGGGTTGGGCATACTATTCACAATCTATGTTAAACTAATACTTTATTAAAATAATTAAATTCAACCATATCCATCCCAGTAGATATTTCTTCCAACATTTCTGTGAGAGGCCGTGCGGGTGGATTTATACATGGATATGTCTTAGCTCAGGGGTAGGGTATTGGCAATCCGTCAGACCAAAATTTGAAACTGAACTGACTTTATATGGTTATAAGCACAGCTGTTAAAATGAACTGAAAACATTACTTTTAGACAAATCCATGATCTAAGCTATTTCCCAAAAAGAAAGTAAGTACATAATTTTTGAGGGGAAATACTAATGTGCACCACCAGCGAGGAAAATGGTACACCCCCGTTGTGTAGGACATTCGCTCACTAAAACCCTGCACCGCAGGCTGATTCTTGACTTGGAAGAACCTACGTCAAGTATTACGTATTAGGTGGAACCTCGTAATTGAATCTAAAATGGCTACATCTTCTTGTTAATCACTTTCTTCTAAAATAACTAAGATGGTCATAATCTTATCTTTTATATCTCTTGAGAACTTTCTTGGAAAAAAAGTGATACGACGCCTTCTCAAGATACATCGGGACCAGGTAATCAGGCGAAAGGGATTCTACCTTAAGGTTAGGAATATTTAATTCTTAACTAGACAGGAATCTGTCTTTCAAACTGACATACTATAGACCTAATTGTTTTCACTTTCAGCTATGTATGCAATATTTGATATTAGACAAGATGTTTATATCGATTAACTTTGGTTGCTACACTTCTCATACAATTTTGAACCATAAGTGTGATGAAATATTTATGCAACTAGTAGTTATGCACTACAGTCCACAATCGGTGATCGCTCCACTTGAGCCATGCCAAGGCAACATGGCAGATTATATCATATTGTACCACCAGGGGCGCTGTAACCCGCCTTACAATGATCCTAATTAATGATACTATCCAACTTGAGTCAACAAAGAGGCAAAATAGTGTTTAGTCACTCTACCTTCGTCTCTTATGTTTGTAAATTCTGATAAAATACCTACATAGTGCGTAGCTTGATTTTAAACTGTAATAGTGATCACATCAATCATTTAAATGATGTTTCATCTTTGTAATTAGTGTTGCCCACATCGATTTAAGTGTAGAATACTAGCTGGTCAATATTCCTGCAATTAAATATTCGTCTCATGTTCACGTAGACTCAAAGTCGAAGTTTATATTTATACTTCGTGTGAATTTTCGACAAGGAACGTGTAAGAATGAACAAATGCCTGAACGGCATATTTGACATTTCAAGATGTATACAATAGAATGAAGTCACGCAACAAATATTAATTGAATTTTTTTAAATCAAATTTTTATTGAATTAAAATCATGTGTGTGGTTAAAAAAACTCCTAGTTTCGGGATAGAAATCTTGAATACATAATAATAATTTACATTTTTGATAATTGTTTTCTTTTTTCAATTTCAAGCATGGATTCATAATTTACATTTTTTTAAATTAATAAAGTAATTTTGAAAATATGGTCAATTATATCTTTAATTTTATAATTAATGTATGTAAACACCAAAACATAAGATACTAATTGCGAAGTGGTTAAATAAAAACAATCAATCTGGCAGTTACTGGTCCTTTCTTTTTAATGGTAATTCTTACTATAGTGCGTTTTGATTTTTAAGATAAAAAAACAGGTTTATAGAAACACCAGAAATTGTATTGAATTTTTTATGTTCAGCTCGTTTAAAACTGAAAGCATTCACTTTCAACATCATCTACCTATTTCCGCATAGGTACGTAAATACAAAGTTTTCGTATGACGACATCGTCGTAAGCTACAATATTACCAGGATTTGCATAAACAAAAAATAATAAATTGAAAATTGTTAAAATCTAAAATTAGTTTCTAAAACATTGTGTTTGATTTTACTCCTAACGCCGATTCTGGAGGATAATAATAATTTACATAGTAATATTAATCCGTCAGGTTAACTTTTTTGCAAAAAATAAATACGGAAGAACAGGATTCAAATAAGAATATAATGACATTAATGTTACATTTTAATCTATTAATAAAGTAATACAAATCGAATATATCTTGAAATCACAATTATAAAAATCTTTTGGACTTTTAATTTGCAAAGAAGTGTTATGTTGAAATACTCAAAACATACTCGTACTCGATTGCGAAGTCCGTTGAAATAAAAAATAATTTCAACTGTCCTCAGTGCGTTTAATGGCGTATTACTATAGTAATCATCAAAATGAGGCAAAAACAGGTTTATGGTGTAATAAACCTAAAATTCTATTTTAGGGTTTATGGGTTCACCTCGTCGTTAAAAAGTCGAGCAGACGCACTAAGGGTTCAACAATCATGACCTATTCGCGCAATAGGTACGAGCACATGTACCCTCGTATTATACTGCATTTCTCCTTGTAACGTCCTAAAAAAGTATGAGTATTTGAAAACAAGGATTAAAATATATATAAAAGAGTTCTGAAAAATCCTAGAACAAGCAGTGGAATAAAGTATAAAGCACATTGATGCTACCTGAAATACACCAAGGTTTTACTCACTAAAACGCCGCTGGAGGTGAAAATGCTTAAACTCACCTGAAACAAAAGGATAACATTCAATTTAAGCTAAAAAAAAATAATTTTAAAACTGTATATATTTT
This sequence comes from Nephotettix cincticeps, assembly GCA_023375725.1. Taxonomy (NCBI): domain Eukaryota; kingdom Metazoa; phylum Arthropoda; class Insecta; order Hemiptera; family Cicadellidae; genus Nephotettix; species Nephotettix cincticeps. Next base: position 119,973,497 of record CM041791.1, read on the forward strand.
ATAAATGTTTATACAATTTAGATTTTTTATCGCTCTTTATGCAATACACTTTAAAATGGCACTTAATTTTAAAAATCGATCGTCGTTAAAAAGTCGAGCAGACGCACTAAGGGTTCAACAATCATGACCTATTCGCGCAATAGGTACGAGCACATGTACCCTCGTATTATACTGCATTTCTCCTTGTAACGTCCTAAAAAAGTATGAGTATTTGAAAACAAGGATTAAAATATATATAAAAGAGTTCTGAAAAATCCTAGAACAAGCAGTGGAATAAAGTATAAAGCACATTGATGCTACCTGAAATACACCAAGGTTTTACTCACTAAAACGCCGCTGGAGGTGAAAATGCTTAAACTCACCTGAAACAAAAGGATAACATTCAATTTAAGCTAAAAAAATAATTTTAAAACTGTATATATTTTATAAATGTTTATACAATTTAGATTTTTTATCGCTCTTTATGCAATACACTTTAAAATGGCACTTAATTTTAAAAATCGAATGACCAAAAAAGATTTTATTCTAGTCTTACTAAAGCATTGTTGTAAGAGTTCTAATGTTTCTACGGTGTTAGAAATAAAGATTTTATTAACAGGAGTTTTTTGCGTTTTCTGAAAAAAACTAGGCAATCTTTTAGTAAGGTATATTTATCTCCAAAACCACAACGGATAGCTTCATATTTTTTTGACATGGATATTTCTTAGCTCGGTGGGTATTATCAATCCGTCAGCAGAACGTGTTTTGGATCTTAGGATATTGGTACCTAAATTACATTATGTTTACAAGGGCTAAAATAGAGACAACCGGGGAGTCGGTTGTCTCTAATAAAATAAATAGATAGTCTCTAAATAGATTATACTAAAAAGTTTTTAAGACGATTGACAACAATGAGAACATTTATTCTATTTTGTAGCATTTAACTGTCTGTAAAAATATTTTTCTAGAAATAATTAATTAATCAAAGTAAGGTTCAATTATATAAGCTACATGAAAAAAAATATTTAAATTGAGAATAATTTGTATGGCAGGCAAGTAATAAAAATCCGCTATACATTAAAACTGTTGAAATATTTTACCGAATTCTCCGACTGGTGAAGTCAATGCAACTATTGCACCAGCGCAACCCAACATTCTAACACGTTGACCTGACGTTATAAAACACACCAGTAATATCTCCAGGAGAGAAAATTTAGGCACCGTTAAACAACGATCCCACGATAGTCCAAACGACGCGCTAAAAACGCTATAAACAGAGAGACGAGGAAAAGGAAGAGCCTTAACTGATGTTTATAACACGTTAAGTGCGAAATGAGCGAACTGTCGCTCAGCGCGGATACGTGCGTGAGAATATTTTGATGTGATACTTTATACAAACGACTTGTGCGTGCTGGAGATTCATTCGTTTAAAATTAAAGTAAAAGTTTAACGTTTACGGCCTTAGATTTTCTGCTCATAAACATATATACATTTTTTCCCAACCAACTCCTCTTCAGTTAAATGAGACATCGATATGGTCTGAGTTTTATGTCCTCCTAAAAGCTATATGAATAGATTTTGGGCGATTTGAATCAGTTGATAAAACAGTGCGTTATTTGAGTGAATATAGAATTGGTTATATTTCCTAGACAATTGATTTAACAGACTTATTGTAAAGTACATTAATAAACTTTGATCATAAATCGTAGATGAAATATCTAGCACGTAGTTTGTAACAAAGTAACCTTTTAAATGGCAAAACCTTCTTATGACAAACGGTTTTCCTTGAATAAAGGTAAGTCATAATCAAGCTGTATCAGTAAAATTAATTAACATTTATAGGCTACACTTTCATACTTCAGAAAAAAGATAACAATTTAATTTAAGTTTCTTTCACCTAACCACCAATAATCTTACCAAATATCATGGACGATTAGTTTTCACACGGATATTGATTAAAGTGTGCAATTACAAGGTATGTAAAAAGGTTACTCATCTCGATATTATCTGAATATCCTTATCTTAAAACATAAATATGTAATAACATGCTTGAAATCATCAATTTCATCCCATGAGAATTAAACCCCTGGCAATAACAATCTTGCGATCGTTCTACTCCTCAACCAATCTCAGCCGATTGACATTTCACATCTGCCCTAACATTACCTGCCATAACATCCTCTTGAATATTCATTTTCAATCTGAACGCCTCGCAGCTCGATGAGATGGGTGATCTTTAACCCTCCATCGCGTAGATCGCGGTTGCAACGGAGGTTTCAGCATCGGATAACGAGAGGAGACACGAAAGGTTAGGGGAAGGTCGATCGTTGTTCGTTGCCGAAACCCAGAGTGGGTCTGAGGTCCGAGGTCCGAGGTCCAAGAGGAGAGTCATCCCGTTGATTGTTTGATGTGAGAAGTCATTCCGGAGTGATGAGAGATTCGTATGACGGGTGATGAGCATTTGTCTTCATTTTAGGCCACACGTTGCTACATTCCCTCTCCGCATTGTTGGCCACTCAATTGGGTAGGCGAGATGTTGCATTGTTGTTTCACAACCTGAAGTTCACGAGATCAATGCGAATTATATCCTCTGTCGTAACATTGTCTTTGTTTATCGCATTGTTACTTGACTTACGATGCAGTTGCTAACTATTAAAGTGAGATATTATTTTAACCCTTAAGTTTAGGCCGGTACCCATTATTTGTGATTTACTTTGAGATCTTGTCAAACTTGTTTATGTGGATTACTCGAAGAAATTTAACAAGGCTACTATTTATAATAAATTGGAGGTGAAATATATAACTACTTTGGGGAACAAGATTTTAAAGTAGTTCTATATTTGTATCTAGTTCTATTGCACGTGTCGAAATAAACCAAGTATTCTCTTAAGTCGATCTCTATATTTAAATAACATATTTCGGTTATTGTAAATACTTATTAAGTCCAGCAATGTGAGGTTACATTTTTCCCATTTGATTCCTGACGGATAATAAAACAGTATTTTTAGAACATTGACTATTTTTTGTTTATTGATATAGTTTTTTATTATTTTTAATTAATCATTTGGCGTTAAGTACGCTTTAACTTATTATTAGAGTAAAAATGCGAACCAGGGAATATATAATAGTTGTTTTTACTTTCAAAATCTAAAAATTCTAGATTAATTACGAAAAGAAATAATAGGTCTTGAAATTGAGGTTCTAAACCCCGGCAACTCCAATAAAACTCCGTTTTCATAATCGATCCGTTGCTATCGACCACAAACCTTTTACCGCCCATAACTTGCCGCCGATTTCGTGTCTGTTCGTGCTCCTTTCCCACCGTTCTACAATGACGGTAGATGGTAACAGTAACAGGTCATTGACCAAGGGTCATTGCAACCGATGAACAAACCATGGACTTTGACCACGAGTTAATGGTCTAGAATTCCGACAAGCAAATTATCTCATAAAGAAATTAAGTCTTATTTGTCTAGCCTGCTCTCAGCCTCTCAGTATTTTTCATACTAGGCTGTTCATTTAAAATTTTACTTAAGAATAGCTACACTAAAGTAGCCAGACTTATAAATTTAAATTAATTTAATTCCATCGTTAAAGTAACAGTTACTATTCAACTATGTACTTCAAGACTGGGCCTAATATTTTTCACTTCAAAGCCATTTCGCAAGGTAAAATATCGTAAATGAAATAGTATAATCAGGCCGTTTGTTTGTTTACCAAAAGTCGGAAATAAAGCGCATTCTAATTCTTTATCACGTCCTTATGGAGCTTTAGTATGTTTAATTATTTTCTAACCTGCTAAACCATTACATATGGTATCGATTATGAAAACGTGATACGTTCTGTGGCAAGGAAATTGCTATAATATTGAATTCAATCTCCAAAAGTGACCTCATACCGCAAAAAATCAAACTCTTTCACTGTAACACCAGGAAGATGATGGATATAAGTGTGTCGTAGTTGTATTGCGCAAAGGAGAACGGCCCCGAGCCGGTTCCTTGAGGAAGTCCGTACATCGTACAAAACCGCAGCGTGTGTCTGGACCCGCGGTCACCCCTGCCGGGTAACCGATGGGGTTTATGAAACCATCTGTCTCGGGCTAAACTGTTCCATTAGGCTGCCACTTTCGCTGACGGCTGCCTGTTTCAAGAATAAACAGTTTTAAGTTACGATACGGTGGATGGAAGAGGTAATATTTAACATTATTCTTTTCAGTATTATTTCTGTTTCTCCCTTTATGCTCACACACACATACAGGTACACTGATACTTTTTGTACATATGTTTTGTGTTGTTTTTGTTTGTTTTTAGGACGAATTACTATATTGCTAATGTGGTAGTATACTGGTCTTGAAAGAATAAAACTTTTTAGGCCTGTCTGCAGGCCTATTAATTTTTGGCACAACTGACTTAGATTTTTACGTGATCTCTTGTTACTACTTTTAAACCGAAAAAGTTTCTTAGAGATTAAAATTAAAATTTTACTTAACGGAAAGGTATGGACTAATGTTCTCTTTTATTTACAATTACTTTTAATGTGTTAGCTGAAATTAATACTGTATTACTCCATTAGTCCGCTCAGATGACCGCAAGTGTCGAAGTTATAACCAGAGAAAGCCACCTCCAGTGCTTAGAAAAAGTAATCGTCAGGTAATCCTCAGACGAAATCGACGAACTGAAATCAACCAAGACAAGATTTATCCAATGATTCTCAAGTCCATTGGGTAGCCTAGTAGCTCAGAAAATTGTTCCTAAATAGATTTCAAAATGAAATCACTGTTCCAGTAAATGAGCTAATTTACTTTGAACAACAATACTTACGTAAGACATTGCTAAATTAACTGTACGTCTAAAACAAAGAGAATCACATGTTCGTATGTGTAATTTGTTTCTTACACAATTGATAAATTATCAAACAATTTACCATAGCAATTATTATTTTCATGGTGGCTTTCTATAAACTAGTAGAGATTACGTGAAGATTTAGGAAGTGTCAAAGCTACAATTTATTTTTAACAAACACATCTTTGGGGAATGGTTAGAGCTGTTAGCTTTTTTATGACAAAACTTAAAATTGTTGTTGCATAATCTGTAGTACACAAAAATCCAATGTTTACCTACATGGATATTATCTATTGTACCTGAATATATATAACACAAATTAACACATTGAATTTATTCAGGCGGTCAAAATTTGATGATGTCCAGGCAGAGTATTTTTTAGTATTTCGAATGACTATCTTCCTAATTTAATGAGTATCTTCCCTAAAGTAATATATATGGGGGTTTCTGTTAAATTCTAATTCGTTATATGGTTAACTTCAAGGTTTGAGTGTCTCTGTAAAGCCTTCAAATCATTGAGTTGTTAGATTTGTTTTTATCCATCATAATTAGTCTATACATTTTATATAAGAAGTAAGTAAAAATACAAAACGATTTTCCAATATTTATGGAAATAATAAAGGCTACAGGGGCAAATGAAAACTGTATTTTACTGACCCTCTCGTAGTACCCGCATAGAAAGTCAAATATCATGTGAAACACACACAGCAATTGGCAGCCATATGGGTTATGGCGGGGAAAGTTATCACGAACTCTCTTATCAGCCCGACCTGTCATCACCACTTCCGGTGCCTCACGGGGGTCGAGATAATCTGATCTTTGTGGCACTTTCTTCGTGAGTAACGAGTTTGTCCGGATTGCCCCGAATAGGTATGAAGCAGCAACCAATTTGACCATGACGTAACCGATACGGTGATGCAAGTCAAAGGGTAATTGGACGATTCTTTACAATGCAAGACAACAGACCATGTTTGGGAAAGGTCTTTAGCTTAACATGACAATGGAGGAGAGCGTTATAGCTGTCAGACACTCGTTGTTTTATTAATAGGACGTGAAATTTGAAAATTAAAATTTGTTTGTTCAGTGACGATACAAAATTAATTTCATTTAACATTATTTTATTTGACTAGACAAGGTTATACTAAGGGATATTCATAAAATGAAAACAACCATTTCATCGATTATAAACAATTTTATTATCTAATAATTTATATTGATTCTTATTTTTAAAATGTTTGTCCACTTTCATTAATTTTTTATTGAATTAAAAATAAATATTTAGTCCCATTCTGTCATTCTGTCTATTTAGTCATTAATTCTGTTTATTTTAATTTGAAACAACTGAATCATCACTATTTCAAACGTACAGTATTTCACTTTGGGCGTTTATAAACCTTTAGTTTGCATTTTGATTTAAGGCATTAAATGCATACGAAATGTTATTATTTTCATACTAAATTATAAAAGAAGGAAATGTTTTGAATTTATTTTCTCATTATATTAAAACACTTGAATGATGTACACCAGCTTTGAACAATAGAAACAATGAGATATATCTTTACAAGTTCAAGACTGTTGGGAAACAACTAGGTTTTGAAATGGTACTGAAAGCATCATTCATCCCTTAATGCACATCACAAACAACACCAATCAAAACCAAACAATAGTCCAACATCTATAAAAGGCAAGGACCGATCCACATCCAGCCTTGGCCGGCCGCTCTCCTCTCCATCACGTCCCAGCAAACATCACACGTGTGCCAATAACAATAACGTGCCCATGAGGCGTTTATAAACCTTCAGTTTGCATTTTGATTTAAGACATCTGCATACGAAATGTTATTATTTTCATACTTAATTATAAAAGAGGGAAATGAATGTTTTAAATTTATATCTCATTATATTAAAACACTTGAATAGTGTACACCAACTTTGAACAATAGAAACAATGAGATATATCTTTACAAGTTCAAGACTGTTGGGAAACAACTAGGTTTTGAAATGATAATCAAAGCATCATTCATCCCTTAATGCACATCACAAACAACACCAATCAAAACCAAACAATAGTCCAACATCTATAAAAGGCAAGGACCGATCCACATCCAGCCTTGGCCGGCCGCTCTCCTCTCCATCACGTCCCAGCAAACATCACACGTGTGCCAATAACAATAACGTGCCCATGATCGACCCTTGTGGCACGCCAATTATGAAAACACAGCATTGACCCTTGAGGGACATCAATAATAAAACTCTCTGTGTTTGACCTTTGAAGGCACGTAGACAATATACAGGGTCGTTGTGGAACAACAATGAAGTGTACACAGCATACAAAGGTTGAACATTTCAAAGTTCAAATAAAATGAAAAATGACTTTATCTAAAAAGGCGAAGTTAGGACTAGCAAGTTCTCTCTACCACTTCACTCTCACTCTTCACTCTCTACTTATATCATAAAGGGAGAAAATACAAAAGTGTAATTAAAAAATTAAATTAACAAAAGATAAATATAAATTAAAGGAAACAAAACCAAAAACGAAAAAAATGCTAAAGCTATATAATAGCCTCATAATAATAATTAATTAAACATACAAATCTTGGAAACACCATTCATACCCTTTTTGCCCAAATCCCATCCGCAAGGTTGGCGTGAGGTTGGGTAGTGGAATTCTAACATAAACCAATAATAACATTATATTAAGCCTACTGTATTGGAAAATAACCTAAATAGCCTTAATCAGGCACGAAATGTTGAGTTGTATAGGAACTATGAAATTTTTGAAAAAACATTATTTGTCACACAATAGTCAAAAGACAGTTGAGATTAAAGTTTAAATGGTTGTTTTGGGAAATAAAAATTTCATTTAATCAAATTATAATTATTTGTGAATTAACTTGTGTGGAAATGTAGTAATTATCATTGTTATAATAATAAATTACATTTTCCATTTTGAAAACACAATTTTTTATTCCTATTATTTTTACTATCACTTTTAAATAAAGTGATAAATTATTGTTATTAAATGTTCTCTTCAGAAGAACTGAAAAAAGCAATTTAACATTGTATTTGTTACATTAAAACCCAATATGGTTGTACAGATTAGGTTTCTTAATTTATAGACCCATTTGGAGCAGGTGCTGAATTCTAGTAGGCTCCTCAAGTAAATAAAATTATACACATTAGGGATAAAACAGTTTAATCAAAATATATTGTTTATTTATTTCAAAGGTAGAGCCCAACAAAAACACAAACACTGTTAAAACGATCTAGGTCATACACCTTTGGGATTACCAAAGAAACCTACCCACAGTAGACCCTTGGGGGATGCCTACGACCACAATCATCACCTGATGTCAACGACCATTGTATCGGAGTCACGGCCGCCCATGTGCATAATTCCCTGCTGCGTGACTCCATGGGAAAGTGATTTCCCTTTCCGACGCTTCCTCGCGGCTTGCACAACCCATTGTGAGTCCGCCAACTACAAGCCTATCGCACTCTTCCTGCGCGATTCAATAGATCGAAAATTACGTTATGTAAAGGCGATAGGTGAGTTATGGTGTTGTAACATAGGGTGAGAGTTTAGTTGTTTGGCGGTCACGTGTCATTTGGTAATCGTAGCTTCTAAACATTAAACTACATGAGTTTGAGCATGGCCAACTAATCTTAACGTTAAAATATTAATCGATATCAGCTGAGGAACTCATGCATGGTAATTCAGTGGACCACCTGGTTTTGTAAAGGCTCGTAGCAATGTCGCTGATCAATCAGTTTTTATCGTAAATGCGTTGACTCATTTCCATCTCTGCTTGACACGCCTCGCGCGTAAATCTTGGGTTTACATGAGCGAGCAAATTAAAGGCTAACGAAGGTGTTAGAAAACTTAAACAATTTGGTAATCGTGAAAAAACTTACTTATTGAAATGTATCGTTTAGCAAGAAAAAATTTACAAATGCCCATAACATTTGAACCATCATTTTTACAGACATTCATTTTATTTGGAATTTTAAATTCTATAAACAATACATTTCACTCAAAAATGCTACGGCCATTTTCAAGAACTTTTTCACGTTTTTAAGGAGTTTTAGAGATGAAATACCCTTATAAAAAATTCAAAGGGTGAGAGAAAGTATAAAGAAAATAAGTATTCAGTTTTGTTATTAGCTTAACTCCGAATTTATTTTAATTTAGAAGTAATAAAATACTATATCGAAATCATGTGTGGCATTGCAATTTTCTTGCCTTAATTGTGTTAATGAACGATAGAAGACAATCCCCTTGGTAAGAGACCGATGACGTCATGGGTCGTGAGAATGTCCCCCTCCCCCCTCCGTCACGCATGACTGACTAATTAATCTCCGAGACTGGTGTCGCGGAAGACGGGGGATTTTCATGTAAATATCGGCCTCGAAATATACTTAAGACGCATAAAAATATCCTCATTACGGTATATAGCATCCTGTTGACTTTTACCCTTATGAAAATTGGAACCCAGGATATCCTTGTTGAAATTAGTATCTGGTGTAATAAATAATTACCTTATTTCCAATAATGACTACGCTTTTCCGAATACTTAAAATTACATAGCAAAATCTCCACATTATGATTTATCTCAAATTTGATGTTTCAACTTGAAGGATTAATAAAATGTAAATTAACTCGTTGCATTATGAGTTCATAACAATACAGAATGTAGACCAAACAGAGCTCAGCATTTGACGAAAGTAATGTTATTATGGGTATCGTGAAATGCAAAATCAGCTGATTTATCCATAAAGATAGTGCGTTTTAGTGGCTAACCTCAAGTGAGAGTTTTGAACATTACATATACATAATAATATAAATTAATCAAGGTGATAAAAATGTTTTTAAATATTTATAATAGATATTGTCTATTAAAATGTATTACAAATTAGTTTACAAACCACGCCGTTGAATATAACATGTTAAGTATCCATAGACTACTTAAAACTAGAGTGCTTGAACATTATGTCTTTCTCTGGGCTAGAATGTTTTTTCTACTAATTGCCTTTTTAGAATGAATATTTATAACAGCCATATCCGTTTGCCTTGCCAAACAGGTTGGCGGTATGTTGAATTCACAATAATTTAAACGTGTGCCAAAAGCCTGTTAACACGTTTCACACCTACCAAAAGCCACTTACCTGTACAATATAACGCGCATATTTATTGGGGCCCTCCTGAGGCACGATTCGTGCTGATTGTTCTTCTTTTCCTCGATCAGCCTGGATATCTCAATTACACACTGATATGGGCATGCACGCTGGTGATAAGTCGTGGCAATGAAGACCTTGATGTGAGCAACGTGCTGAAACTGACGCTGTGATTGGTCGATTGTACCCGTGTAGTCGTAGTTGTGGGCGGGTTTAAACGTTCACATGTCTCGTTCTATTATATAAAATGTAAAATAGTTTGCTAAAACGGTAAGCATAAATAAAATAACGTACAAACAATACGAGTTTCAACATGAAAAAATAGTTTAGTATTAGTTAAGTCAAATGATAATTTGAAAACTTAATTTAAAAAAGGTTAATATGTGCAATAAGATATTTAACCAGCTGCCTATAACATTATTTAACAAAAATGTTACAAATGAATTGTTAATTCTTTAAGGAGGACCGGTAAGTCCTACGGTGTGCGTGTGAAATCTGTTATTTTGGCGTACACTTATCTCTGGAATTAATAATGGTTGATGCAATTTTCACCAGCTGTTTCTGTGGTTTCCGAAGCTTAGTTTAAGACAGGATTTATAAATTTAGAGTTATAATTTTTTAAAGGAGGGGGTTTTCAATGTTGTATTTTTCTTAAGTTACTGTAAAAATTAATGCACATAATTAAAAACGCCCTGTGTCAAATGTGCTTCAGTAACCGCTGAAACAGTGAAGATTTAATTTCATTATCTTTATTGTTCCAGAGGAAAGTTTGGACAAACTTTTAAAATTGAGTTTTCGGGTAAAGCAGAGAATCAGATGATCAATTAAGCTGATTTGCACTTGTAGGCTTTTAAAGAAACACTTATTTTTTATATAAATACTATACAAATTATCATGTATCATACACCCATATATCATATATGTATCATATATCTAAATGTTCGTAAAATGACGTTTTAGAATATAGACGAATAAAAAATTCTAACATTTTCGAAAATTTCTTATCAGATCCCCTTAATTGAATTAAGAATGCTTATAATAAAGCGTTTTAAGTAGGACCAAAGTTAAAATAAATATACATCCGGATTAAAAAAATTGCGTACCACATAGAAATCAGTGGTTTCTTTACATAACTCTGTGCCTAAATCATGGGTATATTTAGGCAAAACACTCGGTGTATTTAGAATAAATAAACATTTTGTGAAATGATACATCTTTGCATACATCATATAAATCGTAATCATAGATTTATATTTTAGAATGCCATTGTTACTACAAGATACTCTGAAATCCGAAGACACCACCAAGCGAAATTTCATGAACTGGGAGTGGAGGAAAAATATTGGACCGTTTCATTTGTAAATTGCAAAAAGACAATTGTATTGTAGTACAGACAATGTTCAAAATTATCATCCTTTTTCTTCATTAAACCTTAATAATTATTGTTCCCTATTCATTTGAGTTAAAAATTATAAATTCTACGTCGTATCATTCAATTCCAAACGTACCCGGGTCTTTTACGCAGTTTGACGCATTGTTACGCAATCTCACACGACCCGAAATTCAATTTACCGGTCCCGCGACCCGAGCCTGTGCTCACGATCACAGTATTTCACGTTGACCAATCACAGGGCTGGAATGCAACAATGAGAGTTTAATACAGTTGGGAAACTAGCTTGCCACACCCCGCATCACGAGAGCGTGTCGTCCAAACTACACCATCGATAATATTGCTTTTTCAGATATATCGTTTTCAGCTACCGTTGAGATGGTAGTATAATTAATTTAAAATATATATTTTAATGTTAATAACAGCTTACGTAAAAAGTAAATTTAAAAAAGTAAAAAGCTTTTAGAAGTTGAGTTTTAAGTTTGGAAGTTTAGTAACTTCCAACGTTATTTTTTTGTTTCAAGTCAATCCTTAAATTATTTAAGGTTTGGCTAGAAACTTTAGTTCAAGAAAAAATGTGTATTATTTAGTGCCTATTTGATAGTTATTAATCAATTTATTTTACATTACTTTTACGCTTTTTTCTTTAATAAATTTAGAGTAAATTATAACTCAAGAACTAAAATATTATTCTTTAACAAACTATAATTAATATTTTGACAAAATATATCTTTGGATACCAGTTTACAATTAATTATTCTTCTAACCTTTCTTTCGTTTGTTTTAGGTATGTACATTTGGCATAGGACTACGTCAACATGCTGTACTCGTAGGTATAATAAATAGAAATCTTGGTGATGGGCTGTTTTTCGTGTTTTTAAGTATGAATGTATAATAAGTATGATTCATGCGTTTACCTTCTACATGACTTGTCGGACATGGCAAACTCTAAATTTAAATGCCTTTCAATTAAAACACCTTATTCTCCTGATAATCTTGTAACATTCGAGACAAATTATTAATACAACAGCCGAGCTCAATAACCAATGAGCAATGTGTATGGAAATTATAATATAAATTGAAACTACTATCGAAAACTTCCTTATATTGAAAAATAGTTACGATTTTAGTAGTTCTTACCAATAATATAAATATTACCAGAAAAAGTATGTAACATTTTAGATTTTATATGTTTATTTTATTTTACTTGGGACGGTAATAATCTTAAAAGTAAGATATTTTTGAAATAAAACATTCATAATTAAATACGTTGCTAGAACAAACTAATGAAAAACATGGTTTAAATTTTTTCTTGAGAACATTTGTACGTAACATTAAATTAAACATGGTTTACTATTTTGTTTGTGAAAAGTGCAGGTATTAAACATGTTGAAAAATTAAATTAAATCGACGAAATGTTGAACATGTGCTGAACATGTGAAGGACTGTATATGTTGTTTTGCAACGGCAATGTTCGCGGCCCACCATCATAGAGTCCGCGGTTTGCGATGACCCACAACTGTCCGGGGAGGGCCTGGGGGAAGCGGAGACCTTCTGGGAGATGGTGGCAGATAATGGGGAGATGTGAGATTGTGGGAGGTGTGGAGATTGCCTCAGTACACGTTCCCGCATACACTTGCGCATGCGCACTCTTGCACAGCGGGCGTATGTTTATAGGAGGCCATGACATGTCCGAGGGATAATTTTTTATACTGGTATAAGCCTCAATTTATAAATAGTAAATATATTTTGCTTAGACAATGAAATAACAAATTGTGTTTAACGAAATACTGATATGGACAATTTCTTTAAACATTATTTTGTTAATCATACTCATAAAAACAAATATGAAGCCCCATGAAAAATTCCATATCTTTTTTGGACATAGGAAATACTGTACATAAACCAGACAGCCTGAAGAGCACAATAAACATCTCAAGTCTTGACTCAGCTTGGACGTGGGACTCGCCCCCGGGTTTCTCCAAACCGCTCATGTTCCGATTGTGATCATTCTTAATCATGTCCACAGGCATTATACGACCAACACCTCTTAAAAACCCACATTGAAGTATCAATAAAAAGCCTAAATATAGAATGAAATTAACAAAATAGTCTTACAATGATATGATATGAAGTTTAATGAATTTAGGCAAGTGTTTTGAATCAGCTTCTTTAAGAAACCGCCATTAAGGATTTTCTGTATTGTGTTTTTGTGGAATCGACTCCTGGCTGAATCGGTGCTCTTATTTTTGTCTAAGATAAATCCTTTGAGACTTCGAGCAAAACTGACGATCCAATCGAACGTCGGAAGAGTACTTAGCACAACCTTTGTCCTCGTCTGCTAAATAGACGTCATTTTGTTACTGGGTGCACACCTGGTGACGTTTTTCTTACTTTTATTGTTCATTTGGTCACTAAGCCCTTGAATCTCATTTGAATTAGAGCGTCCACTCTTCCTGAATTTGAACTCAAAAATTCGTATCAAGTAATCAAGTATTTAAAAAATGTATGTATGTTTGCCTTCTCTTTTCTAATATACCTATTATTTTACGTTGATTGTCAGTCGAGTGATATATATATATATATATATATATATATACTGTCTATCAAATATGAAATATTAAGGAATATGAAATGCATAAACCACACAATTCGCAAGAGACAATAAACCTTTATGAACCTTGACTCTCCCCTGAACGTGGGTCGCCTCCCAAACTCGTCTACAGTTGCTAACATACCTAACGATGGCCGTAACGCCCTGTATATCATACAAGCCGTAGATCGATTCCTAATTGCGAACGCGGGGGCCGAACAGAGACAGAGAACCTGAGAAATAGATTCCCTGCGGTCGAAGCCTACTTCCAGCGTAACTTATGATCCATTCTTCTGCTGAGCTACATTCGATGAGTTACAATGGGCGGGTAATATGATATTCTCGACATTTGTGTCCTTGAGGGTTGAACTGAAATGATATATTCTCCTTGATAGAGTTATCTCTCACTGGATTACAAATTCAGTGATTGCCATATTGTAGCTCCCTTCAGTTGAAACAATGGTTGAATTTTGACATTGGAATTTTGTTGTGATTTTATTAAAAAAAGCAATTACAATGTTACAATCGAACTAATTAAATGCAACTTTGGAACGTTTTTAAGCTTAAACATAATGTTTGAACAAATTAATCCATATTTTATCCTTTAGATTCAGTATTAACACGATATTATTCATCCAGGTTGTCAGACAACATTATGATTAATCAGTATCTGAGAGTGGCTTGCTAATTAGTGACAGAAATATTGAGTACATACTATTGAGCTTCACAATAGTAATTTAGTAACGTGGAGCTGATGAAATACATACTTCACCAAATAAAGAATTAAGGCTACTGTACATGACAATAGCTCCTTGCTCAATTCTTGCTACAAACGATACAATCAGAACTGTCCACCATGGGATATATAAGGTTTACATTTGTATGTTATAATTGAGTACACAATTAAAATAAGAATGCTTTTGGAATTCAATAAAAATAGAAATAATATAATAATCATTCCTGCTATGTGTTATATTAACTGTAGTACTCCTATATGCTTAAATTTTAATTAAAGTAATGTAGTAATACTCATTTGCAAGATGTCGAGATAGTCTTAGTATATTATTTAAATAAAACATTGTCAAAGTTCAATATGTTCTCTAATGAAAACATACCGACCACATCCGTAAACTAACTCCTACGTAAATGACATCACTTCTAAAACCACACCGTCGGTGCTTTGGCTCAAATTACATCACAAAAGGTCGTTTAACCGTAGTAAATAATGTACAATAAACATAACCTAGACATATACGGTTGGGCAGAGAGGCCGGCCTCATGACCTCCACAGCTGATCACTGTAATGATGTGCTAGGTGCGTTATAATGTATTGTTGTGAGTCACGTGAACAATTATCAGCTGATTGTAGACAGCTGGTCGTAGCTGAGGATGGTGTGCGCGGAATTTCAAAGAGTTGCGGAGGTTAGGCCATTAGGCTGTGTGGTTGCAAGGTTGGCAGTAGGGTCAGCTTTGGTTACATCAGATGTTTCTTAGAAAAGAGCAAAATACAGAAAAATACATCCTAGAACTTTGTTGTTAGAGCCTTTGGAATTTTTCAGCTGAGCTTCGAGTTTAGTTCCAGCGAGTTTAAAGAGGCCTACCACTTTTCACCCAATCGTCTCTTAAGTTGTTTACGTACCGCCTCTCATGTCTTGAAATTGCCCTCAACTGTGTAGCTAAATTGTCACATACATTTCAAGGTTTTTGCATCTTGGATATCGACAGTCATGATCCCAATGAATAAGTGATAAACCTTGTACATGCAAAATGTACATTTAAGGTAAAATTTAGATGTTTCATTTTAGTGTTAGTTGGTTCTAGAGATAAATGAGAACAAATTTTTCTAGTCTGAAATCAAATGTCTTATAACCAAAGAGGTTGCTCACCAAGATTGATTTCCTTTTTTATCTAACCTTTTAATCAAACAAACTTTTAAAGGCGGGTAAATACGTTAGAGTGTATTAAAATACACTTTAAATCCTACATTTTCCTTCAAAAATTATACATCTATAAATCAATCCAAAAAGTACAAGGTTAATATTTCATAATAAATCTTACTTAAGAATATTACAGGCTGCAATATAATCTCTAAACTGTAATGATATTGGACACAGCACAGTCAAGACCGAACAGAACCACCATAGAATCGAGACAACGAATTCTGTCTGGGAAGTAACTTAATATCGCAGGAAACCTTTTTATGATTGCGTCAAACCTAAAATAAAAAACCACACAATGGATTATAAGTCAGGCACAAATATAGTTGTAGCTCTGGAAATAATAGATGATAAATATGACTGGCGGAGATTGGAGTGGTGTGTGGGCGTTCAGAGTTAGCAGGCTATGCAGAAGGCTATAGCAGATTATGACTATGCAACAGTCACACGTTATGGAGACGTACGTGTTTCCATCAGAGAAGTTAACTAGTACCTATGAATTCTTAGTTACCTTGAAAAATAATTCGAACAAAAACAGGGAATAATTTGGGGTTGGGTTTGGACCACTTTCCCAAAAAGCGATTGTGTACAATCCGTCTTTGATTATTGCAAAATGCCTCTGGCGTAGAAAGAACAAAAAACATTTCATACTCTCAGGAAATGATCCTTGGATAAAATATTTTATGATTTTTTTTTCAAAAATTTACGCAGAAATTTTCTATATTTATGCTATCCTAAAAAAATTTAATAATATCGTAAAATCAATACTGTAGCTGTAAGTATAAGTGAATTCTACAGTTATCAAGATAAAGTTGTTCCTTGCTAAAAGGTTCTAAATAAAATTATTCATTTAAAGAGTGCCTATAAAATTCAACCAAAGTTTTTCTGAAACATTTAAGTAAACAACTATTTTGATCACAATCAAATAACATGCAGAAAATCAAATGCAAAATGAAATCGTGGCCACAAAAATTCCCTAAGTAAATTCTTCTTACTATTGTTACCTTTCCGAAATGATAACCTACCCAGGTAAGTTATTTTAAGCCAAGTATGAATGTGTATAAGATGATTATGGCACAATAATGTAGTCTTTTTACTGACTAATGCTGACATATTCCTTAGACAAGACTGTTAAGTAATACTGTAGTACAACGGTCAATGACATTTGATGGATGCACAGTTTAACGAGGGGTCCGAACCACAATTTTGCCTCTGAATTACCATCTTATTATGAGGATATTCCATGTGAATGGACGTATTATTTATTTAATAGTGCGAACGTTAATCCAAATTAATATATTAAACCTAACGACTACCGCTCATAAATAATGACAATTCGTGACATCCAAGTAGCTCTCAAACGGCGAAGGCAATAGCATGCTAAACTTGTAATGAAAACACACATAAAATGACAATTGAAAATCTTGAAATAATTATCAAGTTTCTTCTCCCTTCTGGAGACAGTAGCCCCAAAATGGAGAAGGGAACCCTGGTTAAAATATAAACCCAGCGGTAAGACTTGGGCCAATACATTTGGTAAGAGGCGACTGTCACGGGACCGCGTCCCATATCCCACCACAGCGTGTCGGCGAGCCCGCACGCGCAGTTGCATAAGCGACCCGCATTATCCGACCGTCAAATTGCTACATTTAATTGAATTGCATCCCAGATCCGTTCCGAGCGCGTAACGTTTCAAAAAGTAGCATTTTGGCATCGTTTACGGTGGTATTGTATGTTACTTGATGATTTCATCTGTTCATTTTAGGTGCAATGTAACCACTATTTAAAGATTATAATCCAGATTTGAAGAGACGAAGGGATTGTAAAAAGCCAATATCAGATTGTGTTTACGTTATTATTATGTACTCACCATTATTTAACATTATTTTTATTATTTACTAGTAATTATTTTATTATTAATTTACTTATTATTGATGTATTTCTAAACTATTATTTTGCTGTTCTAGCTGTGTTACAGAACAAATAATATGTCACGATTTCACTATTACACACATTTCTTAATTGCTTGTGGTTAATCCGTGTCCTTAACCATAGTAAAACTGTGCTGTATGCTAAACGCACTTATACAATATTCAAACATATACTCTTATTTCTCTGAACTAACTTCAATAATAAATAATAAGGTGGATAGACGGTCATGAACAATATCAATATGGCTGTCTATTGATACGTCTGCCTGTTTAAAATCTTAGAATTTTCATCCCTCAAAATAATGATATATCACACCCACTTACACGTAAATAATGTAATATTTCCCATTAAAGAACAGACATAATAAAAAAAATTAAAATAGGTAAATACGAATAAAAGGTTATTCATATTCACATCATAAAATTGGTATATTTCTTCGGCCCTACACTATCAGTGTGGAATAACGTCCACACTATTGAATACTACGTTAACCCACAAAGACCATCCTCATAATTGGACCTGTTCCTAATTCAGAGACAGTGGTTCGAACTCCATGTTTAACTGTAGGTCCCTTAGATATGCCATTGGCTGCTAGCTTTGACTATCCATTATTAACAATGGATAGTCAAAGCTGTTAGGCTATTGTCCTAATTAACAGTTCTGTCTAAGGAACATGTCAGCCTTAGTCAGTAACAAGACTACAAGATCGCACCACAATCACCTTACACATTTCTCATTCACACTTGGT
This sequence comes from Nephotettix cincticeps, assembly GCA_023375725.1. Classification (NCBI taxonomy): domain Eukaryota; kingdom Metazoa; phylum Arthropoda; class Insecta; order Hemiptera; family Cicadellidae; genus Nephotettix; species Nephotettix cincticeps. The sequence continues at coordinate 119,992,091 of CM041791.1, forward strand.
TTCAAATGCCTACCTGGGTATGTCGCCAATTCAACTGAGTTTAAGTACAACTATAATAACATACGGTAATAAACATAACAGCTTATTATTTAAAACAATATTAAAAAGTTCTCAATCTAGACAAAATAATGAATCATCACCTTTAACACCCGGGTACTCCCTCCAAATTGAGTATTATTCCAAAACACCAACAGTTACGTCACAATCGAAGAGATTTGCGAGTGGAAATGTGGAAACAAGCCGTTGACGGGTTCCGCGTGTTGCGTGAGTCCAAGTCCCGTCAGTTAACCCATCAGTCGACCCACTGGCTCAGATCAGCGATCAACATTGATCACGTGATCAAGACGTCAGTCAGCTGACTGATCAGCTGATCGTAACTGACATGTGGCGACATCGGATGTTGGATCATTTCCTGTTGACATTTGTAGCGGCGCGTCGAGTGATCTAATAGAAGATCAATTTAAAAGTAGGACAATCAGATCGAATAGCTTTAAATATAATATGTAGGCCCTATATAACATAAAAGTAACACGTCCACATTACCGAAAACGTGTCTAAAAAGTTTATTACTATTTTTTTCTTATTCGATTTTTCCAACTCGTCTGTATTTTCACTACACAGAGGTCTACTAGGTGACTACTAGAGGTGGAGAAACTATCCGTTTTCTAGTGATTTGCTAGGAATTTACATTTAAGTTATAAGGTAATAGTCATAGAAATCATAACTCATAATTCTATTCCTATTGTAAAGTAAAAATATACATATCTTTAATGAACAATACACAAAAACGCCCAAAGTAAAATGAACAACATTCCGTCTCCGAGCTGGCGGGAACGTGAGACGGGGCCCTCCTACTAATGCAATGATGCCCCACTGCAATTAGTAATAGGTATATCTTACTTAAAAATAGAAATATAATTTCTATATCTTAAACCTTATAATTTAAAAGTAAGTGCTTACGTAATTCATTGAAAACTGAGGAATATCTCCTCATCCAAAAACGTTGTATAGTTAAATATACAGACGTGTTGGAATAAGAAATAATAAGAAAATAATAGTAATAATTTCAAATAAGAAAATAATAGTAATTAATAAGTATAGTATACAGATTAAAAGTAAAATTGAAAACTGCTCACTGAAGCCGTATTTCCATTTTCACGATATCTAAGATTATACATGTTCATTTGGTATCAGTGGTGGGTATACTACACCTACCTTAGCTCAAGCCTGGATTTCATCCAAACTCACCGTTCCATAACCAAAAATATATAAAATAATTTAAAGGCAAAACTATGTTGTTAACAAAAACATCACTCGAATTGCATTGGGATCTCATTACAGCTTTTAATACTACTGTAAATTGTTAAGCTTTGTTACTTACTTGTTACATCACACAACACTTTTGAAAAACTAAAATTGCTAACATTTTTCTTGGAAATTATACCTATTTCGCTAACGATGGAGATCTGTATCAAGGAAGTACCTATTGACAGCTTTTTAATTACAAATCGTTTTACTAACGAACCAGTAGAGTCATTCTAGTTGAAATTAAGTAGTATCGGGTTTATCTTAATGCGCAAAATCCAGTTATAACTGGTTTTTTAGCCCCGGTAAAAAATCGGCTTGACGAGCTCGGGTTAGCTAAGCGCAAAAGTTAGACTCGAGGCAATTATGGCAGGGATAAACCCGGGCTTAAATGTCGCTTGACGGTCCAATTAAGATAAGACTAAAAAAGATAAACTGTCGGCTTGACGAGTCAAGTTCTAGCGCAAAGAGCTTGGTCTCGGCTAAAAAGAACAATGGTTTTAGACTCGGACTTAACCCACCAGGTTAACGGGACATCATGTCGGGATTATCTCATTTGCTCGCTTATCGTTTTTTTAAAAATTAAATAATGTTAAATTCGAAATCCTCATTAAATTTTGAACAATTTACTACCCATAAATTTTTTTATTTTTTATTTTTTTCATTACCGATTGTTAAAAAATTGCTAAACATGGGTAAATTTAAATAATAATTACCTAGTACAGTATACTTTTACACAAGGTAAATTAATACTTTACTCATAGTTTAAACAGATACCTAAGGAAACTCCACCAGGAATCCAAAGCATCGTAAGTTTGTGCAGAAAAGAATGGGAAAAAACAAATATTAAATCTGAAATGGTACGATGGCAATAAGGGCAGGCTATCTGCTGTTAAATATTTCTATTTACTTCCCTGGGGGAAATAGGTTAGATCATGGATATGTCTCAAGGGAATGTTTTAAAAGTTATTGGCTGTTAAATGTAAAAAAGTCAATTTTTTAAATTTTCAGAAAAAAACAATAAAAGTAAAGTATAACTTGACTGGCACCATTGAAACCAGCTTGAAAAACTAAACTAATTAGTATTTTGAATTATTTGTCTACGACTAACGGTTCCAGAGAAAAGTTAAATTTAACGTCCATGATAAACGCTTTACGTTGTCTGACGTACGTTGTCCTAATGTTATTCTTATGGAGGATATTAAGAAAATCAATATCTTCTTTATTTTCAACCCGTTTTCCATAAAACTTAATATGAAGCGTTAGGTCAAATTACCCAACAAAATCAACTCAAAAAAGCTTGGTATTTTCAGAAATGGGATGATTATTTTTGAAACAATAAATTATTAAATGATATTTAGATAAACTTTGAAGAACATGATAGTTTTATTACAGGTTTTCTTTTTTAAATTTACTTAAGGGAGAAGGTCAGTCCACTGATACCGTTTATTTTATACTAAACATCCAATGAATTCAATAACTGCCCTGGTAGTTTCTATGGAAACATGTTACATATTTTTCATCTTAAAAATCACTAACGCCCCCCCCACAGAGCTAAGACATATCCATGTCAAAAATTTAGTCAAAGAAAAAGCATACATATGATTTACTTATTTTATAATATAATTTTTGTTTGTCTATAAATAAATTACATTAATATTATATTACACATGTGTGGTTTACGCTTTTATTTATTAAAAACCCCTGCAATGCCATCCCATTGTTTTGGTTTTGGGACATTTCGCGAAAGAAAGGTTGGCCCTTGCCAACCTTCCCAGCGAAAATTCCCTGCCATTCCCCGCTGTTAACCCAGGACTAGCGTTGGTCTCGGCTAAGCTTGCTCTCGACCAAATGCATTTTAATCTCTGTCTCGTCAAGCCGATTTTTAGTCCGGGGTTAAATTTGGGACAACCAACAAAAGTAACGTAGATTGATCACCGGCCTAAATATTTATGAATTTATGAGAATCTGTTGACATTTTTGTTGCAACTGGTGAATCCAAAGGATTATTCAAAATATTTGGTGACAAAGGTTAAGTAAAGGTGACAGCTCACAAAGGCTCTAAATTATTTGTGACAACCATTCCTGGTTTAAGGCTACAAATAAACTTGATTTCTATGTACGACAAACATTGAAATTTTGAAAATTTTAAACCCAATGCTATTTAAATTCTATTTTTAGACACGAATGGTACTCTACACCTGTAATCTACTTTTTTACACCGATGACATTACCTGATTTTATCTGGAGCCTATTTCAAAATATAGGAACTAACAATCTTATAAACATGGAGTTCAAACTGGGGATGGTGAGCGGTTTGTGTCAGAAAATTGTAACGTAAGTGCTCTATAAATGGGACATAAGGATGAACTAAAACATTATCTTGACATATCCACAAACCTGGAAAAGTAGCCTAAATACAATTGTTGTGACATAACCATTTGTATGGCTTAGTTTTATATAGAGTATTTATCAAATTAATTTGTCTTACAATTTATCAATAAGCTATATTTTGTAACTATGAGCTATGTGGATTGTTGCGGTTCTTGATCGTGTTTACGTGCGAGACGGTATTTGATCACAGGAATTCGATCGAGTTCTACAACAGGTCTTACAGTCCGAGCTGTGCACGATATTTTCATCACACTGCAAACAATAATTACTTTACAAACAAGAAAGAAACACAATACGAATACCGTATTTTTTAACTATGTCACATGGTGGCATGTTGAAATTTGTTAGTAAAATATTTTTAACCCAATATAGCTTCCATAATACAAAATTTAAGTATAAAATCACTAGAATTAATACTAAATAACAACAATAACGAAAATCCCTATCCATTTTAGTTCCTTTACCTACACCTTTCCCGCTCACATAGACTACACATCTTTAAGAAGGAGTCGACACAGTAGGCCTACTAGGTGTCAAACCAGGTAGACAGTAACGGTACTGATCGAATCTGGTTGGTGACATTAAAACCTGGCTAAAGTTCAAAAACGATAAGTGAAATCGAAACCTGGTTAAGGCTCTAAATCTGATTGGTGACATCCAAACCTGGCTAAGGCTCTAAACCTGATTGGTGACATCCAAACCTGGCTAAGGCTCTAAACCTGATTGGTGACATCCAAACCTGGCTAAGGCTCTAAATCTGATTGGTGACATCCAAACCTGGCTAAGGCTCTAAACCTGATTGGTGACATCCAAACCTGGCTAAGGCTCTAAACCTGATTGGTGACATCCAAACCTGGCTAAGGCTCTAAACCTGATTGGTGACATCCAAACCTGGCTAAGGCTCTAAACCTGATTGGTGACATCCAAACCTGGCTAAGGCTCTAAATCTGATTGGTGACATCCAAACCTGGCTAAGGCTCTAAATCTGATTGGTGACATCCAAACTGGCTAAGGCTCAAAACCTGATTGGTGACATCCAAACCTGGCTAAGGCTCAAAACCTGATTGGTGACATCCAAACCTGGCTAAGGCTCTAAATCTGATTGGTGACATCCAAACTGGCTAAGGCTCAAAACCTGATTGGTGACATCCAAACCTGGCTAAGGCTCTAAACCTGATTGGTGACATCCAAACCTGGCTATGGCTCAAAACCTGATTGGTGACATCCAAACCTGGCTAAGGCTCTAAACCTGATTGGTGACATCCAAACCTGGCTAAGGCTCAAAACCTGATTGGTGACATCCAAACCTGGCTAAGGCTCTAAATCTGATTGGTGACATCCAAACCTGGCTAAGGCTCTAAACCTGATTGGTGACATCCAAACCTGGCTAAGGCTCTAAACCTGATTGGTGACATCCAAACCTGGCTAAGGCTCTAAACCTGATTGGTGACATCCAAACCTGGCTAAGGCTCTAAACCTGATTGGTGACATCCAAACCTGGCTAAGGCTCAAAACCTGATTGGTGACATCCAAACCTGGCTAAGGCTCTAAATCTGATTGGTGACATCCAAACCTGGCTAAGGCTCTAAACCTGATTGGTGACATCCAAACCTGGCTAAGGCTCTAAATCTGATTGGTGACATCCAAACCTGGCTAAGGCTCTAAACCTGATTGGTGACATCCAAACCTGGCTAAGGCTCTAAATCTGATTGGTGACATCCAAACCTGGCTAAGGCTCTAAATCTGATTGGTGACATCCAAACCTGGCTAAGGCTCAAAACCTGATTGGTGACATCCAAACTGGCTAAGGCTCAAAACCTGATTGGTAACATCCAAACTGGCTAAGGCTCAAAACCTGATTGGTGACATCCAAACCTGGCTAAGGCTCTAAACCTGATTGGTGACATCCAAACCTGGCTAAGGCTCTAAACCTGATTGGTGACATCCAAACCTGGCTAAGGCTCTAAACCTGATTGGTGACATCCAAACCTGGCTAAGGCTCTAAATCTGATTGGTGACATCCAAACCTGGCTAAGGCTCTAAACCTGATTGGTGACATCCAAACCTGGCTAAGGCTCTAAACCTGATTGGTGACATCCAAACCTGGCTAAGGCTCTAAACCTGATTGGTGACATCCAAACCTGGCTAAGGCTCTAAACCTGATTGGTGACATCCAAACCTGGCTAAGGCTCTAAATCTGATTGGTGACATCCAAACCTGGCTAAGGCTATAAATCTGGTTGATGACACCCATACCTGGCTAAGGCTCTAAACCTGATTGGTGACATCCAAACCTGGCTAAGGCTCTAAACCTGATTGGTGACATCCAAACCTGGCTAAGGCTCTAAATCTGATTGGTGACATCCAAACCTGGTTAAGGCTATAAATCTGGTTGATGACACCCATGCCTGCCTAAGGCTCTAAACCTGATTGGTGACATCCAAACCTGGTTAAGGCTATAAATCTGGTTGATGACACCCATGCCTGCCTAAGGCTCTAAACCTGATTGGTGACATCCAAACCTGGTTAAGGCTATAAATCTGGTTGATGACACCCATACCTGGCTAAGGCTCTAAACCTGATTGGTGACATCCAAACCTGGCTAAGGCTCTAAATCTGATTGGTGACATCCAAACCCTAGCTAAAGTTCTAAATTACTAATATGGTTTACCCTTTTATCATTTGTACCCACTGTCATCATTAGATAACCACATACGAATCAATTTTCTCTTAGAGAACCGGTTTGCAATTATTTCAGATTACTGACAACTGGTTGAAGTTAATTCTTGTTACTAATGAACATTGTTGTTGCACGCATGTCGTAGTGACAGTATTTCAAATTAGCACCTGGGCTCGAGAGGTAATGGGCCGCGGGACCTGTAGTGGTAGTGTTCCGTGGGAGTGAAGGTACGGGGGACGGGACACGGGAGTGGGTGTGAGCGAATGGAGAGGACACTCGTGTAGGCGCACCATCACAACCACTCTCGCTATCTGTCAACAATCAGGTGTACCAACATGTAATAGGCAGAGAAGAAACTGTGTCAACAACGTTGTGTGGCAACGGATAGTTAAAAAACTAAAAACGATAATTTGCACTATTTTATAAATTTCCTCTAGGAAATACAGCTGTTCAGCAAGCCCAACTTGCTAGTAGAGGCGTTTATAACTTTTTAGTTTATGACTTTTTACTTCATAACTTTTAAGGAATATAAATATTTACTGTTTCAGTCTGGTGACTTAATTCGTGTATTTTAGTTGAAAATCTTGATAACAAGCATAATTGAGTGAGCGAGCCCAAATTGCAAGTAGAATGGCTAGTAGTGTCAGAGCTGCGCGCACAGACACTTTCTGTACATTGATCTGCATGACTAGATTCAGCCCCGGGATCAAGTTCAAGCTGTTTTTAGACAAACTCCAGTTTCACTGAGGTTACATAAAAATTATTAATTTACCTACCATGGGAGATAAATGACCTCGTATAAAAATCTAGGTGCTGGACAACCTGTTGGATAACATTGAAATACTAAGCAGACAATTATTGGACTAACGAATTAGATTAGATTAGATCATTGAAATGGCAAACATACTAAAATGTAGGTATTTTAAGCCAAGTATGAATGAGGATTGAGTGTAGGATGATTGTGGCGCGATCTTGTAGTCTTGTTACTGAACTAAGGCTGACGTGTTCCTTAGACAGGACTGTTTATTAATAACCCAACAGGCGATGGCAACTAAGGGACCTACAGTTTAAAGTGGAATCCGAACGACGGCCTCTGAATTACGAATTGGTCTAATTATGAATGGTCTTTGCGGATTACGTAGCATGATATAGTGCGACGTTGCCATCCACAAGAACACTCCGCTATGTCCACATCCACAGACGTATGGCAGAACAAAAAACTGTCCGCACGTAAATTGAACCTCATTTAAAAACTATTTGTTTTAATTTATATTAAAAAATATTACCTCAGTAAAACTGTTCAGCTATATTAGTTAAATATTTTTAACAAATGTTAATTTATGCTAGTGACATAAAAATTTAAGAGATGGTGGTATCTGAAGAAAGAAACAAGCATAAGTTTATCAAAACAGTATAAAGTTAAATAATTTAAAGCTGTTTAAAACTCATTTTGTACATTTAAATATTACAAATAAAGAGGTATTATTACTTTTGAGAATGTTCTTCTTACATATCTTTACCTTGCACCTTTGACATAAATTAATCCCACAAATGGTCATTTTTTAATCATTGTTAAAGATAACAAAAACAAAAAAGTCATATTGACAAATGACAATCGAGAATCTCACAGAAATTTTGATGGAGCCAACCACAGCGGTATTAAATACAATATGAATAGTAATGCCCGCCCGCGTATTTGGTTTTTTGATAACATGGGAGACGTTTTAAGTCTACATGTTTGTTTAATCCACACAAGAGTCCACATCCACATCCACCGACCATCTCTCACAACTATCCAAAATTCGTGACCTCCAAGTAGCATGCAATAGTGCGGACGTTAATCCACACAAGAGTCCACATCCACATCCACCGACCATCTCTCACAACTATCCACAATTCGTGACCTCCAAGTAGCTGGATTACAGGACGTCGCCACCGTCCCATCGAATTTGACACCTAGCAGTGTTGAAGAGTAGACTTTCACTGTTATGGATCATAAAGTCGGTACAAGGTGTGTCAGGATAAGAGTAACAATAGTTTATCAATTGGACACAAATGTCCTCTCCACTCATTGAGTCGCTCTGACAGCATTTTACCCTTCTTCCTCATTCCTCTTTCCTCCGAAGTCCAAAGTAACTTCATCCCGAAGAGCGCTGAATGCCCAGGGGGCACGACCCTCGCCGATGTCCGTGGGTTGCAGACACAGACAGCTTCCTCCCCGGCGCGTCTGTGTGTGTTGCTCCACACGTGTGCCGAGTGTTATGCAAGCCCACGTCCATTGTTTGACGTTCCACTCCTCACGCAGTCTGTTTGTTCGAGACTATCACTTCGTCCTGGACCAAACCTCTTTTACCGATTCTCCACAGGTGTTGTGTTATTATTAATCCGACCCGAGTGCATTGTGTGGCCTTTGATGTTCTCGTTAACGTTTTTTGGGGAAAACAGAACTGAAGCTGCGGAGCTGAAAAAATGGAATGCGAGCTAGGTTACCTATCTTAATTAAGATGAACCAATAATGGAAGAGTATGGAGTATGGTAAACTATCTACAAATAACAATACAAGCGGAATAAAGTTCGTATCAAAGCAACAGTCAACAAGTTAAAATATTCTTTCGACTATATCCTCATGCACATACCAGGCAGTCATTCATATTTCTATATTTTAAAGATAGGGAGACCGGGGTAGGTTTTCGCACTTATTTCTTTTTTTGTATTTCTTTCTAGTAGACATACAGTATCCCAATACGTACATACCATAACATACACTACCATCTTGGCAATTATTAAGGAATTTTTTCTGTTGAAAAATTAAGTATTTTCAATAGAACCATAACAAAGGCAAATAAAGTCCCCGTAGCAAGTTTTAGAACAGCATTATATCACACTGAGACAAGTTTACTCATGAAATTCACAGAAAACCCTCCCTATGGTTATAGGAGCCTAACCATCGGTTTAGAAGTTAAAGTCGGTTTGAAAAAGTGCCCCGCTCGAAAACATAGCTCGGTCCCCATTCTATAAGCCAGTTAGATCGTGATCAAAATTTCTAAGTGATTTTATTCACAAGTTACATTTTACAGACTACTTTATTGAATGAAACTATTTCTATTCATAGGTGGTTGGATGCACCTGGTCTTGGTCACAGACAAAGTAACATATAACCAAATCCTTTACACTTTACCAACCCATCACTTCTTAAAACTTCGCAATGCGCATGCATCAGGCCACATTAATCTCAAATTTGAAATATTAAAAGTGCCAAATATAAGGTAAATCCTTATTAAATGTTAAAAACGTGAAGGATTTACTTTGTATAGTTAATATGATACACAAACATGAACATTTTTATTATTGAATGTTCACTAATACTTCTAACCATGGGATATAAACCTATCCGTAGTAGAGGAAGTAGTAAAGAATCACTCGGAACATTAACAATCAGATGTAGGAAGCTGTTTGAAAGAGAGAGGCATCGCTCAGGCTTGGGCCGTTGAGGAAGGGCCTTGCCCACTTTAATGGGGGCGCGGGAGCGAAAAAGAATGAATGAGATCTAATGTGGCAGCTTCAAGGTCAAAAGGGGCAAAACACCATCTTCCATTACGGTAGGTGGGTACTATAGCTATGCAAGGATTGCGCTTAGTTTCATGAAACGGGTAATTTACAATTAACAATTTATTATATTTTTCCTTTAAATCTATTAACTAAAAAAAGATTAAAAAGTGATTTGATGAATTATGTGGCCATCTTCTAAATACAACCGACTTATATAAATATGCTAGATGGGTGGTAAAGTACAATGAAAAATATTTAATACGGTGGTTTAAATTTTTAATATAGTTTTTATAAAGTGTTATTTACTTTTATTTATAAAAACATTTTAAATTTCCTTCTTTTTCCCGTTGTTACACAGTATCTTTTATAGCCGTAGAAATAACTCATTTAGAAAGTAGTAAAATACTAGTAAACTATGGTTAACTAGAATGTCGTATAGTTTTCTCCAAAGTATATTTATATACTCAGAAGGAAAATCGCTAAGGACAAAAAATCAACCAAGGTTAACATCACAATGGTCGGAAGCGGTGGGAAAACGGAGCGCAACTCAGTAACCATGGTTAATAACCGAGAACACAAAGAGGCGATTATGAGCAAGACAAATCCGCCAAGTGGGAATCGGAAGCATGGAAATGCAAGACACAAGGCCAGTGATCGGGCTCACACATTCAGAAGCAGGAGAGTAGGCTAACGGTAGACCGCATTGGGGTGCCTCAAGGGTCATTACTAGGACCACTGATGTTTATTACGTGAAACGATGTGATTCGGTTGGTCAGGGGCAATTTTAAGAGTGTGATGATTGAAGATGCCATAATTTTACCTGGTTGGGGAATGTGGTTTTGATTTGATCAACACGTATACTGGATAGAATTTCGTAACATATCCCACACGATCAGGTAAAAATCTCATATCAAATAAAATCAAAACTTCAAGTTCTCGTAGCTTCTAATCCATTAGAGGTATAAAACACCCTATTAAAAATGTTTTATTTTAGAGGGTACAAGCTAAAAACAAAATAAAATACCGGGTGTTTCATAAAACATTTTCAAGTTAGCCGCCATTTTGGAAAAAGGCCGACCATATTGAAAAATCTCAAATTGTATTCCTGAGTGAAACTTAAAATTGAGAAAGTTCCGAATTTGAAGTGTAATTAAAATGTTAGCTATTGGATTACTTTAAAAAACGTACCTGGTATATATATAATAATTGTATACTTGGATGTAGAATCTCGAGGATTTTAAAATTAATTTTTTAAGAGTATGTTTTCTTAATAGCTCAATTTGAATTCAATGTTTTTTGGTTATTACTGTAGTGACTAAATTATGAGACCAACGATCGTTATTCCTCTTTTTAAAGAATTAATTAGAACTTTATACATTTTGTTTTCAGTTTAATGAATTATATTATTATAACATTACTGAGGTGCCTATTTGTTCACAACTGTAGTTAAATCACAATGAATAAGACTTCTGCTTGCAAATAATTTCTTACAAGATATTAAGCTTTCGATAAAATTGAAAGACGGGGTATAGCTAATGATTATTTTTAAAACACAGTTTTGAGTTTTAACTATATTTTTAATAAATAGATGAAGGGTAAAATAATTTCTAAATATGAAAGTATAAGTAATTAAAAACTAAACGTCTAACGTCACCAAAAACGCCTGAGAGAATCTAGTGGTTGTTAATTAGTAGGCACGGTATTAAGGATACATATTTCAATTAGTTAACACCTTTATATCAACCTACTGAATCTGTTTCTGACGTAGCAAAATTCAGTTTGAAAAGTGAATAAAGATTCAATTTACTCCCACAATTTATTGTGAGTTGGCATTAACGTAACCTAATCCATAGTAGCGTTTCAAAAGAATATTTCCTCCTCAGTTCGTCTCACGCAGTGGAGTGAGAAAATTGGTTGGTAGATTGAATTGCGAAAATATTAAGTAGCCTGTCTGTTCAGTTGCTACTAGAAGGTCATCAGATGTGGTTTGTATCTGTCTAGATACAGTAAGGTCTGATCAACCATCTCACTCGATCTGATGAGCCGCGTTTCGCAATCAAGAACACAAGGAGACTATCGTCTAGGTTTTACAATTGGTGACCATTATGTTCGTTGAAAGTGTTGGGAAATGCTGGATGACCAGCTGAAGATGTAGAAGACTCAAACTACAATGACACGAATACTTATAGGCTTTATTTGACCTTATACTTTTTAAAATATTTTATTTACATTCTTTCTAAATATGATAGGTTATCTTATGGCTTTTCTAAAATACGGTTTCAACTCAATATTTTCAAGTTTTTAAAGTTTTTGTTTACGTTTTTACACGGCTTATCTTTCTTGACATTCAATACAAAGTTATGTCTACAGATATTTCTCTTGGTCAATTTTAACAATATATTTAATAGCTGTTCCTGGAAATCTCCAACAGTACATTGTTTTATACAAATACTTTTACACAAGAAATTTCAAACAAATAAATAGGAAGATTTTGTAACTACTATAGGGACGTCTTTTCCACCTTGATGAGTTTTGAAAAGATAGTGACATTGAAAGGGTTTACGTTAGACATACACTGATATATTTTTAAACAATCAATTTATTGGGTTACTATCTACCTGTTCTACTTCCTTCGTCCTATTGTCGTAGAGTGTTAAAGGTCGATATCTTATCCCAACTCCAAGTGAAAATCCTGTACGCACATGTTAACAATAACATTATTGTGCTCAATTCTACCTGTTATTAAAATTTTAACATTTGGTCTACTCTTAGTTTTTTTAATTGTTGTACCAATAAAAATACACTGTATCCAATGATTGGTTAATTTCATAACTCACTAAATTACTGAACACTTTCCCCCAAAACTTACAAATTTTTGAGAATTAATGAGTTCACATTGTGCTCAGTATAAGTCAATAATTAGTTTCTTAAACATTGAATAACAACTAAATACCCCAAGGTGCATGTGACTCTTTTACTGCTTTTCTCCAGATCAGTCTAACGACCTTCAGACCATGAGTGAACACTATGCTCTACAGTAATAACCCAGAAAGACTACAGTGACACAGATACATGTGTGCGCTACTCTCTTATCTGGACTGACCTTTAAATTTAAATTGGCTTTAATTACCTCGATAACGAGCTGCTTCATTCAACCTATCTTTGTACGGCACTGGACTTTGAGCCGGTTGCCATAAGTGGATATAATGCAGGTTTAAAACCATGCACGGCCATACCCGAGACAAGGAAGTGTCATGCTTAACACCATGCTCGGCGATGTCTGTAACGAACGTGTCAACTCCACGATTACCCGCCATAAAACAATCCTTGTTTACGTTCGTGGAGTGTTGTGTTACGTGCAACTGACATTGACAAGAATGTGACGATGCGATGATATACCTAACGACGTTGTTTACTTAATAGTAAACAACTCGGCTAATGTTTAGTACAAGTAGAAAAGGCAGTATTGTGATGTTATTGAATAATCATATTTCTTTAATTTAATTTTTTTTGTTCAACTAAATTTAAAATCAAGCGGTATACTGTTACGCGCATGTGTGTAAATAGTTTACTCCCTTCAATTACAGTACTGTACTTCTCTGCTGAATCATTGTCCTATGGTTTTACAGACATTCCTATACATCAATAGTGAGAACTATTTTTAATGTACTTGTATTTAGTATTGATATAGTTCTTTTTATGTTGAGTTTCGTTTGTAAAAAATATTTTTTGCACAATTCAATTTTCTACAGATGGTGAAAATGCCTATCTTATTATTTAGTAAAGTTTGTACCACTGGCCCCAAAGATAATTTTTAAATCACCAAATATATTTTAAAATATAAGATAGGATTGTCATCCTTATATGTTTAAAATCTAATAATGTATTTTAATTATTTTTAATGCGTGTTCATACCTAAACATTAGTACTTAATATTGTGACTTCATATTTTAGTATGTAAATATGCAACTAAACCATTTAACTAAATCACCTAAAATACCTCTTTACTTCGGTTTATCAGCCATGGTTCTCAACATTGCGCAGCAACAATGGAGATATCATTGAATACATTTAATTCCCGAAACAAACTCTTAAATTTACAAAAGTGTAAACTCTAAGTGACCTACATGGATCTAACTGCGGGATCAAAGGAGATTCAATAGCTTCGATATATCAATTCTGTCAATAAACTACTCGTATAACGAGAATGTAATGCAAATCGCTCTTTTTACATGTAGACACTGTACCAGTTTTTTATTTAGCCTAGAACTGAAACATATAGTACGGCTGATCTATTTTTCAATATTTTATTCCAGCTGTTTATATTGTTTTGTGTTATTGTTGTAAGAATATTTTCAATAATAAAGATGATAATTTTTGGAGTTTGATTTAATTTTTGCTACACTGGCGCAGGTACGGACTTTTATTGTTTTATATTTTGACATGGATATGTTTAAGCTCCGGGGGGTGTTAGCAAAATTGTGTACCACAAAAGGTTTATAACGCAAAAAGTGCAGCGGAAGTGTTTAGATCACGTTTCCATAGAAACCACCAAAACTATTGTATTGAATTTTTGATTATAAGAAAAACTAAAACCGGTGTTAAGATGAACTGAAAACATTCCCTTTAGACATATCCATGATCTAACCTTTTTCCCATAGGGAAGTAAATACAAACATTTTTAATAATTATGAAAATATTAAACATGTATTCCCTTTAAAACGTACTTTCCGATTTATTCTTACTTAAACCTAGGTTAGAGTCTTAAAAATCCTATTCTTGGGAGAGCAGTCTAGTTGGGAGTTAGGCATCCTGACACGTCAAGACGTTAAGCACTACTAGTAGGCCTATGTTACCATGTGTTCGTGATACAGATGCCATGTCACCTTTGTCCTCTACCATGTTTCCCGCGCAGGAGGGAGAGGATGGCCTACAATCCCGGCACGGCCTCGACACTCCATAGCACAATGACAGTGGGCGACCACAGAGGAATATATTAAACACCGCACAGAGGAATAAATTATACCGTCGTTAAACAATGTTATCCCGTCATCATTGTACGGGTGGCATTGCGGGATTGACGCAGACCTAGTCCGTATTGAAGGTTGTAGAATAGAGCTGATAAATAAGTTTGACATATAGCCTAAGTTATGATATAAAAAAAGTTGAATTGTTAAGGGGTTTCTTTAACATACTATGAATTTTCACCATGAGTACAGATGTACAAACAGCACTTACTACTAAATATAAATGATTCAAAAATGATACAGGAACAAAAAATTATTCAACAATACTTGAAGTTATCGATTAGTAGCATTCGATTAAAATACTATCATGTAAGGAAACAGGAAAACAACCCGATTTCAAAAAGGGGACACATAAATATGAGAGAAGGGGTATAAATCGCATTCATTAGTGGAATGGGAACGTATGACAAAAGCTTAACATATGCATACTTTCACAACTGTCAATAGAGAGACAGAGACTATGAGAGACCGGTGTGGCCTAATGCTGCTTTCACAGCTTCCTAGGCGACACATTTCTTGTGTCTAATTTCTTAGAGACTGTTGTTTGGTTATTTATGGTTGTTTTCGTAGACTAAACATTTCAGAATACTAAGTATTTTAACTGAATAATCGTTTCCTCGTTGAGAGAGGACAATATAAAAATCTAAGAAAGCTTTATGTGTGTTAGATATTCTAGTTGTTTTACATTCCTCTCTGAAATAATAAAAAAATTACTTATGACTTAAAAACTTATGGAACTGAAATAAAATGCTTATACAACAGTTTTTTTTTAATTAAATGCGTAGCCTGAATAACATCATCAAAGTTGTATAAAATTAAGTTACCTAGTTTTTTACTCTTATTTAAACACATTCATGTATAGCTCGATCTTATTTCTACATTCTATACATTTGTAACGGCTCACATTCGTATTGCGTCTTTGATTCGTTATAAATAATACAACAAACAAGCAAGTCTGAGAAACATTTCATACTTGCTCTTATAGTGGCGATCGTTAGGTAGTTAATTGTAATATAGTTTGGAAATTGATCTTAGCGAAAGTACGTAATGAAGAAGGAAATCCTAAGTTTAAGACAAAATGAATGTGCTAAAATGAAATTATTCATATTTGTTTATGATGCTAAATTCTACTAGTTAAACTAGTACATTAATACAATCGCACTTTTGTCTAATAAAATATTTCTAAACAAATGAAAAAACAAATGTTTTCTTAATAAGGGACTCTATTTAAGCATACAGTTTTGTAATAGTATTTAGACGTAGTATTAGCAATTTATATCAGGTATTGTAAATACGCCAGATTGTACTTAAATCAGTCACCGCAACTGGCTGTTGTACGTGTTTAATCTACAATCGACATACAATAGCAATTACTGTACGTGATCAATGATTAGCACGACGCATTGACGTTCCTGATAACCGAGACGTTGTGCCAGCTGATCTGCGCTGTTAGGAAGAGCTATTGCCTCTGTTAAGGATCGCCAATAGCGTTCTGCTAATTGGCCGATCCTATACAACTGTAACAAGTCAGTTAGTTTCCCTTTCACTTGGAACTGGGTTGAGGAGTATGTAATAAATAACTAGTACTCGTGAAACTTAAGTAACTTAATGGAATGTTCTTAAATAGTACAACTTCCTCTATATTACCTAAAATTACTTTACAGATAATCAGTTATTTTGTTAAACAAAATTTAAATTAAGCCACATGTTATGGACTTGATAATATATTTAGGTTGCACACATAATTTTCCGTCAACTGTTCTACCTTTTAGTATGACTATTTGTTTTTTGTCGTTAAAGCCGTCAGTGCAAAACTCAATAAAGTTCAACACTTAAGTATATCACATATAGGCCTAAAATTAAAATTTACAAATTTCTATCGTTTAAGGCATTGGTATATATTTCTTCCATAATTATTTACTTATTCATAAATCGTGAATTTACATTTATGTGGCACTCGGAATTTTGTGCAAACTATCTATGTCTATTTTACTTAAGTATGATTATAATTTACTAGATGCTCGGCAAAATTTGAATTCTGTGTTTATGATGTACAGTATTTTAAGGCAGGTGATTCTTGAGAGAAAGCTTAGTTTTTCCTATGTAAAATTCTTACTCACTTCTTTATTTATTTTCTCTCACTTTAAATTCCTTGGTAAAAATTTTAGTTTGTGCCCTCGGATGGCACAAATTAGTCATTATCCTTCATAGACTTTTTATTTAAGAGAATAATTGTATGTTCTTCCGTATAGGATCATGGTTATGTCTGAAGGGAATGTTTTTAGTTCCTCTAAACAGCTGTCTTTATACCCATATGATGTCACTGTTTCAAATTTTGGTCTGACGGATTGCCAATACCCTCCCCCCAGAGCTAAGACATATTCATGTTAAAAAAACCAGTGAACCTAGAATCAAGTTGTCAATAATTGTAAATTCAATCATGTGATTGCTTGAGTAAACCTGTCGAGTCGAGGGTCATGTTAGCGGCAAAACACTGCCTGGTGTACATGCAGACGTGTAGACGTGTAGACGTGTAGATGTGTAGATCCGCCGCCCACCCTTGTACGTCCATCCCGGTCTGTTTACGTTCTTGTACTCTCCTGACTCCAATTACCGAGTACTTCTGATCATGAATTATTTATATACATCTGGGAACGGCTGTGAGCGAACCTGGTGGAGGGCTTGGGAAATAGGGCGAGTGTGGTCATAGGGACCACTCGAGGGAATGGACTCGTCTCTGTTGACGTAATTGCATATTGTATCCAAAAAGTCTGATAATAAATACGCTGGTTTTATGAATTAGGTAATGTGGTTAGTTCCGAATGAAGATGCTATAATGAGTAAAATAAATTGCTGTACTTTAGTTTAAAAATTTACTATTGGAAACATGATAAGGGTATTTTTCTAATTACCCTCTCAGAAATAAATGAGTTATTACTTTAATTAATTTCTCAAAAATACACGATCTAATGAATTTCATGTCAGTATTTTTTACGAATTAAAGAATATACATTATGGACCAACCTATTCTGGTGAGCACCACACTAGTGGGGAAGAGGTGTAAGGTACTGAATAATTATTGAACATTAATGTTTAGTAATAGTTGTATAGTTTAGTTAAATGTATTTAATTCTACTTCTAAACCTATTTTAAGTTTGAATTATTTTGTTTATTGGCTATAAACTAACAAATAAATAAGAATATTCTTCTATAGTTTAAAAACTCAAGAAAACAAAACACATTAATCATAAACTTTACAATCAATGCATATACAGTAAATATATAAATAATGAAAATTTTACGCCAATACTTCTACGTTCTTCTCATATGTAGCTGTTCAATCTGCTAGACAGGGTAGAAGGAAACTTGTGTAAAAAATATCAAATTCAAATTTTAACCGTTCAAAAATAACTTCATGAATGGTAATAAAATACTTTATCGCCTCTACGAATTTCGGTGTTATCAGATTGAGTGTGATTCATTTACGATATGATGAGTTATATACTGCATTAGCCTTATCTTGAACATGGTGTAGGATTGACACAGGACAATGTTTCCTTTCCTAACACACATTTCGTTTTAACAATTTGAAACCATTACTCTTCTACCACGTCACTTCCAAAGCTAATGCACACTTGTCATTCTTCACTTGTGTCCCTCTGGCGCTGCATAGGCGTTAGTCTTGCAGGGAATTGCACTTACCACGCTGCGATACAACTTATCAGCCCACTACGAGACTCGTGCAGTTCAAGTGTGAACTGTTGGTTTTGTCTTGGCAGGTAGTAACATAAAGTTATCGACCTTACTTCTAGAGTAAGTGATGTGTTATTAAGAAAATTATTTTTGTTATACAATGAACCAAAAACAAATATAGTTATAACTTATGACAGCTGGCACTGTGAATAAGTAATTTCTATGGTGGTGGCTTTGTTGCCTGTTCAGGTGGCAACACTGCGGCCATTGTTGATCATATGGCATGCGTGTAGTTCTACGCACATCTCTAATCAAGTCACGTATTTCTCATCCTCTGTGTGACTCACCTTGCCGCTTCTGTGGGGACTCCGATGTCTACAGTGTTTCCTATTAGCAATTCACTGACAACCTCTTCAAGGTTTCATTATTTCTCAATAGTGAATTGAATTGATTGATCAAGAAATCACATTTTATCTCAAACAGTTGCAATATAAAAAATCAAAGTACACGTGGCGCAGCAGACCTGCATCCACAGCGGATTTCCGTATTTTCAGTATCAAAATATCTGTGCATATTTCTAAGCCACCATGGTTCTGGGTTAATAAAATTACCTATGGTCTCCATAATTAATTTTATTTACAGCAAAAGTTTTTGTGAAATGAGACTTCAATCAATGGGGCTTCCATTTATACATCATTGAGTTGTCCCAAAAATATGCCATTTAGGGGGTAGGTACAAAACACTGATAAACACCAAAGTCTGTGTTCATTATTGCGCAGGTTCAGTCAACCTCACTTAATCCAACAGTTATGAAGGATTAATTAACAGTTTTGACTAACCCTGTATATATCAGCTACGGTTTGTCAGGTTGAAGATTCAAAATACTAAACTATTTTTGAGTTGATACTACATGCGTAAGGAAATCCTGTATTAAAAAAATACCTACGCGTTTACAAAACGAAATATCTAAAAATATATACACAAAATAAGAGATATACCAAATCCCTCCCTCCTAAGCTCCACGAGTGATTTGTCTGATTTTCTGACATAAAAACTAAAAATTCTCCTTTAAACGAGATAACTTTTTAAATAAGTTTTTAGTTCAGTGAAGCAATTGAGAGTTACCATGCATACGGACACAAACACTCCTTCACGAACGAAAGGATGGTGTTTTGACGTCTATGGAGCCCAAAAAGGTGAAAAATTTGTCCTCGGCCAAGGTTTTACCATAACAAGTCGGTAACAGCTCAAGTATAGGATATTCACTAAAATGTACTGTATTATATTTATTCTATTGTTAGTTTTAAATATATTTTTGGTAATGTTCTCTCGGTTTGACTATCATCAAATTCTTACGTGTTTTGAGGTTTTGAGGTGAATTATGAAATAATCGTAGCTGTATAAAAAAGTATCCTCTACCTTTTTCAATAATGCAAAGTAATTACACACCAACCCTTAGAAACTTGGCGGACGACGTTTGCCGTTGACATTTTGATTAGTTCAAGATTCACTGTGAGATGGTTTACGCAAAACCACCAAGTAGGTACCAAGTCACTAGTATGCTCCACTTATTCTTTTGAAATCGTAAAGAGAACATATTTCCAGTCACCAGTAACCACATACCCAGACACTGATATTCAGCTACTCCAAGCTCTGTAATGTGTTCCCGTGACATCGTAAAGTCGCCACACACTCCGTTACTGATACCCCAGAGGATGTTCTGCGTCGTGTTCCTGTGACATCGTAAGTAACCTCAGACCTTGTCACTCCTGGAACGTAAAACTGCCCGCGACGCCTTGACATTTCAACATGGCGGCGAAAGGTTCTTGCCGTGTACTCGTGTCGTGTGCTATCAAAGAGCACATTTACGCTGTTATTGATTTAGTGTAATGTCACGGTGATGAAAGATTTTAAATATGAGGTTATCTTTTTATAAAGGAATTAAAGATAAATTAATTATGTTTAACTTTAACAATAAGTGGATTTTCCACATGTGAAAATTTCAATATTCATAGTAAAATATGTATTTTCTTTCGTTTGAGAAAGCTTAGATAGCTGAGATAGCTTAGATCGTGGGTATGTCTAAAGATTATGTTTTCGGTTTCTCTAAACAGCTGTCCTTATGACGTCCTTACATGACGTCACTTCCGCTTCAAATTTTTTTCGGTCTGATGGATTGCCATACCCGTCAGACAAGACATATTCATGTTGAACTTAATTTCCAAAGTGAGATATTTGGAGTTCTTATGTTAGGAAAGTAAAGGAATATAATTACGAAATATGCTTGGCTTTAATTTTATGGTTGCACACAATTTTTGTGAAGAGTAAGAAACTACGTTTACTAAAATGACCGATCAGAACTAACCTGGTTTCGTGCTAAAAAAAGAAACGACATGCGGTAAAGAAAAGCTCAGCAGCAGGTTAATTCAGTTATTCGGCTCGCACAATGCGTTGGGCAAACCCCGATCAGGATCACCCTATCACCCGTTCAGCCGATCAGCTGATCGACCTTCGGCTCAGTTTGGCGAACCAGGCGTGACTAGGTTGCACCCTTGGTTGCGCCACATAAACCACCGGCACGAAACATCACCTAAGGTGGACATTATTAACCAGCGGTGGACCATGAAGAAGGCCGGCGCAAGAGTGACAATGACAGTTGCGTCAGACCAAGGGGCTGGACGCGTACTATGTGCTGTTTACCTGGCCAGGTTTATAGAATTTTCTCAAATTAGAATAGTCAACTTTGAAATAAAATAATGGCGGTGGTAATTAATTTATAGTACAATTTTAATGACCTTCTCCATTACGTCTATGTTTTAACCAAACAACGTTCCTTGAGGTGGAGGAACGAAGTGTCTATTCGCACAAATGTTCATACTGATACTCGGGATGGATTAGGTTATGTTCTTTGTATGATTATAGAATACATCATCGTACATATCAGCAAACTATGAACCTCTACTCTTCCTGGATATAATTTTTTCTTAGAAAAAACATTTTTCTAAGAAATATTGACATCAATTGGGACGGACGTGTGGGGTAACCGCCGCACGTCGACGTGCGGGGTAGTCTGTGACTACGTGGAACTCCTCCCATTTTCAAGTGATTCCCTAATAATTATATTTAAATTCAAATTTTAGGTGTATACGAGTATTGTATTACTATTGTAAAAATAAAAATATATCCATCTATCATACAGAATACAAGAAACACAAAAATACAAAAGTAAATAAATCACAACACGAGCAAGGCAGCGTGCACAGGGAACGGAATTTGGGACGGTACTTTTCCTTTTTTCACAATAAATAGTAATAAAATATCTGTAACAAAACTTTAAACTTTAATGTAATTTGCTTAATATAATCGCTCAAAAATAGGAGGAGTTACATGAGAAACGGTGTGTAGTTAAATATACTGACACGTTGGAAAAGTCCAATCAAATAATATTAATAAAACTCAACTAATGCAAAAGGGTGTTTCGTTAAAGGCATTTGTATTATTATGCTTTAAGGGATTATCAATTCTAACTTACCATTATACTGTACGTTTAGGTTAATGCTCATCGTAGAAAAATCCATTCAAATATTCGTTGAATACAATCAATGAATTTGTAAGGAAAATTAATAATCAAATTTCATATATTATTACTCTTGTAAAACAATTTTTGGTTTGTAATATCAAGGGCAAGTTTACATGGAAATCAATCAACGGTCTGAAGAGGACCAGAGGAAGGTCGGACACCCACACCTAGAAACGGAGGTTACATGCGCCCCCAATCTCCTAAAATCTCCCTTTAAAACTTTAAAAACTTTTTATACAGTAATAATTAATTGTTATAACTCTCCTACACTAGATTAGTGAAGGTTACGATTTTAAGTGTACTTATCAATGCAGTTTTTTATTGTAATGAAGACAGAAAAAATCGGAGTCGTAAAGTTTTTTTCGAGAACTACTTATCGATTGACCTGGCTTCAGCCCGAGACAAGTGGCCCTGGCTGGGGTATTTTTCTGAGTCATTCCACTATCGCAACCCGTTGACCGGGGTAATGACTACTAGCGTCCGGACATCATTATCATTATCATTACAGCGCAGCGCCACGGCGCAATAGTACACGCAATACTCACACGCAGCGCCACCGGTGCCTTCGCAACCACGATCAAACCATTAACATCCGTATACCGGAAACCCCCATGAAAACGTAACTCTAATAGAACGGATTGACAAGAAATATTACTTTTCCAAACAGTTACATGACAGTAAAATCTTTTTCATGCGACGCCCGGATAACCGCCTTTCCCCGTTTTTATAACGATAACACCATTTCGTTTATGTTAGGTAGATGAATAAGTAAAGTAAAATTTGTATCTCTTTCAGTGGCATACGTACGTTACATATTACCTTCTACAGTTTCGTGTATAAGTTTGCTTTATATTCAGCTCTTCAACGTAGTTTAAATCCATTCACACTTGTATTTAAAACGGCCAAACGTTCTTCAGTAAGTAATTCCATAAATGTTTCTTACATTATTTTTTTTATTTTTCAGGTAAGAACACATGGAGTCCACCTTGGGTAGGTGAAGCTGCTTGGTAATAGTTCTTCAATTATATTCAAGGTATTAAATTTAAAGTATTTCAAACATTGTAAAATATAACAATCTAGTATTTCAGAAGTTCAATACGTTAACTATAAAAAATGTTTGAATTTACAGTACTTACCTGTGGAAAATAGGTTAGATCATGGATATGTCTAAAGCGAAAGCGTTCAGTTCATCTAAACAGCTGTTCTT
The DNA here is from genome assembly GCA_023375725.1 of Nephotettix cincticeps. Lineage (NCBI taxonomy): Eukaryota > Metazoa > Arthropoda > Insecta > Hemiptera > Cicadellidae > Nephotettix > Nephotettix cincticeps. Next base: position 120,015,525 of record CM041791.1, read on the forward strand.
ATTATTTTATATCGAAAATTCAATACAATTGCTCTGATAGTTTCTATGGAAACCTGTTACATGTTTCCCATCTTAAAAATCGCCAACACCCCCCCTCCCCAGAGCTAAGACATATCCATGGCAATGTAAAACTCATTATAATTAATTCTACTATTCTTGGATGCTGCTCATATGACAAAATCATACTAGCGAAAGATCTAAACTTTAATTATAATCTAAAAGTATTTCTTATATATATTCTTATTATATTTATATTTAAAAATCTTCCAGGAAATTTGCAGAAAAAATACACTTCCTACACCCCACCCCCAAGGCGATTACCTCGATCTGTTCGGTATTCAACCATACCTATTCAGACCAACCCTATTGTCCTACTCTGGCACGAAATTCGATAACGAAGCGGTTAGTCGAGTCCTCGCTACTCCCGACCAATCAGCGAGCAGATATCGACAGTAAAGCTAGTAGTACGTTATCGACATGACGTGTGCGTGTGCGTGTGCATGCCACAACATTTCCATGACAAAGGATCTCTGGGCGCAGCCCAAGGAGGACGGGGTAGTAAACAAAACCCGTCGGTTGGTCTTTTGTAACTGGCTCTAATTGGATCCCTTGAGGAATTTCAGAGAGCTTTAATTTGTGGTTGAGTACCGTTGATTGTGAATCGAACAGGTGAAATGGCCAGGTGGCAGAGTGATTGAAGTGAAGTCACTCACTTCTCACTTGCTTGGTCATTTTACTGCTTGATGCTGTATCACTGTAACAGCACCAGTACAATAGTACGAGCAAGGTTTGTATATACTGTATATTGCCCACGGATCTCGAAAACGGCTCCAACGAATTTCTTTAAATTTTGGAAATAACTAATTTCCTAGTAAAAATAAGTTCTAGACATGTCTAATGTCCAGGGAAGTTCCGGTTTACTATATTAAGTTTAAAATCTAAAAAAAATATCATTACGCTTATGGAGAATCAAATGTAAACTATACAAATCAAAACATCTTTATATAGCCGTTTGACAGTTGTTGAAGATAGTGGTGAACAATATGTAAATAGAGGTTTTGCATAATTATTTATTTTATGTAAAAATGAAAAATTATCAAATTTCCAAACAATTTGTAAAAAATAAAGGGTCAAATAAATGTGCGAAATAAAAGCAGAGAAAATTTCCAATGTCTTTCTTGTTTTTATGGAAAACGTATTCATTGTATTGCTTGAAGCCACTGTAACAAACCAATTAATTGGTGTAAATTAAATTTCTCTTTTGCTTTTCAATCTTCATTCCGTTTGTAACAAAATCAGTTGATCACAGGCTAATAATAACTGTATGGATAGTTAAATAAACAGTATATGATCAGCTAAAACAACTAAGGTTGGCTAAAAGACCTTAAACGACGTCCCAAACTTGGTCGACGCCGCATCTCAGTTCTAGCGCGAAGGGTTCACGTGTCGAATGTTGTGAGATCGATCCCTATCTGAGGCAATACATATTTGTTCACTGTTTATGCTACATTAATAAGGTGTATTAATTGATACACGGGTTTCAATCGGGTTTATTTTAACCACATAAATGTTTTTATTGAGTAATAAATGTGTTTTAATTTTGCTAATTAACTTGTACAATACATTTCTTATCCTATCCGAGCAAAGTTCGGTCACCAGGTACTTATCATTAATTACATATTATAAATAAAATAGTTTTTATGAGGAACGGTGATTGGGCGCTGGTCTAAGCATAAGACTTTGGTATTGGATATCTTGAGTTCAAATCCCACATATCAATTTCGTTATGTGGTAATGTCACACTCTCATAGGTTTAGCCTGAATCAACGTGTAAAATTGTTTCGGGTGAGGGCCTAGACAGTCCTGAGATGAGAACTTGGGACATAAAAAATATATAAAAAACAGTGATTAAAAGTACTGATTTGTGGATGGGCCAGCGTCTTGGATTTATCCACAATCAATTAAATGTATTACCTTATCTGAAGAAATAGTGCAAATTTACTGTTGCCATAAAATTCCATTAACATAAAAATACGAGGTCGTCATTAAGAGATTTTTTTATTACATCAGCGATGAAGATGTTTTAAAATACTGTATATTTAAACTTTTAGAGACGTTTGTTTATAGCTTGACTAAGTCATATTTCAAAGATCATTAATGTGTCAATATAAATTACTAGTGCAGTCTGAAATTGATAGGTTCATCGTTAAAGTAAACATTTGAAGGTTACACTTAACCTAAGGCAACAGAGCGTTCAAGGCTAAGAGGTCAGGTATCCGTCGTGTCATGTCCATCTGGACGTGCTGGCGCCAATCATGAGGCTGCACACAATCCAGCTGTTTTGTTGTAACGAAATCACATAATTAAGATTTAGAGTGTTTTATAATTTAAAAAAATTATACATCATTATACAGATTGAAGGACATGTGAAAATGATGATAAAGTTGATATAGGCCTGCCTACACACGGGTTCGGAAATGCTTTGTCACGTAGCGAGTTGCTTACAGTGAAAGATTTCACCCGGAGTTCAGTACCCACGTTGAAATGAGGCCATACTGTTTTTTGGACGAACTAATGAATGAATGAAAACGTATTTATTTAGCCAGCGTGGTCAAAATACAATTGTATGTTTTTGAATAAAAATGTTGCCAAATATAATACCCCCAAAACTTAATGTCATATGCAGTGTTGTCTAAAAGTATCTGAAAAATTGAATCTACTTGTCTAATAACTGTAAATAGATTTTTTTTAGAAAACTGGCATAAAGTGAAAGTATGCCCTTACACATTTGGTCTACAATTACTCTGTTATCTAAGCAATTAACCAATACATCTTTGGAATAAAACCTGTAGATAGTTTAATTATGAACAAAATTATGTAAATTAAGTCAACATTAAAAAAATATTGGCGAAGAAAATCAATTCAATCAAAATAGATAAAAAGTCTTAATTTTCAAAATGAAAGAGTTATACTTTTTACTTCATAGTTATTTTTATCAAAAACAACTCGACTTAAAATTCTGGGACCAGTTTCATTACATTTTTCAGTTCATTTTACATTTTAATGCCTCATTTTAACGTGGTATTGAAATCTGGACGAAATCTTTCGCTAGCGCTAACTCGCTAACGAAGCATTTCCGAACCTATGTTTGTACTAACTTTTTAAATAGTTTCACATCTTTCAATTGCAAACGTTTCTTCCTGAATCGCCCAGTATAAGACATTTAAAATAGTTTTAAAATAAAGAGTTTTACAGTAAAAACCATTCTAATCACAATTTTCGTTTTAGTTATTTCACCTAGAATTTCAGGACCTGATGGATATTTTGGAACTGAAGATGGATATTTCTTACTCGAATGTAACCTACTTGAGACACCAATTAAGTAGTACTGCCATAAAAATAGATAGTATGTGCCACATTTTCTACTTGAAGTGAAATGTTTTAATAAATCCATAAAATATTCGTGTTTAACACACTTTTATTGGGTATAAATGTATTATTCCAATTCTCTGATCTGTTCCTGTGATCCTTGTTATCGGCGACGTTGGGCAAAACGGTCTTTATCTGATGATGGATTCAGCGGCAAAGACATTAATCATTCGACGAAATCGCATGGCATCGTGAGATTATTCGGTTCCCGATTGGCGAAAGTCGGCTGACCAGGAGGCAACGATCCTGTGATTGGTCGATTACCGAATACCAAACCTCGCTAGTTCGTCGGGATAACGTCATCAGCCAATGATTGGGGAATCACTGGGTCAGGCTGTACCGTGCTTGACCAATGCTTTCCTCATGGAATTTAATGTAAAAGGTAACAATTAAGTCTTAAGACTACTTTATAACTTTAAATGGTGGATGAAAGCTTAAAGATAAGCATGGCTCCATATGAATATGACATCAAGGGTCTTGTTAAACAAAAAGTCATCCACAAACCCTACCTTAAAAAGTTGATGCAAAACAAAATGGCGATGGTATGCAAATGTAAAGCTATGAACTTAAAACCGCCGCCATTTTGTATTCGATTGACCTTTTTAGATCCGATTTCAGGTGTTGTATTTAAATCAAAAAGTAATCTGTTTAATCTGGTACAAAGATATAAAAATATACATTATAGAGAAGAAATAAACAAACTGTTACAAACATTAGACAAGTTTTCTCTAGTGACCTAATGATTTTTGAATAGTTCAATTCAATATATTTATCCTTACATCTCGTTGCACTCTAAATAATCAGGCCTTTATAAAAACAATCTTGCAACATCGTAGCATATTAAAAACAGAAAAAATGAAAAAATAATTTAGTTTTAATCCAAAAGACCAGCAAGTTCGAAGGACAAGGATACAAATTAATAACGTGGTGAAAGTGATGATTATAGTGTGGGCCACGACTAGAGCCTGTAGAAGGAGAGCGTTTGCTACTAGAGACGCACACAAGCAGACAACCGGGCCTATGGAATTATAAACATGTCCGCGACTCCGAGTTGATGAGCTGAGGCGAATAATAGTCTTTTCTCCCCTCGACTCTCTCCCGCTTGGTTTTGCGTCCCTAATTGGTTTAATTGTAGCACCAAGGTGATTCAGCGGCTAAGCAACTTTCATGCCAGCAGCTCTGTAGCTCGGTGACGCGACGGACCCACGTTTCGCTCCAAAATAAGCTGTTTAAGTCCACTTGTTTGGTAGTTTGGTCTAGAAAGTTTCAGTGGTTTAAAAACTTAAACACTTATTTTGAAATTGTTACTTTAGAACATCTTCTAACTAACTACACGTTAAGGTTTCGCAATACGAAAATAAATTTAGTTTTAAAACGTTTCCTAACTCAAAATATTAGCTTTATATAGTTTTGGGTAGCTGTAATAACGTTGAAGATGTTACGTTAACCACCAAGAGTTGGTTTATAAGAGTTATAGATAATGAGATCCCTCTCACAGGTTTTGTAGATTTATAACTACAAGAAAGTTTAGTCTCTTGTGCCCATTTCGAATGGGCTTTAAAACTGTATCGTTATGGTAACAACTAACAACTCAAGATCAAAGGGTTTCAATGGTATGGTAGGAAAATCAAACATAATTCGTGAAAAGGATTCATATAGAGATTACAAACTGTAATATAAATGTAAACATGACGTATTTAATTACTACTGTAATTACTACTGTTGGTATGGTGTTAATGACGTCGCAAATTAAAGTTTTGACTCAGAGAAATATTCTTATTCTCAGTGGTTTTGAGGAGAAGACATATGAGTATCTATGACCTCATTGACCTCAGATTGTATTGTATTAAAAGTTAAGGTAGTTTCAATGGGAAGTAAAACTTCTCGCACGTTTGGGAAATATATTTTTAAAAATATTGTCGTTTATGTGTTGGGAATATGTTATAACCTACAGTGGAATTCATGAAATTCAATGTTTGACAGTGAATTTGTTTTTAGTTTGTTTAGTCTGAAAAAAGATCAACAGCTTTCGAAAAACATTCTGTAGCCGCGTCGATTCACGATTCTCCCACGAACATCCGAAACTGTTGATTGTGTTGGCGGTTTCCCACGGAGGCGCCGATCCACAATAAAGATCATCCCGCATGCCCGGAATGGAAGAGTGAGAAAACGAAAGTGGCTTCGTCCGAAAGGTCAGTCCGGCCATCTCGGGAGCAGGAAACGGACCTGGAGCTGGAGCTATGTAGATTCACGGCGAGGGCGCAACCGGTTGGCAACGGGCGCTTCCGCCAGCGCCGCGTCATTACGTGCTTTACAACTGGTTGTCGGTCACCTGGTCCTGGTAAATGACCCCTTTCACTCGGCAACAGGTTTCGATTAATGTGCTGTTTCATTTACAACGACTTAGTAGGTTCTAATGAGTAGGTTGAGATGTTCACTTTATAAGATGCTGATTGATTACTCAGTATTAATTATTGTTTAAGTTGCAACCATTACTTCCTTCTTAATTATTTAAGGAAGAGAAAGTAAGTAAAATTATGGCTTTTTATTTGTAGATTATTCCTTACTTCTGGCTAAAGTTTCTGACATCATTCGTCAGTACGTAAGCTACAAATATTGTTCTGGGTAAAAGAGTTTTCTACAGTCTAACAGAACACAGAATGATAAATCTGAAGGATTCTGGTTTGATCCTAAGACAAATCTTGACACAACATTTTGATGGTTCTATACTGGACTCACTGGCCTATTAACTAATGATTCTGGAAACTTAATCAACCAATTTTTGTCAGTAACTAAGCTCCATGTCATCAAATTAGTTAATAACATTCATCACATGTTCACCTTAACATGATTCATAATAACATAGTCCACGTAGTTGAGTCGGAGTCTCAAATAAGAATTGCCAAAAAATATAAAAACGTTTTAAATTTAAAAAATTAAATTCTACAAAGTTTTCAAACAATTTTGTTCTTTATCTCAATTATATCCATAAAAAGAGTTTTCGATTGTTTATTTTTGAGTAAAATATCTTTAAGATTAGTTGGATGTTTTTAAATGTTGTAATGTCCACTACACATTCTGTAGAATCGAGTTAGTACTTTTCCAGTATTTTAGCTTTACACAATCTACAGGTACTTATCAATGTTAATGTTATGGTTGATATACTCATAGTTCTTATACCAGCACATGGACGAAGTTAGAGGTCATTTGTTGGGGGGTATAACACCCAGGGGGGTATGGAAATTCCCTTGTTGAAGCGAGTGTTTAGGAAATACAAGAAAAAACGTTATTTTTTGTGTATTTCTACGCCGGTGGCATTTTTAACGTTTTGATGGGGAACGGTCCAAACCCCGGTCTTGTTACTACCAAACGTCGACCTGTTGTTAGGAAGCATCATTAATTAATAGCCCAATGACAAATGGCGACTGGATCCAGATTCGACCCTTGCGGGATTCGATCCGGCGACCTTCAGTTTTGAAGGCGGGTATTATAACCACTACACCACCCAGCCAGTTATGTTATTGTAAGCACATTTATTTCAAGAGGTAAAGAAAAAATGAACGATTTAGCAAATTACGATTTAGGGTCCTGTAACAAGTAATTGTGACATCAATATTGAAGCGGCAGCGATTGTAATCTTGACTATTGCACTAAAACATTTTTTGTATTTTAAATCTCAATGTAATTTGTATTTGTTTTGTATACTGGGAAAAGCCTAATTTTCGATTACTATTAACGATAAACATATTCATATTTACCAAAAGGCTTGGGGAGGGGAGTGCCCCCTATGCCGCCTTAACTCCGTTTATGTAACTCATATGAGATAAAGAAAACAATAATTCCTAAGTTTCCTAAACATATTATTATTATATATTTTTATATGGATTGAAAATTCCTTTAACCTTCAACTTGAAATTTGAGAATTATAACGTGATTCTTTCAACACCTGAAAGTCATCCCTAAGAGGATTTCGCCTAGGAGGTCTTGGTGATTATGCCAATCGTGGTAAATTTACACGCCAACAGTATTCGTCCGAGTTGCGATAACAATGGAAATTGTAGCGTTAGCGCGCGGCCTACTTACATCTGACTATAAACAAATTAATCATTGGTTAGATCGGCTTTGATCTGGTGGACCGGTTGTGTTAAGACTCGACCTTCCGGTCTTGACCTTCTTACTCGGACTCGACCGGCCAAAATGATTAATGGCACTCCCCGGGAACATCAAAATCTACCAATTGATCTTATTTATCTTTGTAACCAGTTTAGAAAATAATCCGGAAAAATTTAACAAAAATATGACATTTTATGTAATTCCACTTTCGCCGTTTAGTTATTTTTTCTTTAACAATATTTCACAACAATTTTTACCTTGATTAATCCTTCGAAACGTTTTCGTTGAGCTGCAATCTCTGCTACCAAAACTAAAGGCAAATTGTATAAAATAAACATTGGTTCACTGAAAGTTTATTTGAATTTTATTATTTATCATATGTGAATCGGTTTGCGTCTGAGTAAATAAAAAAATTATTATCATAATTTTTTAATTCTTACTTATGAACAAACTTGATTTAGTTGCATTTTATTCTGACTGTGATTCAAATATAACCATTAGATCGGAATTTAGTTCTAGTTGAGATGTTATTAGTGCTCAACGTCTGTGGAGATCGCGCTGGTCTAGGGGTAGACTTTGTTGGCCAAGGTCCCGGTTTCAAACGCCACTAAGGTATATTTTGGTTCCAGCTGCGACACATGAATGTAACCCACATACAGGACCGCGACCCTAGGGCAAGGCGGGGCAGGGTCAAGGGCACTGGAGGTGGCGACTGTCGGCTCCAAATTGGGGATAATCTCCCGAGGGGGTCACGTCAACACTGCAATTTCCATTGTTACCCAGTCCTGTATAAAAACGGGTTTTACGAAGCAATTTCTCAAAGTTTGGCGGCGCGTTGTCGATCCTGGTAAATTTATACGTTAAGCGTTTCGTTTAGGCCAAACACCTTTCAAATACTTGGCAAAATATTGCTGATAAACATTATTCGTAAAAAGAAGTAGGAGCATTATGTTTCTTGGAGACTATGTTATTTATAGGTAGGTTTCCAAATTTATTCTTGCAACTTAAAAAAAGGAAACACAAAATGTTATTAAATACCCTGGTCCAGCAGCCCTCCTTAAGAGAATTTACTCATCTTTAATAATAATCCCCCCCCGAAATTGGTACACTCCTATAATCTCCCATGTTGGGGCAGGTGAAAAACATACCATACATACATAACAAAAATTTGCTTTCAATATTTTGCACCAATATTTTTAACCTCGATTAACCTATTCTATTGCTATTAAAGAGTATCGCCACTTTTGACCAACTCTGTATATCTCGGAAACCGTTCTTTCATAGAGCTAAAATTCAAATTACTAATTTTTTCAGCTGATTATAATGGTTCTAAGGAAAACTCATATTTTGACTCTCTAACACTTATACGATAGTATTTGGAGAATGTATTGTTTTCTTTAAAATTTTAAAATTTGAATTTACATTGGATTTATCTGTTTTAGGGTTCACTGGACCCAAAAAGTGTGTGTATACAGTTTCGTACGATAGCTATTTTTGGCATATATGGACCCCAAAACTAGGTTCCGGATCTAGGTCTTTCTATCGGGATCGCGGTATAGATTCATTAGCTGTGTAAATTCGCTAAAAGCATTCGTCAAAAATAAATTAGAGATATTTACACAGGGAATACGATTATTTTTTATTACCATTAATAACAGATGACATTCCAATTCTCAAAATTATATTAAAGAGTTACTAAAATATTCTTTGTTGTATTTGTAGTAAGTAGTTTAATTAACGAAATACCTTTAAGTTTATTATCAGTGGAATTGGTTAACAGAAAAAGCGAATACAATTTAATATTAAATGTAAACCTCAATAATCATTCAAAAGGCCAACATTTTATTGGAAGTGTCAATTTTAGTTCAAAGTATAAATCTTGAATAAATCAAGGTTTCCGGAAAACATCGTTTTTGCAAGTCACTTTGGGAACCACGTTTTGTTTTCCTAAGAACTTCATAACAATACCTCACCAACCCTAACTGCAGTAATTAATGTCTAAGTATTCGCCAATTTTGTCGTGATTCTCCCATCTTAAAACAATGGTTTCCTCAATTATATAACAATTTTGACCAATCTTGAGGAATTCAAATAGCAGTGTCTGTTGATTGTTTGGCACATTACACGCGCCCGGTTGCTTTGAGCTTAGTCATACCATTGATAACATCTAACGAGAATGTACAAGAATAGTATCATATTATTGTATTCAGACTAACATATTTATTATGTGGTATGACGAATAAAAGCAAAAAATGAGCAAATCCACTATACGATTTTTACCCCAAACTTTAAATTTATGGTCACATCCCTTACATTGGGTCTTAAAAAAATCACTTTTAGTCAATTATATTTTCTACACTCGTACCATTTTTTAAGAAAATATTTTTCCATCTGAACTCTAAAACAGAAAAGGTACGTGATTCCTCAATACAGGACCACTTAATATGGTAGAGATTTAGCTTTTACAGGTTGACGCCTACGGTCATATACCATTATAAATAAGAGGTGGTTTCTGTATGTTCGTGGGTTTGTTGTGGCAAGAAAACGCCAAAAATATTGAACTGATCGGATAGAAATTTTACACAAACTTACATCTTAAACTCATGCAACACATAGGCATATTAATTTCCTAAAATCCCCTCGGGCTACGCCCCATGAACGTCCTAGGTTTCAAAGTTTACACTTTCAAAGAATGAAAACATAAAATTACTTGAATGTCAACAGCTCTAAACACTAAAATTTGACAGTTTGTGAAGAAGAATAAGTAAAGTTGATTTTTACAGATAAACTGCTGGATCGTAATTAGTGATTTATTAGTTCGAAATAGTGGAACTTACTTTAAGTTTTCTCCCGATTACTGTCTCTATTACGATAATCCTTACCATTTCCCAATGTTTGACAGATGTTACTTTATAATGTTGTAGACACTCGTGTTGTGTCATTTTGTAAACAATAAAGAATTAATTAACAATAATTTAAACGTATCAGTAGAGCATACACGTCTCAGCCGTTTTTATGAATTAATGAATAAATTTATGAAAACCCGTCAACTCTACTTACACTTTTTTCATAATTATTGTAAGTAGCGGCCAAGTGAAACTTTTAAGAATCTATCAAATTAAATAACAAGCATCCTAAAATATAACATTTACTTGAAGTTTAAGTTCTTACCCACTAAATATTACATTTTGTATTATTAATATTCGTGTATAAATATTATATACTGTATCTAAAAAATACACTTTTAATGTAACACGTGGGAAACTCTAATAAGGCCACCTACGATCTCAATTCCAATTTCCTGTAAATTCAATAAGGACTTATATACCAATATATTCTTAATTCTTAAACAAGGTCGAGAGTACTTGGAGTCGATCGACAGCTTAACTAGTCGTATGTATGCTACTATCGGTATCACCGGCTTTGGTACAAGTTGGCGGAATTTGTAGGCGTAATTCGAATTGTAGTAGACACCTGTTTTGTTTTTTTACGACTTGGTTATGATTAATATGGGGAGCACGTTTAGTGTTTGTTTGGTGTTTAGTATTTGTTGAGTATAATCACAAAACATTCAAAACGTGAACAATTCATTGCACTAAAAGGGTTAAAATGCTACATTCATTTTAATTTACCACGTGGGACACTCTAGTAAGGTCACTTAGATCTAAATGTGACTTTCCTGTACATGCAATATGGACTCAACCAAGCTATTCTAGTTGATTATAATCAAGGTTGACAGAACTTACAATCGGTGTAAGCTTAACTAGCTGTAGGCACAACGTAGGTCCATATGGTCGGAGGATCGGTGCCTTTTCCGGCCAACAATAACCGTCTCGCACACGAGATTAGCTTCAGCAGCTGATGGTAATGAGGCCGCCTCTGATGCTGCTCCCTGCCTCCACACCTTGTAGGCTCGCCTTATTAGTAGGGCCTATATTCACGTAACACCGACGAAATTTATGGGTATTAATAAAATTACAGTTTTGTTGCTAATTTGCTTTTAATAATTATTATATATTTAGAAGTTTTTAACCCCAGAAAGGCCAATATCTTAATCAATGGGTCTTATATCAACTTATTTCCGTGTACGTGTTAGTCGGTATTTCTGTAACGCTAAACATGGTCTTTTTAGGTCTTCCTTAAAAAGAATAACTCCCACAACGGTGAAACATATTTCAAGATTCATTACCTTTTTCGGTCTCAAACTGATCCACACCCTATTAAATTAAGGTAATGAATAATAAGCTCTCAAAATCCCAGATTAATCGATATCAATAAAACCTTTTCTAGGTTTTACTGAACTTTTGATTTAATGAAGAGATTTAATAGAAATAAATAACCAGCTGTCAAAATTAAACAAATATTAGGATTTTTGACATGGATATCTCTTAGCGGGAATTGAAGATCCGATAGACCAAAATTCGTAACGATGACGTTATATGCTTAGTAACGCCATATGGTTATAACACCAGCTGTTTCGAAGAACTGAAAAATTTTTTTAGACAAATAATAGATCTGTCCTATTTTCATATTTTTTCACAGCGAAGTAAATACAATCATTTTGACTTGGATAGGTCTTATCTCTGGAGGGAGGGGGGTGTTGGTAATTTGACCAAATTTTGAACCAGTGACGTCGTATAGTTAGCGACGTCGTTTGGTTACAAGGCCAGCTGTTTAGGGGAACTGAAAACATCCCCGTAAGACATATCCATGATACCTATGTCCCACAGGGAAGTAAATAAATAATAATTTTTACACTAATCCTTGGTTTAAATTATAGGTGTTCAACTATCAAAATTATTCTGTATTAAAATGAACCTTAGCATATAATAAATTTTGATACGAATTTTAAAATTCAAAATTAGTTGTAAATAATTGAGCTGAGGATTAGTTTCTTGTTTATTTATTATTTTTGTTAATGTGTTAATGTGCACTTTCTAACAGGGAGTCATAAAATCCGTATAAAGGACGTAGTCATCGCTTGTTTAAAATAAATATCTAACTATAGGTCTGAACATATTATTTACTCTATTATTTATATAGCATAATACGATACTTTTACAGTATACGCCTATGTAGTCTATGTATCAGGGAAATTTTTAGTTGAGTATGATTGTGATGTATGTTTTAAAGTTTCTTAGCTTTATCTGACAAAGACCATGTTTATTTATTGTAGGTTTTTATACAAGGAGGTTTTAGCTAAAATATCTATGTAAAAATAAAGTTTAAACACAGTTTAATTTATGGTTTAAAGCTCTTAAAAGTTAATGATGAAATTAATATCAACTGCCTTAACCATCAAAACCATTAACCATTAAAACCCCACCTTGAGCAAAAATAACTATATATTATTATGTATGTAGTAAAACCTTTAATCTTTTTGAAATTTCCAAATATTATTAATAAGAACTTTTTGTAATTTTGAACTCAGGACAAAATGATACATTACTCAAATAATTAAAACACAAATTCAATAATTTCACATTAATCAATACTAATTTTAGGCTACTGATACGACCTCACCAAATTTCCCGTTTTTCAATTTTCGTCATCGGTTTTCATATATTGTCTTTGTTCGCAAGGCTAGGGTATGCAGGAAACTATAATGATTAAGCGTCGAGGTCTCGGGGTCTAGGCCCCACATTGTCTATAAATGTGCAACCGCCTGCCATATTGGCCACTGTAAAGCGGTTAAGGACACCGAAATATTGTCAAGGGCCAGAAGACGCTCGCTGAGCATTAAATAAGCACCTGTTTCGCTTATTAAATACAGTTATTTTGTCTGAACAGTGAGTTAAAATGTTAATTTTTCATAATTCTATTATTTCATTTCAATTTTTCATCTGTAAATTATTTCCGGCCAATTATCACGAGTTATTTTATAGCTATTTTATTTCTCCTAAAATATTAGCCTCTTATTATAATATTTGTATCTACTGAACAATATAAACATAACTCGAGTCATAAATAATTGCAAAGGGGGCCTACAATATAATTTTAATATTTCATAGCTTGGTCTAAAATAACAATAATTTTAATGTGATTTAATTAAATATTTTAATTCTATACTTTATGAATATTAACACTGGGGTTAATTTCTCATACAAAACTGTATTAACTTCCCTTTGGGAAATACCTTAGTCTTACAGATAATGGATATGTTTAAAGGGAATATTTTCAGTTTATTTTCAGGATATTTTATCCACTGAAACTAATTTACTCCTATTAGAACTCTCGAATTCATAATAAACATTGTTTTATGATTCGGTATGAATTAATTGTGAAATAAAAATAAGACCTATAATCTTTTTTACTGTATTTATTTTTGTTAATAAATCTCATTTTCTACTTTCTAGATTGATGGTCCATGAAACCAGTAAGCTTTCACCATCTTTACAGATAAATTTCTTTTGCACATTGCTAGTTAGGGATGAGGAACAACTCATACATAAATTTGGCATTGAGTCCACGATGATAGCCATGAGCCTCTTATAATTTTCAGAAAATCTTGCCAAAAGAGGGAGAAGATACTTCACTTGTAATAAAAACTTAACCAATAGTCCATATAACCGATTAGATTTTTAAGTATAATGGACTAGTAAACCACATTTCACATAAAAAGGATTTTTTTTTTATTTAACGTTTTAGTATTTCTAGACTGGTATAAAGCTGATAACCTTCTTAACTCAATAACAACTAGGGTGCCCGATGTCCTCCAAAAAAACTGATGAAATACAAAGAAGCCTCAACCAAGCCAACCAATTAACTATAAAAAAGTAATGGACTATTAAATTACTAATAGTATAAAGTAATGTGCAAACTGCTGGATCAATGCTGGCGATCAAGCCAGGACTTAACTGTGTGGAAATCCTAATGATATCAGGATATCATTGGTCGCCTGAATCCGTTAACACTGCAGGCCTAGAGTGCTTATAGCAATTAGCCAAGTCTACTTGATAGACGTTGGCACGCTGAATAGAAGGTTATCCAAGTTGCAGGATATGCCCGACTTGACTCAGTACAGGATGTTTCATTATCTGGTAATCATGGGAATAAATAAATATTGTTTATTGACTTGCTATTGGGTCCCTTGTTTTAAAACGGATATTAAAAACCCGAGGAAATGAGGGAAGTTAGTTAAGACAAGACAATTGGATTTAGTCTTTGGTTAACACTTTTTCTGAGAAATAATTAAGAGGGAAATTCGCATACAATAATGTCCTTGGAGATGATAAACGTGGACTGTATGCCCAATGATATTTTATTGAAAATCTTTATTTGAAATTTAGAAACTGAATGAAAATCTACTATCCAAGACATTAAACAGTTATTAGGTTTACAAATGTTGAATAAATTTCCTACAGAACTTACTCAACTACCTTTTAACGTATATAAATGCAAATTGTACACTTGCCTTGATAAGAACTCATTTTATTCTGTACTTTTTTGAATGCCAAAACTTTATTTATTAGACTACTGTCGTATATTGTACTGTGAATTAAATAATGAACTTTAATGTATAAACTGTTGTAGGTTAAGTCCTGAGGAAAACGAGACCTTAAATCTCTTCCATTTTTAGTTCTTCATTTAATAAAGATGTTACTAAAAGTACACTTAAAATTTCAACTAATTATAAATAATGACTAACATATTAAAATATAATTTTGAGTTAAAAAAATAGTTAGAAATGGACTCTTAACATAAAATTTTTCCATAATTTTCTCGCTTTTTATATTTCTTCGCCGTAGTCCGGCCGGGAGCGTCCGGGACCGTGCTGTGTTGCTTTCTCTGGTAATGACACATAATTCGGCGAAACCGCCCGCCACCAAAAACCACCGCCTCGGCTACTTTCTTCTTGTTTACCTATTGTTGAACGCAGTTCAATGTGTATTTTTGTGGTTTCCAGTCCACGCTACGGTATAACTGTTGTATAAAATAGTTCCACGGTGAAATGGTTGGCTATTTTCTATGATTTTATAGTTATGGATGATATTTCATTTTTTTCCTTAAACATCACCAGTCAAAATTAAAACTAAAACATATTGTATTTACTTCCCTTTGGGAATAGCTTAGATAATGGGTATGTGTGATGGAAATGTTTTCCGTCCACCTAAACAACTGTCCTTATAACTATATGACGTCACACCATGTGACGTTATCGTTCAAATTTCGGTCTCTCGGTTACCTATACACCCACCCCCTTGGAGCTAAGACTTTAGACATATAAGTTAAAAAGTTAATAAAATTGTGTGGGTTTAGTTCATCCGAGTAAATTTATTTAGAAATCAAAGTAAACTTTGTATATCAATTACAATATTTAATTTTCCCTTGAAAAAAAACAAGGGAAAATTGTTTATTACATGTAATGTTTACTTTGGTTTGCAATTTAATTTTTGGATAAATTAAACCCACACTGTTTGTAAAACGGATATATCAAATACAAAACAAACATAATTAGAAAATATTTTTTAACATGTTTGAAAAGCTGAAATGTTTAATATTAAATTAAATAAAACATTTTATTTTATGACATGTGTCTTTCTCAAAAAGAACCCAATTTAAAGTAAGTTGACAAATTTTGAAATCGTACATAGTCATACTTCAGTTATACAAATTTCTATACACTGTAACAAAAAGTCAATGAAACAAGAAGTGGTGTCCTTAACATTGTGTATATCTTGGGCCAATTTATGAATTTCTGTTCATAAGTAAAATCTAAGTTAAAAGTAAAACTATTATGTGCTCTACCGTATCGGACGAAAAATATTTGTGTATTGAAAGTTAAACATCACAGTCGATTTTGTAAATATTGTTTGTGAAAAGAGGGCATGAAACATAATGGAAAATGTTACTTCAACAGTATGAGGGTAGGCTATTGTACCAGAATTCCTTAGCGTGCAGCACAGAGACAGGCTGACAGGAGAAATTGTGAGGCTTCGTGAGCGAACCAGAACTGTCCCACGCGCAACACGCGCTATCTGGCGATATCTTGGCCACTTACTCTAAATGGTTCCCTGGACACTGTAGAAAGTAACATAACTGTTTGCGGAAAACCTGTTTAGGTCCGTAATATACTAGAACCTAGACGAAACTCTGACTGGTACATATGTACATCTCAAACTTGCTTTTATTTTCATGGATCTTCAGCTGACCCTGAACCTTCAATCGGTATTATTATGTAGTCCTATATTTCCAGTAGTTATTCAATATCCTAAAAGTATAGTGCTAATTCTGTACCATGAAAATAATTATGACCTTTTATACTATTAAATCCAATGTAACTAGTAATATTGTCATTTTTGCAGAAAACAAGTGCTCTTTAAAAGTGAAACGGTATTTGATAATCGGCCCGACAACTAACTGAATTTCATTTTTAAAGCGTTTAAGTTTGATTCCAAAAATATTTACTACAAATAGATACCACTAACTGTTTGTCTGGTGGGAAAATCTTTTTGAAATACAAAAAAAGTAAATTGTATAAGATAGTGTAATTTGTTTTAAACTAACAATTATTATTGTTTAAATAAAAAAAATTAAAACCATAATGTTTTGTACCTAATGTGGTCTAGTTTTATATTTATTATATTCCATAATAGTCACATTTGGTGTAGAGAACAGCAGGCGTGCATCATTCATTAAATATATCGACCTCTGAGAATGATAGTGTATGTTTTTTCGAAGCAACTAACGTCCTTTAATTCATCCGCCTGAGTGTAGAATACAGGTAAATAAATAGAAGGACGCAGTGACGAACTAAAGTTTCTGAAGTTAGACACTGATAGCTTTATCCTCGCAGTGTAAACGCCAGTTTGGCAGGCACTAGGCAGATGCGCGCGGTGAGGCAACGGTTACGTGGTGCGCAGGTAACGCTCGCTTTCACAGAAGCCCAGTCAGCAGAGCCCGTCCGGTTGAACCCATTTCGAAACAAACCCTTCGTGACACGACCCGTCCGGATGGGCTTTAAACGGTGCCAATGAAAAACAATGAACTAGCATACAGGCTGGGGCTTACGTAAGAAATCAAAGAATGCGGGCACTACTGGTACACAGTTTGCAGCGTCAATATTTAGCTTTAAGTTACATCAGTGCGTCTTATTCGATACCAACGTTTTTGCTCTGTATCATAAGTTATTTGGTGGTTCAATACTTGACCCAGGCACATTAGTTCGTTGCGATAGCAAGTGATCTTGCCAAATGTATTAGGTTTATTTTTCAGTAACAAAGCTTATACACACGTCTTTAAAAATTCACTATACTCACCACACTCTCACTTCACTCATATTCATATCAATAACATAAAATGTCCATCAGAAGGGGACGATGTCTTATTTATATGCAACACTGAATATAAAATAACAATTTTAAATCAAGCTTTATTTTCCCTTAAATTAATAAGTACTCTATGAGCTTTCAAAGTTCTTTATTGATGTAGTTCTTATCTTTCACAACATATTATTGTACTTCCTATTGTACTATTGTACTCCTAATAGTATTGTACATTGGTTGGCCTCTGAGCCCTGAGTCCTTCGTGGAAACAATGCTCCGTTCTGCCGAGCATTTCATAAGTTAGTTATACGAGTAAAATTCTATACACTGTGACAAAAAGTCAATGAAACAAGAGGTAACAATGAAACGTACTGGAACTTAGTTGCCATTTCATTAAAATGATTTATTAAAATATTTATACGCAATATGCACCTAAACAATACACTAAGGTGAATTTTATGGTTTACATAACATATTTTTATTACATCCAATAAATAAGTAGTATAACAGAGTTTTAAAATTGGAGCTTAATAAATTATTTTTATTCTGAGGTAAATTTCCCCAAACTAATGTCATCATACAATTTTTTTTATATTTGTACTGTATTGTAAAATAAGTTTAAACCCTCACCATAAAATACCTATATCAATACAATATACCTGGATGATTGTATCTGAATTGCCACTAAGATGATTAGCAAATAATCTATCAGTTATAAAGTTAGGAAAATTAACTGGACATATTTAGAACACTCTTGGAGGTTCAATATGTTGAACCATCATGTTTACTTATAGATTTAATATGTTAAATAGATTCCATATGATTGGAGTTTAATATTATGTCATGTGAACAGTGTTTTTGCAGAAAATGACGTAAGATAAAGAAAACAAGGATCAGAGATCATAGCTGAATGTAACTTCTAAATTTTCAATTAAGGTTTAGGAGTACTGAATATTTTCAAAACCAATAATACAATGACGATATAGAATATTTCTACTATAAGTAAAACTGCATAAAAACACTTCGGTAACAAGCAAACCGATCGATCAAGTGTCTGGGTATCGGACACGGTCGGGTCAACCGGGAGAAGTGAATATTAATCAAGTCGAGAGGCCGCAGTGTTGTGACATAATGGGGCGGTTGTAATTCGTAATTTACCCTGGACGACCGCGAATGTCCTCATGACTGATGGGGGAAAGCCTCGGACCGCTCTGCATTCTGCATGCCTGGCTGAAACAGAAGAATGAGCCTTCCTGCGGTTGCGAAACTAACCCGGTCAGATCTCTAATGCGCCGACGCGACGCTGATAGTCCGGACGATGTGTTCGGGGATTGTTGTGTTGTTTTGAAACGGTTTGGCAATGTGTGTTGAAGGAACGGACCATGGGAAGAGAGATAGAAGATATCATTTACCAGGGATATTACTTTATGTAATATTTGACGTTGTACATTTCTACACCATTTTACATTCAAGGCTCTTAGGTGGACGAAAAGTAGCTAAGGGCGATATCCAACTAATGGTAAAATTCGATTCATCGAGTAAAACATTACCTTTAGATTGGGTGATCAATTAGTCATATATGCTATGTGGTTTAGTTTTTATTTGTTTACTTGTTATATATGGTAAAGAGAAATTATATGATGCAAAAGTTAACGGCATATGACGTATTAAACTAGAAGTTAAGAATTATAAAGATATTATCTAATTAGAAATAGAATATATGCTTTAAAACTAAAGTTCATCTTCAAAAATACAGTAAAACTTAAAAAAGCCTCTTCTTTTTTCAATGCGGTGTTCAAGTTTCTCATATAAATGTTTGGAGTTTTTCATCCGGTCATAATACTTTCTTGGTACTGTAAATATTTTAATCAGAACGGTTCGTGTTGTATTTATAACTTTAAAAATTCAAAATAAAGTCTTACACGACTCCAAACATATTTACTCTTTAATGAAAGAAATTGATATGAGTGAATGATTTTGATCCTGCTCGATGAACCAAAATGTACGATGCGTTGATTGAAAATTATATGAAATTCGTTTTAAAGGAAAATACGGAAAAAAGAAGTAGGCTGTATTTTACTTACCACAATATTAGAATATAGAATAATTTTCTTAAAAAAATAAGAAAACTGGCTTATAAAATTTTGTTCCTAACGCAGTTTGACTACATACTAATTTGCATTAGCTAATTTGTGTAGCCATATATATTAATTTACGTTTTACGTTTTTTTTATATAAACAAACTAAAACTCTATTTTTAATATTTAAAAATCACTGGAATAGACGATATAGGCAGGTAGTTGCCCGTTTCACTTTGATCTCCACGCCACTCCCACAGACCAGGTTGGCTCGCAGCCAGTTCACACGACTACCGTCTCACGATCTCCCGGTATCGATACCGCTCATGTACAGGTTGATAGGCGTACAATAACCGTACAATATAACGTACACGATCAACTATCTCCTGTGGCTCCGGGATCCTTCGACCCTGGCTGGTTCAGTTACGCTTAGTCGCGATTGTGCTCAAACTGAATACTATACGCTCTTCATTTCTGCGGTTGATATGAATAGGTTTTGCTGACAAGTGGAACCGATCACCCATTGTAGCTGACCTTGTGACCTTGATGGGGTCAAGATTGGAAAATGCGGGAAAGGAGGGTCCTTTGAACCGGTTTGATTGAAGGTTTTAATAAATTCATTCTTTTGCTGCGTTTTTATTGTAAGTTTATATTTTATAATTAATTTTTTCTAATCATAAACTAGGTTCAAGTAGGTTCATTTATTTTAAATGTTTAAAATAACACACGTTAAACTGTAGGTTCCTTAGATACCATTAGGTGTTCTGTCTAAAGAGTACGTCAACAACCTTAGTCAGTAAAGACACTACAAGATCGACGTAAAGACACTATCTTACACTCATTTCTCATTAATACTTGGCTTGAAATACCTACCTCGGAAGGTTGCTATTTATAATGCTAATATAATCTTTAAAAAACCTATATTACTTAATATACATTGCGCCTTGTTTAAGTTTTTTAGAGATTTTACTAATTTTAGAACTGCAAAAACGGTAAATTATTTTCACAAAACTATCGGGAATTTTTGCCTTCATTTCTTGCAAAATGCAATGTATAATTTGCCTTTACAATCATTCTGATTGTTTGAAATTTTGCAGGAATATTCCCCATAAAATTTAAATATGGGGAAATATATGCCCTGTGACGTGCGTGTTGATCCTTCGTAACGACTCGACGCTTCTAAAAGTGCGCTTAGCTTTATTTACTGTCGGTACTGTCACCTAGACACAAGGTCGATTTTTATTACTCCTGTACAGCTTGAAGACTCCTTTACTCCTCAGCACTGACCTTTCTAACTCAGAACAAAAGAGCATTAGCACTGCATTCGAACCATCTTCATCACCTAAAGACCACAGTCGTGCTCAGCTCAAGTGCGGAGTGACAGGTGGTTTGACAATCAGCTGTTGCCAAATCAGCTGTAGTTTGACATGTGGCTCACGTCAGCTGATGTTGTGACCCGACAGCCGATGTCAACATCTGATTGTGGGTATCATCACGTTCTTGAGTGGGTCGTAATGTCTACAACATGTTATTGCTATCCTCGAGGTAAATGCCCTCGACACAACTTTAAAAGAGACCTGCTGCCTTAGCTTTTAACTTTTTTTCTATCAAGGCAACAGGTCTTGTTGTGTCAAAGGTAAAGGCACTTTCCTCGAGGATGGAACAATTTGAAAAGTGATTTCATTTAGCTTCTTTACATTTAATTGAAATGTCACTTTTAAAATTATTTCCTATAACGAATATAAAACTGAATAAAACGTTTAATTATTTTAACGCTCTACTTTCATTATGTAAAACTAAGTAAGAGTTCTAAAACAAAGGAGCATAGCAAGTAGGCTCTACTGGGTTATTATTACACTGTGTATTGTACTGTGTAGCTTTACTATATTTCAATATTGTAAAGTCATTTAATATAAATAATAGAGTATTTTTGAGTCAAATTAAATCGAGTTATGATCATAACTTGAAGACTGTACAGACACGATATACTTTATTATCTGGTATTATTGTTCTAGACAACAAGGATTATTAAAACGACTACTTAAAAGTTGCCTCTAAATGATTGTGAACAAACAAATAACTCTAAAAAAGTCAAATTTTCGCTGTAGATAAAGAAAACTTCTTAAATTCTAAGAAAGATGCTTTCTAGAGTGCAACATCATTTTAAACCACCATAAGTTATGCTAATGTCAATTACAATATATTTAAATATATTATAATTTGCGACCGGAGAAAGTAGGATGCATTAACATTTAATAGTGGTTGTAGAGATGTATACAGGGTGGCCATGAAATCAGCACTCCATAGCCTACATGTCGCGTCGCCGTAGCGAACCGCCAAACGAGCAAGGGTGGCCCGTGTCGCGCATAATGTAATGACTCTATAGCACACCGACAGGACCTTGGGCAATCAAGAAAATGTAAATCTTCAAATTAGTCACATGGTTGTAAGTTGCGTTCATTTAAGATTATGAGCAAGTCTCATATTTATTTTTTTAAGAATTATTCGTTGATTATGCGGGCAGGCTACTAAATTTTGCTGGAAACCTTTTTTGTATCTTATAGAGGCTGTTAAAACGGTGACGTCATTGATAATTGTTTTTGGTTTAACATAAGGGAATAGGATACTAAAAAATCTGTAATGGTTGTTCAGTATTGAAAATAAGTTGATAAATATTCATAATTAACACGTTTATACGACTTTTTAAATGTAAATAAATTTATATGTCGTAAGAAAAGCAAAATAATTTACCTCAGGACAGTTTGTATACATAACCTAATCCTATGCAGCATATTATAAAGAAGAGGCCGTATCTGTATGTTTTTGGGTTTGTTGTGGTAAGACAACGCTAGAAATACTGAACCGACAGATAAGAAATTATACACAAAGGTAGATCTCAACCTCATGCAACTCATTGGCATATTCTTTCCGTAAAATGTCCTTAGGCTACGCCCTGTGAACTTCCTAGGTTTCAATTTTTACATTTTAAAAGGATGAAAAACATAAAATTAATTACTTCAATGTCAACAGCTATGAAAACTAAAATTTGACAGTTCCGGAAGAACAAGAAAGAGCTGCCGTGACCGTCCTTGGTTTCAATGTTTACATTTCCTAATGTCAACTGTTTACACTACATTTTGACAGTCCATGAAGAAGAATAAAAAAGTTAATTTTTACAGATAAACAGATGGATCGAAACTTATGATCGAATTATTAGATTGAAAAAGTGGAATGGCAGATTTTAGGGTTTTCCGATGCCTGCCTCTATTACGTTAATACTGATCCTTTTCCAATATTACTTAACAGATGTTACTTTGTCATGCTGTAGAGACTCTTGTTATGTCATTTTGTAAACGATAAAAAAATAATAACAATTATTTAAATGTATCAGTACACCTATCAGCCTTATTATTCATGCGAAGAACGGGTAATAAGGCTAGTGAGAAATAATTCTGTTAACTTTTATACCTAAATAACGTAACGTGACACAAATTTACACGAACCTTTGTCACTTTTACTACCGGTAACAAAGAAACAATGGCCAAGCGAGATACCTTTTAATAATAGGACCATGTAACGCTATAACGATCTGGTACGAGCTTTGACAGGTCGCACCACTCGACAATATCGCTTGCATTGTTGATCAGCTGTTGTTGTGCGTCACATTCCTCGGATATAATCGCCTCGATAATCGCTACCCAGACAATGTGAGGGGGAATTATCGGTGAGCTAAGCTGCGCTAACAGCTACCCTGGTGGCAAGCTAGCCGAGGGCGCTATGAGGTCGAGCATAATTGTGGAATGGAACTCGGTTACGTAGTTTTCAGTACGGAAAATCAAAAACTATCTCCTATGGTTAAAAGTATTATTGCTCAAAATTTCCTTAAACACAATGTAATTCTACACAATGTGCAATCGAATTTGTTAAAGAAAATTTAGATATTCAAAATATTTTAACTGGTCCCTTATTTGCAATAATCCAAAATTCACTTAAGGTTCGGTCACTTATTGTTTTCGCCAAATAATACATTTCATTCATTAATATAATATACAGGCATGACTATGTAATGAAAGTATATAGTAAAATAAATCTATTTATTACTATTAACATTAAAATATACTCGGCCAAGTTAAAAATTATTATGCTAAAAAATATTTTTATAAAAATTACTGTAATAATAAGATTGAATTGAATTTTTATTTGTTATCTTTTTTCTCTTATATAAGAAGGAAACATTCCCCCTTTTATGTATCCCTACATAAAACCCCTTTAAGAGTCTGCCTTACTTGCGAAAATCTTTTTCTCTAGGCTCCTTAGAACAACGTTAATTTTTCCGAAAACATAATTACCACACCATGATATTAGATATCATTAAAAAACTATATTTTTATTTCCCGGGTAAAAAATGGAAAATTTATATCCTAGATAACCAAATTACCTTTAATTTGAACCCTCAATAGTTTTCTTACGACTATGGACACTAATGCGTGGCGTGTCCTGTAATCCAGCTACTTGGAGGTCTCGAATTGTGGATAGGTGAGCGATGGTCGAAGGGTGTAGTGTTAGTTCTCTTGTGTTGATTAACGTCCGTACAATTAATTGAATACTACGTTAACTCGCAAAGACTATCCTCATAATTATTAATTATCTCATAATTCGTAATTTGGACTCCACTTTAAACTATAGGTCCCTTATATTTCATTGACTGTTGGGCTATTAATTAAAAGTCCTGTCTAAGGAACACGTCAGCCTTGTAGACTGTAGACGTTCCAGATGTAAGTTTGACGTCACGTCGCACGTGGATGCTACACTCTACTGTATATACTCTAGACTGTAGACTGTAGACGTTCCAGATGTAAGTTTGACGTCACGTCGCACGTGGATGCTACACTCTACTGTATATACTCTAGACTGTAGACTGTAGACGTTCCAGATGTAAGTTTGACGTCACGTCGCACGTGGATGCTACACTCTACTGTATATACTCTAGACTGTAGACGTTCCAGATGTAAGTTTGACGTCACGTCGCACGTGGATGCTACACTCTACTGTATATACTCTAGACTGTAGACTGTAGACGTTCCAGATGTAAGTTTGACGTCACGTCGCAAGTGGATGCTACACTCTACTGTATATACTCTAGACTGTAGACGTTCCAGATGTAAGTTTGACGTCACTCGCAGTGGAGGTGCTACACTTACTGTATATACTCTAGACTGTAGACTGTAGACGTTCCAGATGTATGTTTGACGTCACGTCGCACGTGGATGCTACACACTCTACTGTATATACTCTAGACTGTAGACTGTAGACGTTCCAGATGTAAGTTAGAAAACAAATTACGCTATCGATTAATAAAATTGTATTTTTGGTTATAGAGCAATAAAAAGTACTATACTCAAATATATATTGCACAGATGGTTGAACAACACTGGCTAAACCAACGGAGATTTAATACGTTTGTTCAAATCTTTTAGTTTAAAAATACTTTTATTAAAATCTGAACAACATGAATTTGATTTTGGTTAATAAAACCCTTGGTGTCAATCGGTTATTATTAAAAATAGACGCTTTTTTGGAAGGAAGATTTAAAGAATAAATCAAACCAACAAAATGCCTAATAAGTCAATTTAGGTTTGTGTTAGTTGGATTTTTTACCATAAAATGCCTAAACCAGATCATTATTTTATAATATCTGTAATCACTACATACTGGGCTAACAAATATGATAAATGTCAAGGACAGTAAAAACTGTATATTTTAAAAGGCGCCTACGTCACAAAGTTTTATCATTCACTCAATTATATGATTATTAATTTCATTAACGTAGACTGGAGTATGTTTTGACCAACTGGAAATCTATTAATTGTAGACAAAGCGAGTGTCTTTCACAATAATTTCTATTGAGACATTACAGGTTTTTAAATATGACCTACTGTAGGTAACTAGACCACCTTTGATAGATTCATACGGTTGTTGTGACTTTTTCTAACTAAGGAGATAAACATCTAGTCCTACTTCTGTCAGCACATTCTCCAACTCCAATCATATATTTCGCGACGGGAAATGTCTGCACGTGATTGCCTTCGTCCGGGCAAAGGTAGTCATTTGAGAGAATAAACACCAAGAGCAAACAACTTAAATGAAAACGAACCTTTCTCCTCCGAGGGAAAAAATCTACTTTATATCGGTATCATGCAAACCCTACTTATTAGCTTGTTACCTCTAATTAGATCGGTACTTAAAATGGACTAGCAACGAGCTTATTACTTATAAATTTCCTTGTGAAATCGTAACATACTGTATATTTAATTTATTGATGCATTTTATATGCATTTATACTACTGTATTGTTGACCATATAGTAAAAAAAAAAATATATATATATAATTTAAATAGTTTATTGACAGAGTTTTGAAAATTCATAGTAGCGTTGGTTATTAATTATTACATTTTTTGTTGTGTTTTATGACCGGTTTCTTAACCTTTTCTTTGTATAAATGTAAATATCGTTAGGCACTTGAAAACGGGAGTAGCTTATTCAACTCTCGAAACATTGTGTTGGTACGAAACACAAGACACGTTGGAAAAGTCCAACTAATTGTTAATTTAATAGTTTATTGAATTATAATAAAACTAGTTGTATTATACAGTAATACTATATAGCATAAAACCTACTTTTGCAAAGATATTTAAGAAAGCTAACATAATTCTTATTACTACTTTAGTTTAATCTTATTGTAATAGCATACTTATTTATTGATTTATGATTTGATTAATTTAGTTCACTATTAAGTTTTTTTTAATGGCGTATTTACTTATAATGCCAACATTTTTATCAAATTTTTAAAATATTGGTAGTAGACTTTTTGCTCTTTTTTTCAAGGAAATTCTTAAAGTTTAGTAGAGAGATCTTGAATAGTGAAAAATTTAAAGTTATTTATTGTTCCTATGTACTGTATTTGGAAAACAAAGTTTTAATAGCTTGAGATTTTTTTAAATTTAGTTAATGAGTAAAAATGTCCATAGTATGTTAGAAACTTATTCACATTCACAGATTAAAATTTTAATTTAAAATTTGTGTATATAGTGATTGTTGATATTTGAATACAAAACAGGTAAGTATTTCGTTTAGTAGTATTTCGACTGTTTGAAAGACATTTTTATTCATAAACGGAGCCTGTAGCATGCACAAATAATATGAAATATTTTGAAAAATAATACATCAAAAATTATTAAAATTAATTATACTAAGATCATTTATCTTAGTCAAAAATTAAAAAACTAAACTTTCCAAAACATTACATTTTAAGTATGAACAACATGACAGTGAAACAGTACAACTATAAGAATGTAAACAAAAACAATAGGCAGATGACTGTGTCACAATTATCGTACTATATAAAACAATATGGTACAAAATGTTTTCAGATGTCAGCTTAGTTCATAAAAGGAAACCATTAGTGAAATAATACAACTTCCATTGAATATAGTCCCAAATGCCTCTCCCATGACCTTCCAACTTGCTACACACGATCACACACGACTGGCGGCAAAGTTCACCGGCACGCCGCAGCACCGCGCGCCAGTCGTGACTGAGAGGTCAACGGTGACCACGGCGCACTCTGTCGGGTCAATGCGAACTGCATTGTTACCACTTTCTATTAATTGAGATAATATCGTCCATTACAAACCGCAACCTCGCAGCGATGATTAAAACAGTGGGAATATGCTTTCACGTTGTACAGAAGTCATTTGTTATGCTGTCCACTGGCTTAATTAAGTTCGTATAAGGTCTGGTAGGTAATGATATCATAGTTCTTTAGAGGGGGTTTGAAAATGACTAATTTAATTCATTGTAAAGGTTTTTCTAACAACGGTAGCTCTTACTGGCATTAATTATCATTAGCATACAGCACGCTGGCGTGAGTAGAGCGAACTTCATAGGACTTAAATTATTCCCATCATAGTAATCGAATATTAGTGAGTAAGCAGATTTGCTGAAATAAGGGTCGTTTTGTATGATATATATATATATATATATATAAAGGCTATTAACTAAGGAAAAACACATACCAAATAAATGTTTAGAATTCATGTCAGTGATTAAGCAAGTTATACCATTTTATCTATTATTTATAACCATTACATGGACAATGAGTGCGTAGGTTTCAGTTAGTTATATATATACAAACATCTTATTTTATAGATATAAGAAGAATGCGGCTGTTGTCATATCAATAACAAAATGATTTATGCGTTTTTTTGTGTGGGTATTTTATATATTTTGAATAGCCCCAAAACGTGTTCAGAGGATCAAGTAAATTAACTTTTACCAGGATCCCGGGTTAATCATGGGTTAATCGTGTGTGAATAGCTCACTTTTCCATAGGAATTTTGCGATTAAACTAACAAACAACCTATTACAAAAATAAATATTACCCAAAATCACTTACCATCTAGTAACAGTGTATTTTATTCACGGCTACTCTCTTTGGTTCGTCTTTTTATTCATGTTTACGTAACTTAATTTAATTAAGATTGTCCCTCATCTTATAAACACATGAGTAGTTACAGTAAAAAACGCTAATCATATTATAAAGTAGGTACATGTATAAAACAGAATAGCGTCTTTGATTATTCAAATAGTATAGTAGGATTACGATACACATATTCTATGTCAAAGATCCTATTAAATATATTATTTCTTTAGTAAAAAACTTCTTCTAAAATAAAATACTTCGCCAGTAATTTATCTTCCCGATCGAAAAATTTTCACAATCAAGACTGTTTTTAAAAATAAGCTGAAATGTTGAATAATCGGTTGTAATGAAAAATCCAAAGAGGATAATCGATTTATGCTTATGAAATGCCCGACCGTCATCGTCCGTCACAGGCACAACTGATGGCCGTGGCCCGTGGCCACTCTGGTCATCCGTGACCACGGGACATCCTTCAACAATGGGAACAGGCTTGCCAACTAAAGGGGAAACACCCGTGAAAATTCCCAAGGTAGTTCCCAGCTTCGGTTTCCATGTTGCGGTGGTTAATTGCGATTAGTTTTTAGGCCAAAGGCTATTCTACCATGTGACGGTTGGGGGCCAACAAATTATATAGTAGATTGCTTGATGCAGTATTGAAAGTTCGTTGGAGGATATCTATTTGGTGATTTTAATAAAATATAAGTGAGAGAGTCTTAAGGAGGGGAAACTTAAGTTCAAAAGTGTGAAGAAAATAAAAGTATTTCTTTTTGTAAATAAATTCGTTCATACAATTCGTAAAATAGTATCAACAATTCTAAATGTAATTGGGTTTATTGTTAATATAATGAGAGACAAAAGCAGATGGCGTAAGTTGTTGTTTATTTTTTTTATTTTTATTTCAAGATAATACGAAAAAAATCGTAAGTTATTTTAGATAAAATAAAAAATACTCTTTTTTAAATTTGCATGTGTAAATTAATTTATTTTACTTTTAAGATGATATCTTTTAATTTACTTTATACTTAAAAAGGAAAAAATTATTATTTTAATGTTACATTACAATGCAATTTTATATTTTTAATAAAAAAAGAAATTTATTTTATATCTACAAATTATATTGTAAGAGAATTAGATTTTAATATGACGATTTATATTAATTACCTAAAAATCTTTTTTTGAAAAGTTGAGTCTTTTTGTCATGTCAATGAAGAATTTCAAACTAAATGTAAAAATCATCAGTAACACTAAAACTTTCATTGTTAATATAATGAGAGACAAAAGCAGATGGCGTAAGTTGTTGATAGCATAGCAAAAACTATTATCTTGTTCACTTGCTTTTAGATTTGCGTGACGTATAGAGTTATTCAAGAGGTAATACTTTTAGAAAAAAAATCTTTCGTAATTGTTTTTCCTAGCTTCAAAACATATAAAAACATAACGTTTTGGTGTATAAGACTTTAAGATTCAATTGCAATGCAATGTAAATTTTCACATAAACACAAATTTATTTTTATTTTGCTACAAATCTAGAAATATTTTATTTATTTACTTTACTTATTTACTACTTTACTTATTAGTTTTGAGATGTTTTAAATTTTCATTAAAATGTATATATTTTTCATTACTAAATGAAGTCCACAGTCATCGAGTGAGCTAAGATTGTAAGAGAGATAGAATTATGTTGATTATACTCATCAGACGCTTCCTTCGGAGAGGTGGGAACGATTGACCTACTGCCAAATAATCTTCTTGGACCTTTCAACCCGCCAAGTGATTGGAGTTCCAGTTTTGACTGAACGGTGGAGTCGACCTGTCAAGGTGATCCAAATGTCAAACTGAGTAGGGAATCCTTGGTCGAGAAGTAGGGAAAAGGAACCGTTCTTTAAAGTACAGCATTTGCTGTTCATATTACACTTGACAGTCAATAACTTAAGAAATAAATTTCCTGAATCATGGCATTGTTTATAATAACACCAGCGTAATCTAACATTCATTAATTAAACTCGCACAAAACAAAAAACAACTAATAATTACACTGGGAGAAACACATCAACCGGGATCAACCAGAAAAAATGGATTTTTCAATAAATCAGAAACATTCGCCGGAAATCTCGCACAATAGCGTTAGCTGTCGACTGGTGAAAATATATCAACACAAGTTGAGCTAAAATCTTTTGTCTCCGACCATTGCAAAAACTTCCAATAAAGATACTGAAAGTAACATCATTAAGAGGCTCATTATTAAACGGAAATTGAAAACCCTTGTAACTTACTATGAGTTCATAACGATAGAGATTTTTCATGACGATACAGGTTCTAGACCAATCAGAGCTTAGTATTTGACATCAGCTGATAATTCCAAGAATGAAATACACACCAATTATTTTTTGATATCATGAATATTGTAATGGTCGTAGATAAATTAAATACACAACTCTTGTTTTTAAAAGTCTGAATATTGTTGGTCATAGATATAATAGTGTATGCAACGATTGTGTTATGAATGCCTTAAAGCCACGAGTGAGATGTAAGTTAGAACACGAATGAAGCGAGTGTTTGAAATATTCCACGAGTGGCTTTAAGGCTTGTCTTGAATATCAAGACATAAATAACTATTTAGGTTAAATCCAACACATGTACTGAATTTCTGACGAAATTTAGTACCGACTGGGGTCAAATTGTAGTCCGAGGGGCCAAAAAGCAAGTAATACACACATTACATTCATATTTACCCAACAGACATTTACAAACACAAATTTAATTCAAAATTTCATTTATAACAGTTTTGTTTCTCAAATGTGTATTATGACAATTATAGTTAGATTTGTTAAATATACTCGTGAGCTGCTGAAACTCTGGTCATAATATTTCCTATTGTTAACTATTTCTTAACATAAACTATTAATCACTCAATGACTACCTTTCTCTCTCTAACTATGAACCTGTGTCAAAGATATAATAACGGTAACCAGTCTGCAGCCGGTAACCTATGGGTGTCGACTGTCGGGTCAGTTGCATCACCCACCACTTCCGTTCCACCAGCTGATTTCTTCCTTCCGCTCATGATGACCGGATATGATGTTATGTTACGTGCACTCTGCACACGTCAACTTTGTTACAGCTTTAGAAAGTTAGGCCATCAAAACAATGGTCCAAAAAGAATCGGCATTTATTTAAAGTCTACTTAATTTTATTTAAAAGTATTTATAAATAAATGTAACGTTTAAAAAATTTTCCGGTTAAAAAAATTAATGAAACTCCGTATTAAAAAGGTCTTCATTTACGTTCATCAAGTGCACCGCGGCTACTTATAATTTAAATTAAATTTCTTTTAGACGAATTCCTCACAAATAAATGTAACAAATTGCCACGTAGTACATTTTAAATAATGAACAATAATAACTATAATATTATTTATTTTAAATCATTTTGACATGGATATGTCTTAGCTCTGGGGGGGGTATTGGTGATTTTTAAGATGGAAAATATGTAACAGGTTTCCATAGAAACTACCAGAGCTATTATTGTGTTGATATTTTATACAAAATACGAGTAATAAGAACATCTGTTTAGATGAAGTGAATAAATTCCCTTAGGGCATATCCATGATCTAACCTATTTCCCTCAGGGAAGTAAATACAAATATTTTTTTCTTTTTACAATCCGTCCTTTAAATTAAATCCGAATTATAACATAATTGATTAAAATTTTGAGGAAATTCACTACTAAAAATTAAAACAGTTTACACCCACTTCGAGCTCCACTTCAAAAATGGTTCTTATCAAGCAAAACGTTAAGTAACTAATTTCAAGTGCCGTTTAATTTGTTACGTTATACATTTTGAACACCCACCTTTTTTGTATGCTAGTATTTTCCTGTAAGAATAATAATAATTAATATCTATCATTATTTATACCCAACAAAACTCGTCACTGTATTTTCTGCAAATTGTTGCTTAGTAAATATACAGTATTTATTATTTTCGTTCATTAATAATGAATTAGATTATTATTTTTTGAATTTTTAAATTAAGGAACCTCATTCGTTCTACAAAATATCTAATTTACTAATGTTTTTATCCTTTAAGTAGGTATTGAAAGTCATCAGCCACGTACCTCGTAAAACCACGGGAACTCCGGGTGAAAACAGCCGCGTCTGAAAAACATCACTATAAAATCAAATCACTGCACTTAACTAAGCTGTTATCACTGTACGAGTAAAGCGATGCGCTCTAAATTGAAAGAGACCCTTTCTATAAGACATTCCAAGGGACACTGACAAAAATATGAAAACAAGACTGGCCAGGAACAAAACAATCCTGAAGATAAGGAACGGATAACCATATCTGTCGGTGACTTGCTATTGGTATTGGGTATTAAATTTATAATCGGTACATGACGTACACTACTAGCTATTTAATCATAAAAATATATGCATGGACTAAGGTTAGATGTGTTAAAATAAATATTTATTGTGTGTCTATGAATATTTTTGCACATCTTAAAGTAGATTTTATATCAGTGAAAAGAACGAATAACAATATGTTTTGAGTGAGATCACTACACAATGTATATAAGCTGTCAAGTTGCGCTATACTATAAGCTGTACTATACTAAAAGCTGTATACTAAATTTTAAGGAAAACTGTTAATAAATAAAATAGAAATTTATTTTGTTGTATTGTAAGGACCAAAAAACAGGCGTTTTTGATACGAGCACCAGTTTAACAGCCGAGGCTGTTAAATGTGCGAGTACCGTGTGATGAACTATATTTTTTGCCACACAGCATATTAAATGAAACAAACTCTAAAAAAATAAATTATTACCTGATTTGGTATTGATATTTGTCGACCATTCCTGTCGCTTTAGACTAATCAGTGTTGTCATGTTACTTATTTTGTGGCAGTTTTTTCTTAATTCCTGATTGGTTGTTTAGGTTATATCAGTGCTGACCTCGAATCAAAAGAATCATCAACAATGATCTTTTGTGTATAAGAATTATTCCAATATAGATTACTTCGACACTTAATTTTATGTCAAGGTGCATTCTTCAAAACCTGTTCCTAAATATATATTAAGACCCTTAGTATCGCTATTTTGTTATGATAAAAAATTGAAATACGTGAACCCCCAAGAATGATTAGTTTCCAGCCATTTGTCCATAACTAATGGAAGACCCTGTAGTAGATCAGAACAGTAATAAAGCATAGAGAGGAAAGTGGGAGGTCCAGGTAATGATAGCTGTTGGCCTAAACACCGGGTTCTCCTTGATTTTAAGCGGCGTTAAACTTAGTTTAATTACGAGTTCAACACTCAACAGGCGTCAGCGTCGTACCACGGGGAGCCCTAGGCTTCCGGCGATGGGTCGACGTTTTGAAACCTTTCTCAGAGCGCTCATCCTAGCTTACGTCATTCTGTTACAGCCCTCGTGTGGTTAGAACGGTGTCCGTCCCTCATAATTGGAAGGTTTTCTGCTTCTAGGTCAACAGACTGTAATTGGCATTTTCCTTCTATTTACTAACTCTGCTTGAGTAACTTGGAGACGTTCACGGAGTCCTTTGGCAAGTTTAGAGCTCTGCTCCTGGTCATGGCGATCGTAAAAAGATAACATTTAAGATCGTAACATGAAAGAAACTAATAATATAATACAATTAAAAACTAACAATAAAAACATGAATTGAATTAAAAAAGTATTTCTGCTGTATTTACTTCCCTATGTAAGATCATGGCTACGTCTAAACGGAATGTTTTCAGTCAATCTAAACAGCTGTTCTTATGTTTTAAATTTTGGTCGTTAAAATTGCTAACACCCCCTCCAGAGCTATGATATACCCATGTCAAAATATTATCTTAGTTCACTACCTCCTGGAAGAAACATTTTCCAAGATTTGTTTTGACAATTAATTGATAGTTGTAAAATTAGGGAGGTTTCAAATAAACCATTATTACCTCAAATTTTCTTGTTAACAATAAAGATTTTAAAATATTTTCTTAAATTCAATACAGACTAAACTTCAAAATTAAAACCTGTGATTTATTTAGGTATTGTTGAATTATTGTATAGCTGTCAGTAAAGTAACTGAAGTACAACTGGTAAAGGTAAAGTGATTATGTAGATATGACATTAATATTTTTTTTTCAAATAATATAATCGCTACTCAATTGTATCCGTTAATTAACAAGTAATTAATTTTATGATTTAAAATTTAAAAAAAACTGAAGATCTAATTCACGAGAACCTATTTACCATTTCAAATTTTACGTTGTATTTAGAGGAAGTACAAAAAAGCATTCACTTATTTTATATGTTCGGAAAAATTAAGAAGCTATGTAATTAACTTTATATCGGTATTTTTTTAAAATTAAAGATGTGACAAATCGTGAAACACGAAAGGAATAACACTGATATTAAGTGCTGAATACAATTTACAAAACTCAACGTATAGAGAGTAAACTTTGAAAGAATATTAAATTTTTTTTATACTTGCCAGCAATACATTTTACTTCTAGTTCCATGTTTGTCAAGAAAACTGAACAACACATGTCTTCATGGAAACTCCACCGTTCATTGAACGATAAATATTTTGATAACATTTCACTTCACATCACCTCTTACCCTCTGGTACTTCCTACATAAAAACGACTCTAATGCTGCTGTACTTATATGTAATGACTCGTGTCACGGGTATAACGGAGACGGCGATCTTCTGAGAGATAACAGAGCGATTCAATGTGTTACATGTAGCTACTGAACCAGAACTACTTGATTCAGTTCTCCATTCCAACAGTGTCGGGTAACTGGTTATGTCAGAGTCATTTACTAAATTGGTTTACAATCACTATTACAACTTAAAGTCGAAATATTATATAAATAAAAAACATTTTACTAAAAGGGTTTAATTTAACATCATCAACAGTACAGATCGTATGAATTTAATTGTTCTAAACATACTGGTTTCTTTATGTACTTAATAGGTCACAATTTAAACTGATAATTGATCATTATCCTGTCAATTATGCGTATTGAAGCAAGTTTTACTTTGAGAGCCAATATAAAATATGACAATAAGTAGGCTATATGTGCAATTGTTCAAGCCATCGATTACTCTTTTAAATTAATCTTTTTACTTAGGTACAAAATTAATCTAATCTAAATTTTAGAGTTCATAGTTATATAGTAACTTATATGTGATGGTATCTGTGATGGTAAGGTAGCCTGTGAAAAATGAATTAAAACTAACATTATAATATTGTGTTTACACGGATGAACATGTTTATGTTGCTGTTTGTACATGAACTACGTGTTCACTGTAGATGAAACATTTTCACTAATATAACTCGTATACTATAATATTTGCCTGTAATAACCTCTATAGTGCTTTAGTAAAAATTTGTTGATTTAATCTCATAAGCAATGAAATGACTTTATTTAACTATACATATATACATAGACACGCTTTACATATATATTTTTTTTGCAGACAAACGCAACCCCAACCAAGAAGTGAGGGCTCGGCGTCATGACACTGAGGAACGACATTCCGGGCGAAGATGGACAACCTCCCGCAACAGCCCTTACCAGAAGATCGTGTCCAGCTACGAGGCAGAGCCCGTGGTGGCGGGAGAGGAGGAGGGCGGGGGAGGAGAGGAACAGGCCAAGGCGAAGAATCTCAAGAGAAAACAGTGGAGGACAAGCGCGTCGGCGCATGACCAGATAGCATCGGAGACGTCCTCTGCCGGAGAGAGTGGGAATGAGGAGGAAAGGGGCAATGGCCAGGAGGAGGGTCATGCAGGGGTCCAGAGAGCTCCGAGAAGGAGGTCGACCACAAGTCATCCTCCGGAAGTGACGACGGAGTCTCCTAATACGACCACTATCAACCCGAAGAAGAGGAGAAGACCATCGTCTACCACAACCACAACAACTCTGACTCCCCAAACGATGTCAGACTCTCTGTATCAGTACTTCAGACCTTTAGAAACGGACGTTCCCCAGGACGATATCATCCCCTTTCTCGACTTCGGAAGGAAACTTTCTCCGGTTATACCGACCCCTAGTGGGGCAAATTCTATAGAGAACAGATCAACTGTAACAAAGCTTAGGGCTAGAGGACACCAAGAAGAAAAGGAAATTAATTCGTCTGATGAGGAAATTCTACAAGAAGACATGGATGTCACGGTCGTGAAAAAGGCTATTGAAAGGAATTCTGTTCCTAGAGGTAAACTTAGGGTTCAGACGACGGGCATATCAGATTATTATAGGAAACGGGTACCAGCACAAGTTCGAACTACAGAAAATCTTATTAGCACCTCTGACTCTTCGACAGCTTCTTCTGTTTCTAGTGAGAAAAGGATTGGAGTACTAAAGAAAATAAATCGTCACCAAGTTCACCATGTCGAGCCCTCTCGAATTGAAGAGAAATTACCAATTAAACAGTTCCAAAACGTGGAAAACATCCATATTCCTAAAGACGTGGAGCTAGTTCAGGATAAAAGGAAATATACCATTATTAGGCCGATTCAACGATCGTCGGCTTTGAGACAAGAACCCCACACTTCTCCTCTAACAGCAGAGTCGAGTCTTGTAAAAACAGTCATTAAAGAAGTCCCTGAAGATGTAAGTGGCGAATTGATCAGGAACGACACAACGTCTGTACCAACTACGTTAAAATCAGATGTAACAAACAGTACTGAGACTCAACATATCACTTCTCATAAGAAAGAAATGACAACTAGCACGACACCAGGTACGATCCCTAATTTGAATGAAACTATTTCTCATTCTAATAAGCTAGAGGAAATCAATCCAAAAATATTGTCTACAGCTGTAGTTACATCTGTGTCAGTTCAAGAGCCCTTACAAAATTCATCTAAAAATGAAAACAATTCCGAACTTCCTGTCTTAAATATCACCCAATCTGCAAATGGAACTAAACTTACTAAGGCTAACACTATGGTTCAACTTTATTCAAATACCACCACAGTCAAGGAAACGCAAGTAAGAAATTATATGTCGAATAGAAATACTTCAAATTTTGCTCCTGGGAATTCCACGTATGACCAAAACAAATCCGCAAATGCAAATGAACACAAAATTGTGACAACAAGAAACACAACATTACCAACCATATCTAGAGACATATACAGACAGAGAACCCCTCCTAGAATTCCCATACATCTTCCTCGTCAACTTAACCGAGTAAACTCGACCCAAAACCGAAGTCCTCCAACTCAACCACCGCCCTTCAGTTCAACGTCATTTATTTTAAGAAACGATAGCTTTCTTGCTACATTATCTACTAATGTAACGGAAGAAAAATTGGAAACAGCTTCTTCCTCAACAACCCCTTCTTCGCCGGTTTTATCAACCGGTGTATCAGCAAACACCGGATCTGTTACGCATAATCCGAGTCAAAACCGTTCAGATGTCCCAAAGTTATTCATTCCGGTTCAATCTACTCCTACTGAGAATCCTCAACTAGAAGAAATTGATGATCCTTCAAACATTCTTCAGTTGAAGGAAAGCCAAACTACTTCCAGTTCCACAGAAGCAACAGAAGGAGAAAATAGCGCAGTAAATACGACAGACAAGCTTGTCGAAGAAGCAAAAGATATTATCCCTGAGACACCTCTTGAAAACCATCAAGGTGTAGACGACCTTCCTGATAATAAAGGTACAGAACACTCTTACGACGTAGAAGTTGATAATATTCAACCGAGTGAAGAGTATTCTGAAACAGTGAGCTATATTCCTGTAAATCCTTCAGGAGAAGAGAGTGAAGAGCAGTTCCCGATTCTCTTCACGACGTCCCCTCCGGTGGTAGATACGAGGCCGGATACGGAATACGCTGTAGTGGAGGAGCAGAAGAACTCAACCACTTTGAAACCAGAAGTGACAGACTGGGTGAAGGCGAGTGAAGTGAACAAGGAAGTGGAAGTGGTGTACCCGGACTCCATGGGGTTGGGGACGTATCTGTTGGCCGCCTTGGGGGTGGTTCCCGTCATACTGGGAGCGTTGATCGGAGCCAGGTTCATAATGGTGCATAACAAGAAAAAGGTAATTTCATGCTTGCTAAAATAGAAAAGTTTATAAAATATAAATTTTGGGAAAAAGTATCACTTTCGTACTCCGTAGGTCTATACGAGCATAAGATACAGATTATCCAACTAAGTATAAATATTATAATTAAATATTATTACGATTAAGTTTTAAAAAAGATCTAGTCGAGGCCAGATTGAGAAATTGAGAATTATCTTTGTAGAATATGAACTTGACTTAAAATAGAGTATCTAATTCAGATATTGTCCATACGTAGTAAATATTTGTAGAAAAGACAAGATCGGTCATGGCCGGTGGAACGCTGTAATGTTGCAGAGCCCTCAGCTACTGTAGCTGTAGCAGTAGCAGTAGCACTAGCTGCAAGTGTCGGCAAAGGTCACGGACGCATGAGCCACGACCCTAGCGTAACCTGTCACCTGTCACAATGACAGCCACTTGTTGCTTTCACCACTCATTGGCAGCCTGTTACTCCAGATTGAGGGGGTGGGCTTAATTATGACAGAACGGAATTAATTGTTTTTAAATTATCGTTTAACGTATTTATTTTTAACTTTGTATACTATAGTGTCTCCGAATTGACTTTAAATTTTAGCATACTTCACCCTTACCAAAGTAATAAAACAAGTACTTTAATCAGTACTATTTTAGCCTATATTTTGTGTTTGGCTATGAGCACTTACTAAGCACGAGAAACGCACAATTAACTTCGTATTCAGTATACTGCCAATATACAGTACATAAATTTTATAATATAATCACTTACCAAATGAATGGCAATTGCCTTTCAGGTGTCGGTTATGTTAAATATTCCTCACAGGAACCGGTTTCGGTCTTTTAACAGACCATCATCAGCCTACTAAACAGGTATCACATCACATACATAAATTGTTGGAAATATATAGAAACCTGTGAAATGTTACACTATGAAACGGAATGCTACATTTTTAGACCAAATCCCTGTTTATAAAGTAGTCAGTGATCGACTATAATAGTTACCAATAACTTAATAACGAAAAGATACAACTATCGAAAGCTCTATTGCTATATTTTACCTTTCATTCTCATTATTTTCCTTTTATAATTGTTTCAATGTTCCGTTTGTTAAATGAATACGACATTAATATATTTACTCATTTTTATCAGGAATTATCAGAAAATTATTTGAGGTAATTTGTTTAATGTTAGATTTCGACTGATGTTAGTTTGATGATTAATTCATATCTAAAATATCCATGAATCAGTTTTGAACGAATAATGCATGTGCTTAGTTAATAATTTGTTAAATTAAGCATGTTTTATGCAAGGCTGTGTGTACTTCAAGTAAGGATGAAGTAAAAACTTACGTCTTCCAACACTACTTAATATATTTACACTTGTAATTAAATACAAAAGGTAAATATATAGACTGGGCCTCCGTTTTGGTCCTGATGATGTCCGGTGTAACTGGACGAAATCGATCGCCAATTTAACAACTTTTGTATATATTTACCTTTTGTATTTATAATTACAATATAAGTGTAAATATATTAAGTAGTGTTGGAAGACGTGAGTTTTTACTTCATATTATCGTATAACCAACACGTATAATGCTAATCAAGAAGTTATTACTTCTTGTAAACCCAAATAAATAACTAGTTCATAAATATCTATGAAATGTCAACAGGATGGTAGGGCTAAATTCTAAAATCAAGCCACAAACCGGGTTATACGTAATAAGTATGATATAAATATACACATATAAATAGAATCATCGTCTATCGTAGAGTATATAGTTTACCTTCATTATGTTTTTTTATTTCAACATATTTTTACAAACTATCACAGTATTTAATATACTGTATATTCAACCCTTTTTAAGCAACAAACAGTTTAAATTTATGTATAAAGGTATTGTAAAAAATCATTTGAGATAATTTTAAAAACTGATGTTAGATTGACAGTTTATTTAACCCTGTGCATGTAAACTTACATACTAATATATAATAGTGTAAGTTCACTGTAACTAACCGAAATAACAAACTAACCCTGACCAATTGGTAAATAAACAGGATGACAACGTTCTGCAGGTGTTAGACGAGTCGGAGTATTCTTCAGAGTACAACCGTAGTCCGCTAGGTGTCAGCACCTCCTCTCCGTTACCGACTAAACTGCCCAGGATACCGACACACGTGGTAAGCTATGCACTACATCTGCCCAGATTTTGGAACATTTTGAGGAAACTAAATAAAATATGTATTGTATTCGCAATGTTCTACTTGCAGAAACAATGGTCCGTATTAGAGTTGTAAGAATGTTTTTAGGAATGGTATCGGACTAATTCTTCTTATACATGGTGTCCCGGAACACTCTGGAGATTTTAATTAAAAGTTATTCCTTTGGTTGAGACAACCATATTTTAGTATATAAGTATGGGTCTCCAGTGTCTAGTTTTACATATGTCGGTCTGTATGTGTTTTTTACAAATTATTTTGTCAAGATTTTACTCAAAGAATCAGAAGATACTTAGAATAATTGTTGTGTAACATTTCGTTATGTAACTAAATCATTTTCAATATGGTGGCTATTTAAAATATTTCAAATTTCACGAAAAAATAATATATATTAGAATTAAACCGATAAAAAATAAAAAAATAGAATGAATTTAATATTCATTGAAGTTTTATATCTAGATAATATTTGAAGTTTCTATCCTTAATACATCTTTTGTTAAAAAATAAACGTTGTAAAAACATATGGACCGACAAATGTAAAACTAGACACCGAAGCCGAAGACCCTTGTTTATATACTAAAACATATTTGTTTAGTTAAAAGTTTTAAAATATTTAGAGAGTTGTATTTTGTTGGATTATTAGTAAACATAAAAGAATGTATTTTTTTTATTGTATTTTTGAAAAAATAACTATATACTGAAAATATAAAAACAAAGTTAATACTATTTTTGTTTAACTAAAAATTTTAATTAAAACAATAAAATTTATAATATTTAAAACATATTAATTTATTATAACAAAACATAGACGTCATATTATAAAAAAATATTAATAAAACAACAAACAAGTTTATCAGTTTAGTTTATATCAACCTATTAATTTTAAAATTATTTTAGAGTTAACAAGTTTATGTAACTATATTAAAAAATATTTTAAAACAAACAATGTTAAGACACCGATTTATTACTCTTGTTATACAAAGATAGACGGTCCCTTTGTGAAAACAAACCAGCACATAAATTAGTGTTTCCAGAATATTAATATCGCATCTCATACTTGGCGTTGATCTTGAACAATTGACTATTGTTACGTCAAGAGTTATTTTACAATTTTCAGATAATTTACTGCACGTAGCTAATTGTGTGCTTCTGTAGGAAGAAACAGATTAGTGCAATTAAAATGATAAATGACCCAAGACACGACTCCTTCCTTAGACAACCAACAATGGACACGCCTGGAAGGTCAATGTGATCATTTATTGATAACAGATCGGTTTACAGATTAGTTTCGAGATACGGTTCCAGTTGCTCATTAAATAACACCAATCATATTCGCCCTCGATATTATTTGACATGGGACTAGCTCAAATACCTAGACGTCCGAATTGAAGTAGTTTATGTAATGATAATAAATTTAAGTTAAATTAATTTCCAGATGCTCTCTATTGTTACCCCCCTTTGTAAATCAATCTCTCTTATATAAGTAATGTTTTCAATATCTAATGAGTTTTTTTCATATTGATCATTTCTCTTTATTTTTCAAAAGGCAATATTCACTTATTGGCCAATAAACTATCTTAAAATTAACTTTTTTATTTATGCTACTATTTTACAATCCATTTTCCATTGTTTGTTAACAAAGAGGTGTTGGTTTTCAATATTTATATACTAAAACTCAAAGCGACCCATACAAAATATTCTACTACTATTTGGCCCTAACAATCCTACATGCGATTTCCACCACTGTACTTTTTAGACAATTTTCATTTGTGGTTGAAATATCAGCCATAATTACCTAACATGAAATTTACGCCAAAAAATCACAATGATATGTTTTGGACCATTTCGTTTAAATTGGTTAAAAAAAGGAAACACTAGTGGCAAAAAAATGCACAATATAGAACTTATAAGAGGTTATTTACATTTTGTCTGCCTTGTGATCCTGAACGGTAGTCCTCAGCTACGAGTTCGATGAAAATATTTTATCATCTTCAGTCTGAAAGCTATTATAGACCAGTATTAGTCACGTCAATAGTTTGAATAATTCAAAAAGACGCGCATAACATTTAACATGTACACTTAATTACATAACAAATAAATTTAAAATAAGAAGGTCTTATTTTACGATAAACCTGTTGTGCAGACAATGTAGAATTATAAGCTGAGAGACGGGATTGTTAAATCCAATAGTTCGCTTATGAATCTAACTAGTATGGCAAACATA
This sequence comes from Nephotettix cincticeps, assembly GCA_023375725.1. Classification (NCBI taxonomy): domain Eukaryota; kingdom Metazoa; phylum Arthropoda; class Insecta; order Hemiptera; family Cicadellidae; genus Nephotettix; species Nephotettix cincticeps. The sequence goes on from CM041791.1 coordinate 120,058,382, forward strand.
TGTTTAAAATCACAATCGCATTTATCTACGAACTAGATCCACATAAACCTATCATTGCGTCGTGCGAAACAAGGTCGTACGAACGCAGTATTCGATGCATAGACGTGACCTATCGCAAATCATATATCGTACAACGTATAACCTGTAATACGGCCCGTTCGGTATAATGACGACTCTCTTCCTTTCGTTCTGCACAGCTCAGAAACTAAGACTAGTGCACACGCAGTCTAGTTTCCTCCATGTTTCACGATTAGAACGATTTTGGGGACAGTATTTTTATAATAATATTCATCAGTGAAGAAACGCCTGCTCTACTTGTTGAATGCTCTGGGTAATATACACTTCAGGTTAAATAACAAACTTATTTGTCCAACATTTTCGAAATTAAATATGAAAGCCGTGCACAGTAAATTGCACGCGATGTGTGCAGTTTAAGAGAATTATGTACTAACAAATGTAAATTAATATATAATGTATAATATATTAACAAATTTTACATATAACAAATTCCATAATTTTAATGATAACAATACCGAAAATATGTTGTTTGCAGGCTGTGTATTATTTTAAAAGATAATATATTATTCACTTAAAATAGCCGAGTGGGAAGTCATTTTTACATACAGCTGATTTTATTCTCATTTATCCTCTTGTCTAATATTGCCAATTGAATTAAATCAATCTTACCAGATACATTATTTAAATAAAAAGAAGGTAAAATAGTATACTAAAATATATTCCCGAGTCCAACTTCGCGAGTGCAAGAGAGATCAGATATTTGGTTGTAAACTGAAGGATTTTGCAACGTTCGTTTTATGATTTCGTTGGCGTTTCCACAATAATCCGTCAGCGAAGGCTACTTCTACAGTGTGTAACGTCAAGTTCTCAACGCTTCTTCCGGTTCCTCTCGACGGCTTCCGGTGATGCAAACCCCGACAATGGGGACGATTTGCACGTCGCCGCGACCTTGGCTTGACAGCGTTGTGTAATTATCGTGTCGACCGAATCACCTTTGTCCGCTCTCACTGTCGTGCAAGACGACGGGCGAGGCTAGACTGTCACCGATAAGAGCCTGGGAGGAGGCTACGTTTGCTTTCGGAGATTGTATTAGGCCTATATAGACATAATACATTTTACAATCTCATGATAATACACTCAGCCCTGTTAAATTGATGATTTCAAGTGAAATCGCTATTTCATTACACTGGGATGAACTCAAGTTACGTCATTGTAGTGCCGTAGGGCAATTTCAAAACTGATTCATTCTAATAGCTGGGTTGGCAATCAATACAGGGAATTGCATTGATTATCATCTAAGTCTTTCAATATCCCTATATATTTGATCCCGTCATATCTCGGAAGTGAACATAATGTCAACAAACTATAGGTCACGGTTGTGGTTCTGTATGGACAGAAGGTTAGTCCGTTGGAGGCCGCAACTACCTCAGTTGATGACGTCACCGGACCACGGTAGTGGTCAGGTCAGAAGACTCAACCATCCTGTTTCTCAATCTCTACAAGTCTGTCTTGTAGGCTCTTGATACACCATAATCTCCTCGGTGAAGTATGGTAATACGTATCCGGAATACCTTACCATCATCATGAAGAACTGCTTATGTTACGTCGTCATCCAAAACCTATGTCCTAGCTCGTCAGAGCTGATCTTAGATCTTAGTAGCTGGTTTTGGAAAATAGTTAAACACGTAGAGTACCGAAAGATGAATTTATTGGAGCTATGGAAAAGCTATGTTTGTATAAGGGTTTGAAGTCATGCAACATAAATAACACTGATTAAGAAGCAGAAATTTCACAATCTTGGAAGTTTAATGTATTTCTAAAACTGAGAGGGCATGTGATATGTATGAGGTTTGTATTATTTTTTTTTTTTTTTTTTTTTTTATGTATGTTTTATATGAACAATACAATGAATTCCGTTATTTACATAAACTTACCTCATCAAGAATTTTAGTTTAGTTTGATTAGTCTAGTTTGTTAATTTCTTGTAGTGAACTAATTAGTGGTTGTTCCACTAATCCTGAAGACTGCAGAGCGCGAGCCCAAAGACTCCTGCCCGCGACTCCTGCGTACCGACCCGTCGTCCCGGTGGGGAGAAGACCGAGAACTCCTCCTGGACAGGTCATAAAAAGTCTACAGAGGTAAAAGTGAGTTGAGTAGTAAATGTGAAGTATAAAAATCAATCAACCTTGAATTCACAAGTACTTTGTGTTAGTCTAGAAATTTAAAATGATTATATTTTACTGTTGGAATTAAAAGTAATACAAAATAATTTATTGCATAAACTTTTGATAACTTTTGACAGACAAAACAAAATCACAATCTGCAACCAAAAACAGCATTTGGATTATTTTTCTAATGTACTTCGTAATATCATGGTAATTATTATTTGTAGGCATTATTTTTAAGGCTTATGCAGCATAGCTTTAAATTGGTTTTGTATTATAATTCAAAGTTTTACATTCCGTTGCTTTTACAACCTCAGTCACCAGGTTTTTAATTAATGAGTTCATTAGTAAGTTAATTTTCAGTAGTGGGAAAAACAGGTAGGGCTATGTCTCGTGGCGGTGAAGACAGCACACAGACCTGGTCAGAGCGCGAGAGAGAAGACTGTGGCATCCGCGAGTTGGGGTCCACCGTCGTGTGGAGTTCCCTGGGGGTGAGGCTCCAGACCGGGAAAGGCAATCAAAATTACAGGGTACCCTAACAATGTTGAGTCTCCAAAAGTAGATCAAAATCAACCTTTGAAAATTCACAAGTACTTTGTGTTAGTCTAGAAATTCAAAATGATTAATATTTGATACTGTAAATCTTTGGGAATTCAAAAGTACTCAGTGTTAAACATTTAAAATAATTTATATTCAGGCAAATACGAGTGCTCTATTTCATTCTTATAACTTTTGACAGAGCCTTCAAACAAAACATCACAATCTGCAACCCAAAAGATAACAGCATTTGGATTATTTTTATAATGTACTTGTCGTACAATATCTATAGTTGGTTCATCATTATTTGTAGGCACATCTCCGTTATGCAGCATAGCTTTAAATTGGTTTTGTATTATAATTCAAAGTTTACAAAATATCTCTTTTGCTTTTACAACCTCAGTCACCAGGTTTTTAATTAATGAGTTCCCGGAATACGTGTTGTCCAGGTATGGAAGGCGGAGGCAGACGACATCACAGGCCATGAGGGGCTGACACGCCTCGTGGCGGTGAAGACAGTCAAGGAGTCGGCTAACGCGAGGGAGAGGGAAGACCTGCTGCGGGAGTTGGGCATCATGCAGGAGTTGGGGTCCCACCCCAATGTGGTCACCCTGTTGGGGTGCTGCACCGAGAAAGGTAAAAGAAAAATACACAGGGTAATTATTCCCAACAAAATGGATAAAGATTATTCGCACGTCAGACTTGCGCCGTTACTGTACACGTCCGTTCCACATGACCTTAATACTTCTTAGGAAAATAAACTATAAACTCGTTTCTTAGGAAAATAATATCCAGGACCACCAGTAGAGGTTCATCGTTTGCCGAAATGGTTGATAATTCACCTAAAGAAGAAAATATATAAAAAATATATATTTTTTATAACTATACAAAGATCTTAACCTAACCCGAGTATCAGTATGTACATTTTGACGTGAGAATAGACATTTAGGACAAACTACTGTGTGATCTGCTAGCCTGACGGTTAGCGTCTTGGACTACGGTGCAATAGGTGACGGGTTCGATTTCCGGGATGGCCACAAAATTTAGATGAGAATTTTTATAGTAAAATAGTGTACTTCGAGACTGGATATTAAAAGAAAACAACTTAGGGATCGATTTTTAACCATGATCTCCTACCGATATTTCCAAAATTGATTCCCTAATGGATTTTTGTTGACTGTAGCTAGGCTAGTTTTATTAGTAAACCACACTGTGTAAACTGTTGTGGTCTGATTAATTTCCGCACGAGTAACCATGTACCTTTCTAGCTATGCCTTCTTACAGAAATTTTCTTTCAGCTTATATACAGTAGCTATTTATTTTTTTTACCAATCCATTCCTTGCTTTCAAATTTTCGAAAACAAACATTTATCACAATAAATTTAGATAGAAACATAAACTTCTATCTTCTTAAGTAATTGATTATACAGCGACAGTCATTCTAAGTAGATTTATTCGTAGATAATTTCAGCTAATACTAGTGTTTTAGCTAAAAACACTTTTCTCAACCATGCACGTCTAACTCAAAATACACGGCGTATCTGTGTCGTTGTCTCAGATAATAATATATGTATTTTTTTATTAATGTTTTATCCTGTAAACTTTACATTGTAAGAAATTTATATTATGGTGGCGTGTAACTAAATTGAATGTAACTAAATAATGTGTCTACATAAATGTGCACTATTTTGATAACGATACAACATAAGAAATTATTTACCGTGCATATTGTATACATCGTATACATCTGTATACATCGTCGAAATCAGATGTCACTGTTTTTAAATAGTTCAAATTTTTCTAACACCCCATAATTTCTCGTTATTCCTTGCCCTCGGACAGTTAACCTGATTTGAAAATATTTAGGGGTTAGAGGGGCCTTAATTCTGATTTTCTTTAAAGCGACGGGCTTAGAAATATTTAGGAGTTTCACGGGAAAAGGAGGTTGGGTGGATTACTCATCTTGGGTTAATAGGACAACCAAACGCTGACTTGATGGAGTCGGCGTCTGTCAAAAGCAGTGTACAGTAGGCCTACGTAGTTTGGAGATCCCTATCGCTGTTTGGCGACAGGATGCGGAATTGATAAAGTACTTCAAGTAATGATCCAAATTCAAATTAAATATAGGTTCATATCCTATATATGGGGTTTTATTGCCAGAAAGACTGAGAAAATTAAAAAAGTAACGAGACCTTTTATCCAGAGTTTTACGAATTCATTTCGGTTGGGTTATTGCGTAGGTAATCTACGAATCCTGGAACCTGAATATATTAGATATATTCAGGTTCCAGGATTCGTAGGTTGTGAACTAACCCAAATTTTGGGTTAGCACACACTTCTTATGGGGGAAGAAAGTTAGTGCTTTTCACACATATTTTCTCTAAATGTCTTCTTTCCTGGGGCTTCACAATATCCCAGTGTAATGTTGAACCTCGTCCTTCAGAGCCGATCTACCTGTTGATGGAGTACGTCATGTACGGGAAGCTGCTCTCCTTCCTGCGGGACCACCGCACCCGAGCTCACTACTACAACTTCTCCGACGCCACAGACGCCCTCACCTCCCGGGACCTCACTGTGTTCGGCTACTGTGTCGCCCGCGGAATGGACTACCTCTCCAACAAGAGTGTCAGTAGGCCTACTACTTACATACTGTACTGCTTAGAAATTACTATTATATGTTATTTCATATTAACTATATATGACTAAATTAATATAATAAATAAGGATGTTAGAATTATGATCATAAAAGAAGGTTTTCCGTAACCTTCTGGCCAAGGTCTAGAATCAGAGTTTTCAGATTGCACTAGAGCCTGTAACGGGTCCTAACGTCTAACTACAGTAGCCGGGACCAACGACCTAACGTGCCTTCCAAAGCACGGTCTGAGATACAAATTTTACATGTCATGACTAGGAATTGAACCCGGTTCTTTTGTGTGATAGACATTCTATTGTCATTATGGAAAAATCTTTGCACCTCTTTAGAAAAGACCCCTCTAGGAAATTATATGTATTTACTCTGTGATTTTGATCTCTAAATTCTAATGTGACAGTTGCCTACATATTATGTTTATTGGCAAAATAAAAATAAACTCCACCATTGCTAGCATCCCTCTTATATAAAATTACTGTTTCCAGATCATCCACAGAGATCTGGCGGCTCGCAACGTCCTGGTCGACCACAACAAGCTCTGTAAGATCGCCGACTTCGGAATGTCTAGGAACGTCCGTGACACAGGTCAAATATACGAGCAAAGACAAAGCAAGGTAAACCTCAACTTGAATCACTTCATGCAATTTAGGTTAACATTAGTTTTGTTTGTGAAAAAATTATGTACTCGTGTGTATGAAAAGAAACAAAAATAGAAGAGTTCCCAAACGTGAAACTTTCTTACATTTTGTTTAAGACATTTGTTTTGATTTTACAAATACCGTTACACAGGTTACTTTACACCACAAGGGACTCAGAGAGATTTTCAGAGAGAGACAAATTGCATCTATACTAAATGTTATGTGTCATGTAAGTTAATAATATTTTCTTATTGTTGTTGGTTACACTGGAGATATCTACATTAACTTACTACAATTTTCACTATTTTTCTATTGTTGTTGGACATAGAAGTCAGTTAGTCTTTCAAAAACAAGCCTTTTTCAAGTGTTTTAACTTTCATGCATTATCAGGCTATTTTGCTCTGAATTAAGATTATTTCATTGTGTACAATTATTTTCTAATCAAATTAATTACTTAAACTAACCTTAAAATATTACACATAATTTATTGTTCATTTTTGTTTATTTGTTGTTGTTTATCTTAAGAGTGTTTTCCTATTGTTTTTAAGATGGCAAAGTTAAAGTAACAGTACCAGTAAGCCAGTAAGTCATGTAATGCAGTAAGCCTATGAGGTAATTCAACTTCAAAAAAAATATAAAAATAAAAATTATAGCAAAAATGCAACTAACTGGGCTTCTTCTTTGTTGGCTTATTTTTAAAATTTATTAAAAAATTGGCTTTTAATTAGAATATTATCCTACTTAAATCTAAAAATTCTTCAAAAAGAGCAATTATTGGAGTAAAGTTACCCCAAATAATTGGTGACTATTTTTTTGGAATTCATAATGTTTCCCATTCAAAAATTTATTTAGAGGTATTGGGGAAGACTGCTTTCATTTTATTTGATTTAAAAACCAGTATATGAAAATTTTGAAGATAAGTTATTTATGTGGGTATGTTCCAGGGCGCCCTCCCCATCCGGTGGATGGCCCCCGAGTCCCTCCACTTCAGTCTGTTCACTCACAAGACCGACGTCTGGAGCTTTGGAATCCTAATGTGGGAGATCGTCACTCTGGGTATGTGGCCTAATCAAAACTACTGACTCATTCACTTATTTATTACCTTTAACTTGTAATGCATTATGAAGTTACATTATGTTTTGTACATTTATCAAAAAAGCTTAAATTAAAAAATATTTAAACTTTTGCAATGCACAATTACACATTATTCAATTATTATTAATTATTGTCACTTTATTATAGTCTTGGTGACGGGAGTTCGACCACATGCAGTATCTTATTTTATTGTTGAATTGGATTTTAAGTTGGATTACTGGACATTTGAAATAAATTCAAACAATATTTTGAGATTTATTTTTTTTAGACAGGAAAACATTAGATAATTTTATTATTTATTTGTCTTTTTGATAAGCCCATTAGTATATATTTTGATAGTAGCATCTTTTCTTTACAGAAACTGAAATGTAAAATACAGTTTTTTTAATGTTTCAGGGATGTTAAGGAATGAGTTTCCAGTGAAATCTGATATAAGCGAATAACTAATTTAAACATGTTCTTTTTTCTTGGGTTAAAATAATAATAAGGAAAGTGAATATGGAAATTGATAGCTACCAACCTAAAATAAGATAAATTAAATTCCCATTTCTTTAACTAATTACTAATAACTCCCTAATAGTTAGAAGAACATTTTAGCCAATTCAATTTAAATGTGTCATTGTTGATTGTTTTCAACGAGCTACATTTAATAGCAACTATATTCACAGTAGGCTAACACGATTGTATCTTTTGTACCTACAGGGTCTACGCCCTATGCCACGATGGGAGCCCGAGAGGTGATGAGGAGGGTGAGGGATGGTTATCGTCTGGACCGACCCTCACACTGCAGACCCGAGCTGTTCAGACTCATATCAAGGTGAGCCTGGCAAAAGCTGATAAGGAATAGCACATTTTTTCCTGGTAGAATATTGTAGACTCAAAGAAAAGACAGTTCTTGTGATTGGAATGTAGCATTTGGACATTTTTTGGCCAAACCTATATCCGGGCTACTTTAAGAGTTTTTAAATGTTTGACCCCACGAATATTAGAGCAGAGGCTAACCTAAGGTATTCTCAATCATCCTTATAACATGTTCAAATGCACAACATCCATCCATGAGTCCCTGATTGGGTATGCATATTTGTATACTTGTTTCTCATTCATACTTGGCTTAAAATACCTATCTTGTGGTAGGGTCTCCATTTCAACGTGTTGATCACTCAAATGGGCAAGTAACTAGATACACTTCCCTCCAAAGACCAAGTGTTCAGGCTCAGCTAGGAGTTGACTCTTGAGCCTATGAAGAGAAAATAAAAAAAAGAAATACTGGAAAGGCAAAGAAGTTACCAGTTCTATGGTAGCTTTTAATGTATCTGATTCTTACATCTACATGTAGCTAGCAAAAGCCTTTCGGAGAGATACCCAATGGTTTGAGAAAGTTTTAAGAGATTGAGTCAGTTTCTAAAAATGTTGTCTACCAATAGAAATCCATAACTGTGAATCCTATTGGCATGGTGTTGCAAATAGGAAACTATAAGGCAGAGATATTGTATAAAATGACAGAAGAGCCACAGCAGTCCCTGGGTTGCAATTCATCAGGGTTGTGAACGGTGGTACTGTATAGTATTTTTAAGACATTGTTTGTGTATGTATTGTTCGAAGGCTTAATATTTGATATTTATATTTATATTTTATGAGTTACCTAGAAAATTGAAAAGTTTTCAATGAAACATATGACAAGCTTATTATAACGATCATAAAATCAGTACGATATTTTAAGTTCCTTAAAGTAATTCCGTAGACCAGAATCAAATCTAATTATTAATTTAAATATTTCGTTTAGGGAAGTCACCTTTTATTGACATTAAATTTTTCCATGCGAATAAAATAAATAAAATCCATAAAATAAAACTGAATAAAATGAAATATGAATAAAACTTCAGCAAACCCAGTTCCTTCTTTGGAGTTCAGGGATAAAAGAACTTTTTGTGGATGAGATATTTTTTCAAATTTTCATATGAGGTTGAATACATTGCAGGTGCTGGCACTCGGAGCCGTCCAAGAGACCGACGTTTGCTGAGCTCAAGGTGGAACTCGCAGCACTTCTGAGCGACCCCGAGCTGCAAGGGAGCTTCGTGGACCTGGACAGCTTCGCTGACGAGATGAGGCGGGACACTCTGCATAGGCATCACTGAGACAGCACTTGGCTACCGAGAAGTTAAAGTGGCTCTATATAGGCATCACTGAGACAGCACTTGGCTACCGAGAAGTTAAAGTGGCTCTATATAGGCATCACTGAGACAGCACTTGGCTACCGAGATGCTAAAGTGGCTCTATATAGGCATCACTGAGACAGCACTTGGCTACCGAGATGCTAAAGTGGCTCTATATAGGCATCACTGAGACAGCACTTGGCTACCGAGATGCCAAAGTGGCTTTATTGGAGCAATTACAGCTTAAAGTTTTGTGGTAATGAATCAGTGATTCAGATTATTCAGTGATTCTATCATACATTTAAATCACCTGTGATATTCTAAGCATCACGGTAAACGTTTGTGCTTTTTAAAAATGTATTTTTATTTTCTGTGAATTAAAAACACAATGTTGTCTCATGTAATTTTATCCATTAATAGTAATGTTTATCCAAATAATCTATGTTGTTCTCATATGTGCAGTTGTTTCCGTCTAAGGAGATTGGATACATCATGAATAAGGCCAAAATATTCCTCTGAAAATTATAGGTTTACAGAAGTAACCTTCAAGTTTAACTTGATGACCTGTCAAAATTAACCTTCTCTTAGCAAAACGAATGTTATTAGTTTTTTAAAGTATAAAAGAAGCCATGGTTCAATCTTTTTAAAATAGTGGAAACGCCTGTTTGGATTGCTTAGACTGCAAGAGTGCTTATGGGTGGAATGTTGGAGGGTGGAAATAGCCAAAGGCAAATATGTAGTGTTTCACATGGAAGTTTAGATGGAAACTATTAAACTATATTACTAGTACTGCCCTATATGAATGCAGTTTAACTCAACAATAGATGAAGAAAATTTACAGTATAGTAAATATCTTGTAAAAATTCATATTTGACTTATTCCTTATACAAATTTAATAGAGAAAATTAAAAAAATTCCAAAATTTTTTGTTTATTACTTAGAATAATAGGTTGTCAATAGTTAATTATTAATTAATTATATAAGGACAAAACTACAATCGTGCTGGAATACTGTTTCACAAGTCCTTATGTCGGAATGTATTAAAATTAAAATGTTCAAACTAGACTCTGATTAGTAGCGAATGGGCAGTACTACTAGGTGTATATCCAGTATTATTATATTTTAAAGTAGTATAACAGTCATCAACTGTAAAAATGTGTAAATAATAAAAGCCATTTAATTATAATCACAATCATTAGTGTAGAAATGTTTGCTACGTATATTCGTCTCACCTCCACTACTTAAGAAGAAGTATTCTAAAATATTTAAGGAGAAATGTTAGGAAAAATTTATCATTCTTATATTCTTATAATATTATAAGAATAGTTTTATAATATTTAAATAATTAAGTAATATTCCTTGCAGTCCCACAAATATTTAGTTTTTTTCAAAGTAATGTATAATTTTATGGGTCATACATATATTTGAAATACTCAGTGTTATTTTTGTAGTAATTTGGGTAAATACTCTTCTTCTAGTCTAGCCCTAAATATTTATTACCAAAAATTATGTGTTTACTGTTCATTTCTTGTACTTGTGTAGCCATTTCTATTATTAACAGCTTTTGTATATAATACTATTCGCGGCCAGTTGTTTTATGTTGAAATATAAATATAAAATATTTGTTGTATTTTTTTCTTACCAAAATTATGATTATAATGTTCTTTCTTAAGATTTGTTTCCCATAACATGTTTATTAAAATTTTTTCGTAAAAGTATAAGGTCTTCAGAAACATTAATTTAATACACCCTCTTATTGTAAATGAAAACAACAAGGATCAAACTTCCAACATCAAGAATAAAAAGTGATTATATAAGACAATTTAAAATTGAAATATTCGTACAAATCATAAGTATTCTGGTTATACAACTGATTCTTAAATTTATGTAGTGTATAATATTATTTATTTAACATCTCATACATATTTAAACCATACAGTAAATGCCTTACTGAAGGCCAAACCTAACATATTGTGAAATTTACATCTGTATGGTAACATATTAACAGTGTATATAAAGTGTGTTAGAAAAAAGACAGTTACGTGTATTTCTAACTATTATACATAAAATAGTATAAATTAGTATTTCAATAAGACCAATACAATCGTAGCTTTTTCTGCAAAAGCCGTAATTTAATGTCGTAAAGGAAATGGCAAACAAGGAGTAAGTCGAAAATCTGAATCGTAAGTTTCCGCCTGTATTAGACTAGGTTACATGGAGACTTCACCAGTCGCGTCACCTGGTGACTGATAGTTGGTGGAACTAGTTCTTATGGAGCTTATTACACTATGATCACCGGTAGCGTCACAAGAGTTTGGGGACTGGCCAGTGACTCTGCCCCGTGACCAGACGAGTCACCACTAGGGACCAAAAATTATCGCTGGGTATTAAATAGCACTTATAACACACAATCACAGTTGTTGCGTCGCCACTGTATTTTTGTCTTCTGTAAGTTAAAATTGTTTGATGAGTGTAGGGAACGGACGTAATGTCAGAAAAATATAAAGAAATGGTTTGGGACAGGCAAAGAAAATGCATGTGCATCCGATATTATCTTTAAGAGAAACAAAAGAATTGTTTTATACCCTTTTTGATAAACCTTTAGCTAATGGAAACAAGTTTTTCAAGTATTTGTGAATGAATCCTCCTTCTTTGAGCTGCTTTCACTAATAAAGGTACACATTACCGGAAAAATACTAGAATGAAGTCACCTCACTCCTGTCTGCCGGTACAGTCACTAAGGTAACCTAGTTTAATACGGCCCTTAGGGTGACATTGAAATTAGATTAGATTAGAGGTATAATTAGTAGAAATTAATGCTACAAACCCGACCTCAAAAGTTGAAAAAATGACAGTGGTTTGAAAATTGAAGATTTTGAACTATCATATTTTCACTGTCAATTTCATAGTGATAGACTTTCTGAGATCCAATGTAAAAACCTAATATGTGATACAAAATTTGACTTACTACTTAAGAATTTCCTGTAACGCGTTATATGTTGTTCAGTATTCTTTGTTTTATCAATTAAATTCTTAAGTAGCAGTACGGGTCGAATTTGGTATCAAATTGTAGGTTTATTAGTTTGATTACGTGTCGTGGGCCCTTTGTGACACAAAATGACAGTTGTTGCTTTAGCGAAAAAACATATTACCCTGATTATAAATAAACCATTTTTATTGTTTTATGTATTTAGAATGCAGGGCCTATTAAACTGAATTACTAACTAGATTTATAAACTATTAGATTAATATAATCATGAGAAAAGCTGATTTGATACGATATAGACATTGGAACATAATAAATATTCGTGATTTTTAAGAAACTCTTTAATCTGAACAATTATTAATAAATCAAGTAAACTAAAGATATCTACCAAAGGCAAATTTATACAGGTATATTTTGTTAAAACTTGTTTCATTACCATACTGCGTTCATATCGCGATAAAACATCTGAACAATAAATTAATAGTCTGGTGTAAATCCACATCTATATATAACTAAACCCTTTGCTATTCACATTAAGCACCTAATCCCAAATAAGACGATTCTAAATTAATATGTGATTGATATTGGAGGAGAGTATTATTTGTCTAATAAATATTGTAACTTATTTTACTATACCAAAAACAAAGTGGTACAGTACGCTACGTTTGATGAAACTACTCCAAAAGATTATCAGAAAATGAACTGGCAGTTGAAAATCCATTTCTACCAGAGGAAAAAGATGAATTTATCATTGGAGCGTCTACGAATCCATCTTTAATCAATGGCTTCTCTGTAAATGCCTTCTTCACGACACTATCAGGCGACTCAAACCACCACGGCTGGAAGTCTTGTTCATGGGACGACGGTTTCCCTGTCTCAATTCGCTGGTTTTCTAACGGCTTGACCTTATCTTCCTCTTTTTGGTTCTCATAATAATGGGGTTTCAACTGGAAAGATACTTGGTCGCTGTAGTCTGTATTTCGAGCATATGGCGAAACACTGATTACCTTTGGCCTTGGAATAGAGTCCAACCCTGAGATCCTTTCTTTCAAATAGGGAGGTTTGTTTGAAGATCTCCCAGAATTATTATTCTGTCTCGATTGAGACAATTTTGAATCAATATCTGATTGTTTAAAGTCTCTTTCTTGGCTTTCTTGAGAACTTGAATGGCTTACTCGAGCTTGAGTCTGTTCTTGACGAATGTTTGATCCCTGATTTAGGTTTTCAGTGTTTTCGGGCTGTTTTGTATCTGAGAACTTTTTCACTGCTGCCTCTTGAATTTTCCTTAGAAGCGACTTGAGGTCAAAACCTCTGGATTCACCTTCAGCTTGACTTTGTCCATTTTTATTTTCAGCTTCAGGTTCCAATTGGTAGAAACGTGGCTTGATTCTGGGAACGGTTTCTGACGCTTCATTTGGTTCTTTTACAGTTTCAGATTTCTCTTCTTTTTCTTTATCTGAGCGGAACCAAGAAAGGATAGAATCAAAATCTGTAACTTTGTCCTTATTATTTTTTTCTTTTGGTACCTTCTCTGATCTTGTCATTTTATCTTTCTCCTTCTGACCAAATATACTTGATAATAAAGAGGCGTAGTCCCATTTTTTCTCTTGCTCATGTTCATCGCCTTCCTCAGAGTTTTTAAAATTTGTTGGCATAGGTTCTGATTCTTTAACTCTTCCTTCCACAACATCCCCTAAATACTGATAAAACGCATCTCGCCTCTCAGCTTTCTCAGGATCATCTAACTTCTCATGCTTCAGCATGTCTTGGTCAACATTAAAATTTTTTAGACTTTTTCTAACAAGTTTTTTCAGTGCTCGTTTTCCGTAGTCAAATATTTCATCTTCGTCAAAATATTCTAATAAATTAATTTTCTTCTTCTGTTTGTCTATAGATTTTTTCTCATCTTCTGTATTTATTGAGTTTTTGAATACTGATCTAACTTGTTGAAGGGCATAATCTATGATGCCTTCCTTTTGTTCAGGTGACAAGGATGACTTTTTGTACATTTCATCTTCTGTTATAAGTTTTTTAACTGAGTTTTTAATTTTTTTAAAGTCTTCTTTGTCATTGGGTTTATTATTTTCAGTACTCTTCTGCCAATCAGAGTCATCATTTTCATGATCATCATTTGAATCATTCTTGGTACTTTTTCCTTCCGTTACGTTTTCCATTATTGATTGAGGATTCATCAGTCTATTCCAGAGTGATTTATATCCGTTATTGATAACCTTTCGATCACCATATACTTCTGGCTCCGGCTCATTTATAGGTTTGCTTGGTTTTTCTGGTCTCATTGAAAAAGAAACTGGCTTAGAGATCTCTTCTGGAGAAATGTCCTTGTACGGGTTGAGTTTGAAAGAAACTGACTGGTTGCCTGGAACTCGCATCGTCCCTCTCCCACTAAGATCTACCTTCCCAAAATCCGGGTTAAAAGCCATGACGTCATATATAAGCCTTTCTTCATCCAAATTCTTTTCCAACAGCCTATGCAGTTTTCTGACTCCGTATTCAATCACTTTATCCTTTTGCTCATCAGTCAATGTATATGATTCGTTAAATTTGTCATCATTCAATTTCTTATTAAGTTGCTTTATCAGTTTTTGTGTGCCGTAATTCAAGATGTTTTCTTTGTGCTCTTGGATCATAGCTCGCTGCCTTGGTGTTAGCTCAATAGGCTTGTTTATATTTCGAAGGTTATAAGCCATCTCGTGCTTGTCTGGTGTTTCTTCTTCGACTCTTTTGGTGTAGGATATGCCGTTTTTGAAGTAAGGACCTGTCTCATATGCCACCGACTTGTTATTTCCCTCATTCTGTTCCTTCATAGCATTTATTTCATCCCTAGTTTCTTCTATCTCGTCCTTGAGTTGTTGAATGAAATCTGGTTTCTGGTCAAGATCATTCAACTTCCTTACAATTCCCGACCTAAATCAAAGAAATATACATAGAAATTAGATCAGACCCTCTTAATATCTACATTTGTTCAATCATAGCCAAAATATTTTATTAAGAAAATATCGGAAATAAATTAATTCCAATTCAGCTTAAGAAATAATATTACCAATCCAACTGATATGATATTGGATGTTTGATATAACATAAACCAACCTTCACCTACATTCAGGTTAGTGTAGAACCAATGTAAAGATTATTTATAAATTAATATCAATTACCAATTTGTTCCATTTCCATTAAAACTGAACTTATCAGTGAGCTGACACCTACTTAAAGTAAATAAACGTTATCGGGGGTGTCACATACACATACTTTCTCCCTTAATAAAATTTACAAAACTAGAATCTAAAATAAAACCATCATATTATTTCACGTTTATTTAAATATTATTTAAAAATTTATCATTACAAACATTATCATCCAATTTCTTAAACTAACATCAAGAGAAAACTAGATGAAATATCGGCTAGAAATTTTTGGGGTCTTTACAACCCGCCCCCCAGTAATGCCTAACTTTTTGACTGGGTTTTGTTGGGTAATATGACCCTAAACTGCATCCTAAGTTTCACGGAAACGGTTGAAAAATAAAGAAGAAATTAGTTTTTAATATTCTCCATAAGAATAGCATTGTGCGCTCTCAGACAACATACTGCGGCTACCACTGACAGCATATTTAATTTTTTCTGAAACCGTTAGTCGTAAATTAATGATTTCAAATAATGATTTTTTTAGTTTTCAAGCTGTTTTAGTGGTGATAGTTATTTTATTTAATAAAATTATTGTTTTGCCAAAGAATTAAAAAGGTTTTTCTTACATTTAAAAGCCCATAACTTTTGAAACATTAGTTCTACAGACATAGGGGTAGTCTCAAAATATTTGGAACTTTAATACCTATATATCATGAAATTTTAATCAAAATTGTTTGAGCGGGTTTTGAGGTATTTGTGTTTTTCACATTTTTAAGGGATTTTAGTGGCGAGCTATCCATAAAAATGAAAAAAAACTACCTAGAGTTATGGTCAAAGTGCAGCTGTGAACCAAATTTCATACAAATCAGACCTTCAATGATGTCTCGAGTTTGTACACAGACATACGGACGGATGAACATCAGTCTGAAAACCACTTTTTAGGATTCAGGGAAATCTGTTGATAACTAAATTATTTAACTATATTTCACCATCAAGTTTTTAGATCTAAAAGTCAAAATCTTTAAATTACATGTTGACGGACATGATTGAGGGTATCATATTTTTGGGGTTAAAATCTCAATTCACTAATAAATTTTAATCGACCTCTTTTGAGCTATCCTTGAGAACTTTAGAATTTCCGAGTTTTAGGGGATTCTCGAAGAAAAATACCTTAACTTCACAAAATCAGCAACCCGCAACCTGTACCAAATTGCATACTATTGCATCCATTGGTTTGGACTCAGAGCAGACACCAGTCCAAAAACTACTTTTTTGTATTAAGAGTGCTCCAATACGGTGGTGTATATTTTCACTAGCATCTCAGATTCTAAAATGTTTATGAAAACATTACTATCTCCATATAATAAAATATTATAGGGGCAAAATTGGACTTAGCCTACATAAAACGTTATATTTTTGTGGAAATAAATGTTGACGGAAAGTCAAAAAACATTCCTTTGTAATCTTAGCCTTTCACACATTACACTGTAAATGCTTTAAAGTACAGTATGATTTATGTGGTGTCCAATATTTGACGTGCACATAAGCGTCGCGACGCTGACAACGTAACCGTTATAACCTCTGGCTTTCCTTGTCGGTCTGGTCACTTGCATTTTGTATCATTGTATTACTGAATGACATGGAGTAACTTTAATATGTTAATTACCTTATACCTGCCTCGTGATTCTTGTGCAGTAGTTACACTAGTGCTACGCGTTCCGACGTGTCATTTCGTCATCGTCAGACCACAAAACCTAATATCGACCAGTATTGGTCACGTCAATCGTTCAAACAGTTTAAAAACGCACAGAACATTTAATAGATATTTTTAAAACACATAATTTAAAATAAAAATGCTTTCTTTTTTAACCAAACGTTTGTGCAATCAACCCCAGTCTTATTTGTGCGTTTAAAAAATGATTAACCATTTACGTAACCAATACTGGTTGATATTAGATTTTGTAGCCTGAAGATGACGAAATCACTCGTCGAAACGCATAGCCCTAGTGTAACTACTGCACCAGAATCACAAGGAGGCATAGGTGAATAATCTATTTAAAGTGGCTATTTACATTTGTCCAACAATTATTTTAAATCTCTATCTTAGAGTCTCAATATTGTATCTTGTAACTCGTGTTTACTTGTTGAGGAGAATATTCCCTATTCTAGGTAATTGGCCTGAAGAGGAAAATATCTAAGCTGTAGAAGAAATATTAGTAAAAGAGTATAAAAATTCACTTTTTTACTGAAAGTACAGTTTATGCATTTTGTTCTCTATGTTATAAAATTAAACTAAATGTTTAACTTAAAATGGATGTTCTCATAGTATTAAACAAACAATCATTTCCGCTATGGGAGAAATTGAAAGAGTGGTTTTCTAGAGTTTTTAAAAATAGTTAGTATTTTTGCCTTAGGTTGTTTAAAAATGTGCTTATAACTTTACGTTTTAGCACAATATTTACTCTATAAAAATGCCTATATGAAACAGAAAGAGGCTACCGCAGTGAAACAAAATAAAACTATAAAAAATATAACTTTGATAAAGTTTGTATGAAAACAATGTTTGATATAATTAAATTTTTTAAATTATATCCCTTTTTACGTTAAAACTACTCTTTCTGTTTAAAACGGAGACGATTTAAACGTTTCAAAATCAATAAATTCAAAAGTAAGACATTACGTTAATTGGTTTAAAAAGTGAGAGAAAAGTCAGTTCCAGCTTCGACTCCGCCAAGTCGAAGCAGGGGTGCCCATCTGCCCAGGCACCTCAACAGTATACATGTTGACCGCACCCTTAACCTCACAAGCAATTGCTTACTTTTCCATCTTGTAGGCGGACACTTGCTTCTGCCCGGTCTTCTCGTCGGTTGTCGTGATGGTCTTGGTCACCGTCCCGTCTGGGTTCAACTTCTCATGCTCCTCGATGATGAGGTCCCCATCTCTGCGGAAACACCGCATCTCCTTCGGGACCCTCCCCTTCTGGAATTTCCAAAACAACCAAAAGCGAAAAGTTTGTTTAAAAAATGCATATCAAACAGTAGATCTCATAGATATAGTATTTCAGGAGAGTACGAGAGTTGAAGCTACTGTTTAATGTGTTATGTGTTGGAATCGAATCAACACGGAAGATGTAACTGTCAGTTCGGAGGATAACTATCATACCTGAAGGCTCCAATAGCCTCAACTCAGGAGTTCAGTTTTGTCTGACATTAAAAATATTTAATAAAATTTCATCAGTCCAACACTCCAGTTTTTGGAGCGCAGTCAGAATCTTGTATACAAACGATTAGTTTTAATTTCCTTGAAAGGATTAATAGGATTTTGAAGTGCGAGATAAAAGTAAGTCGATGGGAGAAAGAATGCCCATTCACTTCACTTGATAGTGAAGTGAATATATTCGTCCAATATTGATATGTGACGAAGATATTGAATGAAGTGCCTAGACTCTGAAATGCCCGCAAACCATAAGAAGACCCTGGGTAAAACATCAATACACTTATGTGTTGTTTCAGTATCACACATTTGAAGGCAGTAATATTAATTTATAGTTTGTACCACTGTACCTTTTTAACCCTCTAATAACTGTGTTTTAGCAACTAAAAATATTGCGGTAAAATTGTCTACAATTCTTCTTCCGATGGATAGTATCAAAACTTGCTTACTCTATTCAATCAGTTTATATATACAGATGAAATGTTTGTATGGAAAATGTAGAAAATTAGTACTGTATTATTAATCTACAATAGGAGACAAAGAAAAAAGAATATTTAACAAACTTTTATCTGTAATCTCTAAAGAACAAAAAATTGTTTTTTAGTTACGTTGGTACAGTACATTCTGTCGGCCCTAGTTTGGACTAACCAAAAAATACTTCAATCTATATTGCCGACAAGAATAGAATGACGCCTGTCGTTAAATATTTGAACTGAATGCCAAGCTAGTTTTCCACTTCATCTTCTGGAGGTTTATCTTATTATCTTTAAAGACCAACAATGGTTTCAAAGGATTTTTTATCAAAATAATTACTAAGATTGAAATCAGCTAATACGAGTCATATGTTCCGACAACACTCGATGGTGGCGCTGCGAGCCGGGAGCTGCAGTAACTGACCTGCTACGTCCAGCCAGATTTACCATATCATATTTGATAAATAATAGTTTTCTTGAAAAATTAAGCCCTTTTCACTATGTAACGTGTGCCACCGTAGGGCACCGCTAGGTTATTAAAGTAAACCAAATCAGTTACGTATTGTCTGTACTAATTTTGTAAAAAGAGGACAAAATCTTCATTTATTCAATCACCCAATAGTGCAAGGCGATTATAGTGGGTTTCTAACTTATTTTGGTAGCGGTTACTAAATTTTTTAATCCCTCGTCTAACTGATATAATATTTGTGTAAATGTCATTATTTATGTACCAGAGGGTATTCAGAATACATATTTTTACTTTGGAATAAAATATTTGAATGACTTCAATGTTAGAATTGGTTCTTGTGCCCTAAAGTCGTTCGCCATAAGTGCGCAAAGTAAAAAGATTGCACAAATCGCCTTTTTTACGTTGAGTTTAAAGTTTGAACAACCGCTTTCTCGGGCAGACGTAGAAACAAATCTTTTATAGTTTAAAAATATTTGTAAAAACAGTTTTTAGTGATGCAGCTGTAAAAAATATTCCATAAACAACAAAATTACAATAATTGCAATCGTAATATTAATTGTACAGTTAACCCTTACGACGTCGGGCAATTGTGTGATATTAACACTGATGCGAGGCTGATGTCAGCTACTACTGAAAAACTCCAATATAAACTGCTTACTTTATGCTACCTGTAAGATCTACCTAACACCCCAAAGGAATAATTTAATTTTATTGGTATGGGCCTATGTACACTACGGCTTGCTGGCTGCGATTCTAGGGGGAGCACCGCCTAATGGGGCTTCATTACCCAAGACGTACTTAACACAAGGATACCAGACTATGTTATTGTTTGGTCGCTGTGTCGCTGTGGATCATCTATTATCCCGGTTTCAGTCGATTGACATAGCTAATAAGAATTAGTAATATAACAAATATACAGGGGGTTATAAAGTCCCTTCCCCCTATTATTTTTTATTTGTTGTAATAAATAAATAAAATTGGGAAACCATAAAAACTTAACCAAAAAAATCTTAGGAAGTTATCGACAATATTAGGTATCCCCCAAAAATAGGGGATTTTTGGGGACAAATTAAAATTTTCAAATGTAAAGCCCCGTCCATGAACAGAAGGCAAGGTATTCCTTGCCTTCTGTTCATAATTGTCATGGTTCCTTACAATACCTTGCCTTCTGTTCATAATTGGTATGGTCCCTTACATTACCTTGCCTTCTGTTCATAATCTAATTGGTATGGTCCCTTACATTACCTTGCCTTCTGTTCATAATTGTCATGGTTCCTTACATTACCTTGCCTTCTGTTCATAATTGTCATGGTTCCTTACAATACCTTGCCTTCTGTTCATAATTGGTATGGTCCCTTACATTACCTTGCCTTCTGTTCATAATTGGCATGGTTCCTTACAATACCTTGCCTTCTGTTCATAATTGGTATGGTCCCTTACATTACCTTGCCTTCTGTTCATAATTGGCATGGTTCCTTACATTACCTTGCCTTCTGTTCATAATTGTCATGGTTCCTTACATTACCTTGCCTTCTGTTCATAATTGGCATGGTTCCTTACATTACCTTGCCTTCTGTTCATAATTGGCATGGTTCCTTACATTACCTTGCCTTCTGTTCATAATTGGCATGGTTCCTTACATTACCTTGCCTTCTGTTCATAATTGGCATGGTTCCTTACAATACATTGCCTTCTGTTCATAATTGTTAAGATTCCGTACAATACCTTGCCTTCTGTTCATAATTGTCATGGTTCCTTACATTACCTTGCCTTCTGTTCATAATTGGTATGGTCCCTTACATTACCTTGGCTTCTTTTCATTATTGGCATGGTTTCAAATTGGATTCACAAAAATGTACTTATCTGTTTATGTTATAACTGAAACAATTGGCCGGGAATTTTGAATTTTGGGTCTAAAGAATTAGGTAATTGTCATGGCTGTGAACCATGCCATAAGCCCCGTTGTGGCATTTGCAAAATTATGTGTAATTCCACTGAATTTAAAAGCAGTGTGACTGACAAAGTTGACCCAATTGGAAAGTCAACCTGTGAAACCCACAATGTAATTTACCAACTATCATGTAAACATTGTCCAAAAGACTATATTAGTCAAACATCGAATTCACTTCGAGTTCGTATGACTGGCCATCGTTTTGATGTGGTACATAAAGATCAAAGAAAACCTATTTACTCGTATAACCATGCTTCTCACCACAACCAAAGTTTTGAAGGCTGCTATGAGCTTAAAGCCCTTCACAAAATTAAACCACATCTAAATGCAAAAAGTAACCAACTAATTTTGAGAAATTCTGAATTAGCACACCAGTTGGTTCTAAAATCAAAATTTCCATCCGGTTTAAATTTAAGATAATTTTAATTTAAGATAATTTGATAAAAAACGATTCAACTCAATTGAAAATAACTTTAAAAAAATACATGTATAAACCTCTATATTTATTTATTTATTTTAAAATGTACCAAATCATATGTTCTATATTTAAAATTTTCTGTCAAGACAATCAATCACCTGTTTAAATATTTTGTCACTGTTTATTATTGTTTATTGTTCTTTCATTTCTATTTTCTAAAATGCTTGAAAACGTTTATATATTTATTAAACGAAAATTCGCATAACTTTGAATTTTCATTTGTCAGTTATTCTATCAAACCAGTTGAATAATTGTATTAAGTCATTTGACACGTTTCTACAAACATCAAGATATATATGATAGGAGTAATATATAAATCAAAAACGTTCAAAAACGTAATTATTGGCAACTATAAAGATGGTAGTAAAAATTTTGTTTCGCAAAGTGGACAAGGTTTTTTTATAAACAATAGCAAAAAAAGGTTTATACTGATATTTACTTTGTTCCTTATTGTGGCAAAACATCACGTATTTTACACTATATTTACAAAATTATCAATGTCCTTTGTTAAAAATTCCCTTTAGTAAAAGTGTTACGAATAATTTACTATTAATGTGAACAACCAAAACCTGTTTGGTCTATGACTATATACAAAATAAAAACTTTGAGGATTTTTTTTCAAAATTGTTCTTTAATCGTCATACATTGTGAATCATCGTGATTTTGAACTATATCCCACAAATTGAAATTACAATGTGGTCATGTGATTAAAAAGTAACCAATTGTACACTTATTCATAAATTAATTTAGTTTATGTATCTATGTTTAATACAAAAATAATCAATAAATATGCGTATGGATGATTAGTTCAAAACTATTTAACTCACGAAATCGGGAAGCTCTGTGCTCATGGTGAGTTAGTGTAGCGTGTAGGCGGGCTGTAGGTCCCTATTGAATCTGCCTCACTAATCTCAACTGATGATGAAAGGCAAAATTATCTTTACGAGTAAAAGGTTATGCTCACTATTACGATTATTTTTCAAAGAATGCGATCGATGTAATATTTTACACCGATAAGGATAATCAATGCAAACGTTATTAGTAAGAAATTAAATTATCTTTCTACGCTTATAGATTATACATTTTTATGGAGAATCAGATAGGCAATGGTTTTGCGTTGTTTTTATGTGATTTAAATTCCTGGCATATTTTGCAATCTATTTTTACCTGTATATATGTATCTCTTTTTGACCATATAGCCTAATCTCGGAATTTTTATGTCCAATAGAATTTCTTTTTGAAAACTAATTGTCTATATAGTAACCAAGTCATTACTCTTATGAACCCATCTAGACTACCTCATAGGTCAAATTTTGTTTAGAAGTTGGTATTTGGAATCATTAGAATTTTATGCATATGAAATAGATTTGTCAGAAACATTTATAATCCATCTTAAATTTTGATACTGTATCGATAAATGTGTATCGTGTGTAGGTCTGTAAGTACAAGTATAGGCCTACAGACGATACATTGTCCCTTTTACTTAATAGAAACTAAAGCGCAAGAATGACAGTGATATAAATAATTTATATGTATATAGAAGAGAAATTCTTTATAATTTAAAAAACATTGTAGAAAAAGAGTTATTAGCATTATTTAAAATATCCCCGTCGCAGTAGACCTTCATCCGCAGTGAAGTTTATGCCTTAAATAATAACCTATACATACCATTCATACTAATATTAAAAATATTTCACTTAAGTGGGAAAAATTCCACCTCTTGCTACTGGGTAAACTTATAGTTACCATGGGTTATTTTATTTTTAAAAAGGTTTTTAAATTGTAAATTTTACATTTGTAAATATTACATCACTTACTCAAACACATAAGGGGTTCATATATCTATAAACTACAAATAATATAACACTTTGGGCTTCTAACACTTTGTTTAGAGGTCGATTTACATACAATGCGTTTTTTATCGTTCCACCATTGTGATATTGTAAACCAAACGTCTGACAGTAAACTCTAAATAACTCCATTCCCTTGCTAGTATTTTTAATTTAAAATAATAAATTAAAAATTGTATGAATAGTAATTCATCGTTCGATAAGTCGGTCAGAGTATTTTTTATTACACTCTATTTTTATGGTATTTTCAGACAGTATACACAATTTTGATAACCAACCGTATACGAGTCGCAGGGGGCCGAGGTATAATATAATACAAGAAGGCTTACACTCTAGACTAGTAAATAGAGGTGACATAAATAGAGCTGTATTCAATACTGTAACTAGTAAGGAACAGTTTACACTGCAACAATTCACCGGTGGTGGGTAACAGCAGCTTACAATGGTAATTATAGTAGAACCCCTCTAATCCGACCTTGGATGGTCCGTCACTCCGGTTAGTCCGACAACGCTCAGGCTGCAGACTTGTCACTCACGGGACATGTGTCTAGCTATTGTTTCGGCTTCAGTAGGCAACTCATACCTTGTGCAGTGTTCATTGCTATAAGCGATAACGTACAATAGGTTAGATTAGGTTAGATCATTGAAATGGCAACCATACTATAATGTAGGTATTTTAAGCCAAGTATGAATGAGGATTGAGTGTAGATTGTAGGAAAAATAATAGGTCTACACGGCTTCATTTCGAACGTCTACCCTTCGTTAAATATTTTGAAATGACGGACTATTTTCCGTTATCGAATTCACAAATTCACCGCGTATGCATGATTATAATTTCAGCATATAACGTGTTGCCAAATTAACGACATTTATTTGGGCTATTTCGTTGTTCCGCTGATTGCATAACCAACAAATTTACAGAACATAATATGTTTGTCCTTTTTCCGTTTAGAACGAATACATATTCTAGTGTATGTAGACGTTTTTCAGTTAATATGCTGTTTACTTTGTGTAAATATATATTTTGTATTTCATTTGCTATACATATTACATCGTTCGGTTAATGCGACCTTTTATCCGCTTCGACCCGAAGGTATTAGAAGGTTATTAAGGGATTAGAGGGATTCCACTGAAACATCATTTGTTACATTTTCTTTTATGAGTCTAGGCTTTCCTTGAGCATTTTATCTATTAGTTTCTCAGTGGATCATAAATGGGATAAGCTAAATAAAATTCACCCAATTATTAAATGTTAAAATAATTAATACAGTCCTAAAATTTCATAAATATCTATATGACAAAATTTAGAAGTTTTATAAGAAAAAATATGCCGACCGCAACATTAGAAAATGGCGATTATTTAGAAAATACATAACTACAGATTTTTAAACATTTCCAAAAACAAAAACACAAAAACAGTGATGACTCATACTCAAAGGTTTAATAGGAGATGTATGGTTTGAAAGATAAAAATGGTGACAGTTATAAAAAATCCAAAAGATTATTAAACTTAATCTCTCTGTAAACGACGGGGCAACACAAGTAATCACTAGCTATACTAAATAAAAATGTTTGTAGTAAATGTTGTATTCCAATATTTATAAAAAAATACGTGACAGTAACGCTTGGATCGGTTGGGACCACACAAAAACATGAAACCAGTTTGGAACCTTAGCCACTTCTATTTATCATCGTAAACGAACAAATGTCTTTCATATACAATAACTAACTTAAAAATATTTTGTAAAAATAAATCCTCTACAAGATATATGGAAAGCGGGAGTTTCTTACTATCCAGTAAATTTAATAAGTTTAAAGTAGACCCAATCAAACCCTTATACCCTTAAACAAAAATACATGAATATAAAAACAATAATATAGTATGTTTATAAAATATTAACAAACAAAGTACAATACAAATAAAAGGCAATATATGGATGATTAACATAAAGGAAGTGCTACATCGTTTTCCTCTAATTTCCTTTCATCTCTGATCTCATCCTTCCTTTCGTCATTTCCTTTCATCATCTGAGGATGTTTGAGAGGCATACTTCTTGTTCGTTTTTTAAGTTCAATATTTCTGGCAGTAAACCTGTTCTATAAAATTCTGGAGGTTTTTGCATTGCATCTCCCTTGCCAAACTGGTCCCTGGATAATATGACCTAAACCTTCCCGCCAGTGTCACGTCCAGTCGCGTCATAAAACCCAATAATGCCACTGCCACTTTTGCCAAAGTCAACTTGACCCTGAAACTTTGTCGATTTCTTACTTTTTGACTTCTATAATACGAATCCAACTGTCCATCTTTTCTATTTTATAGTTTCAACCAAAGTCAGATAGTTGACAGAAAATGTATATTTTGCCTCAAAAATTGCCAACCGTATTCAGCATATTCGGGTCTTTTAGACCCCTTTTATGGATGCGTTTCTGAACGGACTATAAAACAACTGAGATTTATAAATGCAAATGGGCGTGTTTATACACCGTCGTCTGTCCTTGAAAAGTTGTTCGTTCCTAAAAAATGCCACGGTGATTTAGAAATGTACAAAAAACGCAGAGCTCAAAGTTCATTGTAGGATATAGGCGAGAACCCTTCAAGTCCTGGGTCCGGTCTCACAGACCGCTTCGGTTTTTTTATTTATTTGAATAAAAGGGGTTCAAAAAAAGATGACCACAGCCACGCCAGATAGTTGTCCCTCCCCACCACCGAAACCGACCCCTATTGTCACTTGTCTTCCAGTCGTAATATTTATAGATATGAATAGATTTGTTTGTCGTCAGCGGTCTGTGAGACCAGACCCAGGACAGTACGCGATAGATTCACGACCCGGCCCATTGTCTTGTGTGTGTGTTTTAGACTCGGATTTCGAAGAGACGTTTGAAAACTGGTACAAAAATGCTTTAGGAAGTGAATTGAATTCAGATGATAATAGTAAAATCACAATTAATTGTAGCATCATTTTGACAGAATACGAGACTAAAGTATGAACTCCGAGCATGCATCCGTCGAGTACTAGGAGTAGAAGAACCTAAACCCGACACTTTTGATGATAGACTGAATAAAGTAAATACATGCTACACATGTGGTCTATAGAAGATAAGAAAAACTTCCTACATTTGCTATTGTTTGAATGTATAACAAAGGTTTGCAACGAATGTAGACCTATATTATAAGCTGAAATTAGCTATAAAACAACTATATCAATTTTATTTATAATACATGTTTTATAACTATATTTATTTTTTTATATCCATAAAACCATATGGAATTGAAAATACCAATAACTAAACATTTTGTCATATTTATCATCACGCTTTATGGTTTTAGAAAATGTTTACATTTTTATCAGATTTCGCCATGTGCGTTTTTCATTTTCATTTTATAGATCTACTATATGTACTCAATAAACCTAATTTATGCACATAGTTATCATTTCAAATAATGTATCAGATCAATAAAATTATTTCCAAAAGTAAAAATAATTTTCAATGTTTCTTTTCAAAAAGGTGGTCTGTGAGACGCCCCCAGGACTGAGTGTAATAAAATGTTCACCCAGGACGTCAAGTTAAGCAGACGCACGATAAAAGGGCGGTCTCAAATACAAGCTACAGTGCCTCATTACTTTTCTCAAATCGAGACCTACACAGGTTGGTATTTTAAGCCAAGTATGCATGAAAAATGACTGTAAGATGATTGTGGCACGATCTTTTAGCCTTGTTCCTAACTAGGGCTGACACGTTCCTTAGATGACTGATAAGTAATATCTTTGCGTATAGACGTGGTAATGTCCTCTGTGGTCATACTGTACTGTAGCCCCACAACCAATGACATCATAGGGAACTGTAGTGCTGCCAACCTCCCGCACTCCTACCGTGAGACTGCCACTTGATCCCGTTACCTCGTGTAGTGCTATATGGGGGAAATCAATGCTGAACTATTAATTTTAAAGCATAAGAAAAAAGACCAAATGCTGAAAAGGAACCAGTGGTCAGAGCAATGATCTTTGTTCTGTTATATTTTTGATGATCAAACTAGTTTGATAGCACTGCCCTCCATCCTCAATCTTTTGCAAACACACTACAAGAATTACGTATGAAAAAATTGAAGCTATGCTTTTTTATCTTTAAAAACACGTGGTTGCTTAACAGGACGTTTGCATACATACGATAAAAATAAACTTTCTTAATAACATTAGACAACAATGGGACAGCTGTAAAGATGAACGGCAGTGCACAAATGGGTGCGTTTGTTTCAATGTATTTAGGAAAGTCCGTTTTTATCGTCCGTTCGAAAAATCGTGTAAAATATAGCCTTATTTGAATTTTAAATTTTTCGCATGTAAATATTTTCGTGTGTGTCGAGTTAGTAGTACCTAAGAAGAATGAGATTGTGTAAATTCTATGTGGCCAACTGCCTGGCCAACTATCGCAACAACCAAGATATTTCATTAGAAACGGCCTTATACTAATTTGAGTATATATTAAAGTATACTTATACTTTTACGGTTAAGTCGATATATCTGGAATCTAAATATGTTAGACATTATGAAATTACTCTTATATACGGAAATATCCGATTAAACTTTTGCAAATGAACAAAAAGTAGTTTAAATGGTTTGACTTTTATTTGTATTTTATTTGTACAAAGCTATTATAAATATCAAAAGTACATTTTGGTTATCCTTTAACAAAACTCTTTTTCAAACTACTCAAATGAAATATATCCTACACTATACTGTATATAACACATAAATAAGATGGTATGGATTGTATCTATTGGTATGTATTTATCAATATATTTAGCGTCCGAGATAATATCCCTATTCTCATTCCCCGACACAGGACTTGTCTTTTTGAAAAACACCTTATTCTGGCATTAAATGTTGTAACGCAGTCCCATTAAACTAGAAAAATAAATTAGACGGGGTTGGTTTCAAGTACAAATGAAAAGCCCTTCTTCTTGATAGGGAGTATTAAACAGTAAAATAAATTTTAATTGTTAATAATTTGATTAATTATTTTATATATTACTTTGAAATTATAGTTGTGTTTAAGTGAACTCATGTAACTTATATAAGACTCGTTATTAATGCTATTGTATATACTATATGATAGTACTTGTATGATAGTAAAATAATTTTTAATTTTAATTTGAATAGATGCTGCATTTATTGTAAGGATTTATGTATCTGGATGTGATGATCTATCAAGCCAGCTGTTTGTATTCTATTTAATTCCAAACTTGAAAGAATACCTCCAATGATTTTCCAATCATTTAGTATGCTCTCACAGCTTTTTGACATGGATATGTCTTAGCTCTGGGGTGGTGTTGGCGATTTTTAAGATGGAAAACATGTAACAGGTTTCCATAGAAACTACCAGAGATATTGTATTGAATTTTAAATATAAAAGAATAAGAACAGCTGTTTATAAGAACTGAACTGGATTGTTGTAGTTTAGTAATGTTTTTTGCAGACTAAACATCCCAGATGGCATAGCCTGCAAATACCTCCACCAACTTGGACTTTTAGTTCCTTAAGACCAATATAAAAATCTCTGTAAACGGCTTTCTTGAAGCACGAATTATTCATAGGATAAGTTTCAGAATAATCATTTTTTGGAAATATCTTTTGTGAAGCTGTACTCATTAGGTAAATGAAACAATCGAAACTCTGGTCAAATATGTTAGGCTAGATATTGTAATGTTATTATTGTTACCTTTCTGTAATGGCGCCCTACCGAGGTATTACGGTAATATCTATTAAGGTATTATTAAGTAATACAATAAGTAATTGTGTAATAGTTAATACACTGGTCTGTGTGTATTAATATAGTGTTTAATATTGCGGATTTTAATCCACATGCCTATTAAATTGAAGAAAACTACAAAGTTTTAGGTAAAAAATAATGTCACAGCTATTGTTTGAATACAACAGTGTTTTAATAGAAAATAGTACAAAAGGGGCATGTACTGAATGCATTTTCCCGCCGTTGCAAACTTGATTTTGGCTTGTCTGCTGGCGGGATAACTATAATTAATCACAACGACCTTCTCCAAGGTTGTTCAGAATGCATTTTCCCGGTGTTGCAAACTTGATTTAGGCTTGTCTGCTTGCGGAAAAATTAATAACTAAACGCACCGACCTTCTCCAATGTTGCCGGATCACCCACTTGCTAACTCGCCTCCCAAAACTATTCAAGAATGAAGATTGAAAACTCGTTCAATAATTGAAACTTAGTTAATGTGAGTAACTGTTATATTTAGCTTCTAGTATTGCCCTGGCTCCAGAAGCAATACGTGAGAGCCCTCCCCCCGGGGCTTCGTCATATTGTGTGACACCTTATGCAACTGCGGGACCGGCCTCAGTTACATTTGGACTTTACAGGGCTCCGGTTCATGTGAATACCAGTGAGTATACCACTACACCTTATATAACCCTTTATGCTAAATATTATGAATTTATTATGGGTTTGTAGTAACTCATTGTTATAATTTTGACCAGAGACGTGTTTATACAGTTGTACATGTACATTGTACAATCAATCAATACCGTCGATAGCTTATGGAACAAAGACGTTTAAAAATTTATCTGAGTAAACATTTCAATAAAGATAAACATTACACCAGTGTGATTTTTATCTATAACCTATTACTGGATAAGATATAATGAATTTTCTCTAAATGTTTCAAATATTTATATGCAGAATAGTGGATTAGACTGGGAGTATTTAGTTGCGATTAATTTTTGTTCAATAAACTTTTTAAACTTTTTCAAGCGAGAGTTTTTACTCGCTCAATAGTGTGAACTACAATAAAATAAATGATGTCCAACTAAGAAGTACTATTTAGACGACCGAGTTTTCCAGAAAATAATTTTATACATTGAATAATACATCAACGAATAATAAGCTCTGTCTTCCATTAATTTTATCTTTTGAATTAATGGTATCAATGAACCAACATATGGGTTCACACACTAAAAGTAAACTTAAAATACATAAGCATACACGTAATAACCTGTTGTCGCCTTAAATACTTATTAATTAAAAACAAAACTGTTTAAAAACATTCATTAACTTTGTTCACACATACACACCCTCTCCAAGTTTAAATGTTTGAGTGTGTATGCCCAACTACCTCCCCACCCATTAGCTATTAACAATCCTGACCGAATTTAATGCCTGATGTAGTAATAGCTTATGAACAAGGTTATTGTAAAACGATTGAGAAAAAAGCTGACAAATAGTATGCGATCCACTAAGAACAACATTATACGGCCTTGATCTTGACACAATTGACCCTGATCTTAGCAGAAACAGATGAATTCGAAAACCTTTAAAATTACTCTTAAAATATTACATAATAATATAATCTAATATCATACTTATTAAACCTGTTGCTTATATAGTTGAAAGTCTCTGACACCTGATAGTTAAAGTAGGGACCAACGCTGACAGTAAATAATTAGGCTCTAATCTTTTTTTGTCTACAACCGGTTGTAGAAGTATTATTCAAAATACTTATTTCTTGAATTATTAAGTTCTTTTAGTGGTAATATTGTATTATTTATATGTGAGAGGGGGTGATTAAGAAACGTAATTGTTATTCCTTAAACAATAATAATTTTTAATGCAATTGAAATAAACACTTGAGAGGATTTTATTTTTATTAATAAATATTTTTCAAAATAAATTATGAAACAACATGTTCTATAAGGAAATTTCATTTTAAGCACATTTTGCAAAGTAAAATAACATGTTCAAAACCTATCGAACGTATGAGCGATATTTCGATATATCGATTGTGACGTCTAGGGTGCGAGTGCTTCGCTTATATCGATAGAAACATTAAACACAAACAGAAACAGAAACATCTAAATAGTTTAAAAATTGAAAAGAAGCATTTTAAAAAACTGTAAATACCACAACATAAATGCCGTAGAGCCTCGCCGCGTCCTCTTTAGAAATGAGTTCGCACCAAGAGCACGTCGGCCGGCAGGCCAACATCGCCCGGGTATCATGCGCTTTGAAGGCATTCACTGCCTGAAATCTGTGTAAATGACATTATTATAACTACTATATTTTTAATATATTATACAGAAATAAAATTGTCCATGGATGAATGTTAAAAAGAAAATTATAGGAAATAGTAAACGAAAATAATTGTATGCTCCAAAGCAGAGAGAATTTAATTTTTCATAAGAACGATTTTTTTATTTAGAACAATTAGTTTTTTCTTGCCTGTAAAAAATAGAACTTATCACAATAACAAGCTATAAGTTACTGATAAAAGAAAATTTTCTGGAGATTACTATTCTCAGGTGATGATTGTATGCTCAAAGCAGAGAGAGTTTGATTGTTTATTTGAACGACTTTTTTATTCAGATCAATCCAATTTTTCCATTCCTGTATAAAATATAGTTTATCACAAAAAAGCTATAGGATGAAGTAAAACTCACGTCTTCCAACACTACGTAATATTTACACTTATATTGTATTTATATACAACGGTAAATATATACAAAAAAATATTAAGTTGTGTTGGAAGACGTGAGTTTTTACTTCATCCTATAGTAAAACCAACACGTATAATGCTAATCAAGAAATAATTAAAAAACAAGCTATAAGTTATTGATGAAAGAAAATTTTCTGGAGATTACTATTCTCTGGTGATGATTGTATGCTCAAAGCAGAGAGAGTTTGATTGTTTATTTGAACGATTTGTTTATTTAGAACAATTCTGTTTTTTCCAATTTTATACTGCACAGAGTACTAAATAATTTAACACCACCCGCATGTCTGTAAAAATGACGGTTCAAAAGTTATGGGCTTTTAAATGTAAAAAAAATCAAATTTTTAAATTTTCAGCGAAAACAATAAAAGTAAAGTATAACTTGACTGGTACCATTGAAACCAGCTTAAAAAACTAAACAAATTAGTATTTTGAATTATTTGTCTACTACTAACGGTTCCAGAGGAAAGTTAATTTACTGTCCACGATAAACATTGTATGAAAGCGCCCAGTGTTATTCTTATGGAGAATAAAAAAAATCAATTTCTTCCTTACTTTCCAACCATTTTCCATGAAACTTGGTATGAAGTGTAAGGTCAAAACACCGAACAAAACCAGCTCAAAAAAGCTTGGTATTACCGGTGGGGAGGGGGTTCCCCCATACAATTTGAACAATTAATTTAACTTTGTCTCTCTTGTTTTTATTTTTCAAAATTAGATGATTATTTTCGAAAAAAAAACTATTAAACGATTTAAACGAACTATTAATGACATTTAGCTTCACTTTTAGAACATGATAGTATTACAATTGTTCTTTTTTAAATTTATAAGGGAAATATCTGGTCCAATAAAAAAAAACTAAACATAGTGTTGAACATTGTTTAGTTCCCAAGATCTATAAAACACAAGCGCCTTCATTTCAGTAGTTTATCTCAGAACATAAACGTACTGAGGTCTGCATCGCCTTCAAGGTACGGCGTAGTGAAACTACCCATCAAACTGTGTTTCAATATATAGAATTCCACGAGATTTTGTTTTTTTTTCAGTTTGTTCAGTTAAAGCAGATATTTTATAAATATTTTCCTCTATGTTGTTTTTAGATGTCTATGTATTACCGGTTACTTCCCACCTCTAATATTTCATGTTTATTTTATTCGAACTACTGCATACATATTGCTATATATTTTTATGACTAATACAAAAATATATATCTAAAGTGAATATTAACTGAAAGAATCCATTCATTATTTAGGTAGTATAGATAAATAGTTTTCATTGAACCATTAACACATACAATACGTGGGTAAATTAAACAACTAATTATATTGATGAATATAAACGATTAATAAAATATTTTTTTCATTTGCAAACTTTAAATTAGTTAGTGTATAAAAATCGCTCTTATGAAGTTGTTAAAGATGTAGGTATTACTATACATTATTTAGTAGGAGTACTATACATTCAACTTTTAGCCTAACTTATAAACCGTATAGACAATTCTTTTAATATAAATATTTTATAAGGCCACAGTGAATCTGTCCATAATTTGGGAAGTGTTGACACAGGAAGATGTAATCTTGTTTCCTCGTGTGAGGTTTAGACACACTTGTAGTCTTTCTTCCCTAAGCCACAACGTCTGAAACATGTGTAGTGATTGTTGAAGCATTCGTCTGGGCTTTTTAATGAAGCTTGTCAGTGAAGGTCAAGTGACGAAGAGAGTTAAGTTCATGAGTGGTAAAATAACATGTGAGTGATCGTAGTAAGTTATACTGATATATAAACTTTGCAAATGCAGCTTCTGAAACCTCTTAGTTTTGACCATTATCTGAGTAATTTTTATTTTAAGGATATTTGTACTATTGATACTTCATTAATCCTTGTACTGTTTCAGCAAGATAGTAATTGTAAATAATATTAATACTGGTTATTAGCTACTGCCCTGAAAATATAAACAGGAATACAGAGATTATGCAGATATGAATTATAGAAAGAATAATCACAAAGAAAAACAAATTAGCAAATGTATATAAACTTTTAAACCTAATAACCCCATTTCAAGAACCGTAGAACTAAGGACAATACGGTCTATGAAAAAAATAAAATTTAATTTTAGAATTTTTGATCGATTTGTTATGGTTACTTAACTTTTTTCATTTTGCACTTAACAGTCTAAATTTAACTCAACAATCGAATGAAAAATATTATGGTATTGGATTATTAGTGGAAGGGACGTGACAAATATTCTGGAACCATCAAGTAAGCTATTCCAAGAAGGATTGAATGTTATAATTTTTGGTTTGACCTTTTCAGACAATGAAACTCTCCAATGACTCTAGAAAAATTTGAGATGCTTCTAGTACACTCTCGCCATCTAGAACTCTCCAAATAGCTGCTCCAGGAATGATCGACCTCTAACCATGGTGACTTCCTCGACTTCCACCGTCAGCCAACCAGGGTCCTCGGGCTTGTCGGTGCTGTTCTCCACCCTCTGCATCATCGATCTCTTCGGCGTATTCCCCATCGTCGCCCTCCCGAGAGCCATCATAGGATGTGGTTGGTATTCAGGGATATATTCTAGGTTTGATCAAACAGTAGGAGGTTAATTCCCTCGTTTCTTAAACGATCTGTTATACAATACATATCAAATATTCTACATAAATTGTATGTTGGATTTTTGGAAGATGTGCAAATGTCCACTCACTTACTTAATTGCCAGTTACTTTCAAGTTCTAGTTCAAATATAAGGTCACCAGAAAAGGTTACGCCACAACATTCTTGCTCAACTTGCGTATTTAAAGACAATGAGGACAATTTCAAGAGGATTTGGATGAAGTGCGTTTTTTATGTGTCATTTTAGAAATTTAGATATTGAACATAGTCTAGTTCAACAGAGTGAATAGTTTTACAGTCGACTTAAAATGCTAAGTAGTAGCCTCGATATACAATATAGCCAATATTATAGCTTTATTGGCTCATGCATAAATGTTACATCACGTTAAAACAATCACCCAGGTAATTCAAGGTCAAACCACTACGTTTTTAAGATAATGTATTATATAAAATTAGGATATTTCCTTCCCAAAAAGGAAGAAACGTTACAGAAGTAACTTCAGAACGTTCAAAGAGAGATAAGTTTATTGATCCAGTCAATACACAATCTTTAGATCAAACAGATCTGTTCTGCACGGATGTTGCAGGCTGGCTCGGTATTCCGCTGGCCCTTTGTGTGTTCGGCGTGCAGGTGTACACGGCCATGCTGCTGGGGCGCTGTTGGCTCATGGCTGAGAAGATCAGCCCGGAGATCGCCTACAAGAGCAGGTAAAGTACAGTCCTCATTGAATACAGCACCAGGTTTGCTTTCAAAACACGAGATCAATTTAGATTTAGTTAAACAAAGCTGATTGTGAAGCCCGCAGAACACCAGTAATGACTTCAAAATTAATTATTAGATTATCTTATGCCTAAAATGAATAGATTTCCAAAACCCTACTATCAAAATTAAGGTTTTTAACTGCAAATCATACAAAAATAACACTGTTTTACAGTCTCTAATCTAAATCTAAAATGTTTAGGTACATCTTGAGTTCATGTTTTACCAGATAAGTTTTGTATTCCTAGGGTCTAAAATATATCACGAGATCCCACGGTTCATAATAGCAAACCATAGTAATTCCAAACAAGTCCTTGTTAAAATAAGAATTTTTGTAGAAAATGTAAATAATTTTCTTGCAGCTGTGTAATGAACAAAAATATTTATCGGTAATGAAGAAGTGTATACCGGTAGTGTGAATATTTAACCATGATTGTGAATTAATTGAATTAACTGGCACCTGCACTGCAGTAGTGCCAACAACGAGCACTCCTGGTGGTAGTGAATTATGAACAGACTGTAAATGTTTTATTTTGTTCGTAATTTTTTATTGAACTGTTCATCATTGTTTGATAAGATGTCCAGTAACGCAATTTCATATATATGTAAATGAATAATTTCATTTGGAATAAATACTTCTCATTATTTTTATTGATACCTCCTATCCCTCCATCCACACTTCCGGTAGTTTAAGTGACTACATCAGATGTATATTGTATTTGGATTTACAGATTCACATGGAACATTAATTTCATTAATTCCTGACTGTGAAACAGTTTTTGTAGAACCTATCTTCTACAGTTAATCTAATTCCCTCCTCAAGATCGGATCTCTCGGGGTACTGTAACTGTTCTACGTCATTGTTGTTATGCCCACTGTCCAGGTACCCGTACGCCGCCATCGCGGAGATGACGTTCGGGGAAGGCGTCAGTCGGGTGACCACCTTCATCTTGGACCTGGCAGTCTTCGGGGGCGGCATCCCTAACCTGCTAGTGGGTGAGACCCTGTAGGCACATTACGTCATCTCCTTGTAGTCAATATTATTGAAACTAACTCCACATAAATAATATAAATTGGTTGATGGTGAATCACATGTTACCGCTTTCAAAACTTATGCTGGTTGTAAATTATGAACATTAAAATCACCATCTCTCCGTTTCTCTCCAGATACAGCAACATATTTCTAGAATCCTTCCTAGTAACTTTCCTAGTAACTTTGGGGTTACTGTGCTGTCTTTACTATTAAGACATAAATATCCTTTTCGGTAAAATAATCGGTTTTATAATCTAAATCATGCGGTTTTATTTATTGGGACTATCCATCCCCCAACCCTACCCATAAAACAACAAAATGTTGGTTCTAAATATTTGAAGTTTCCCTAGATATGACTGTCTCGAAAGGAATCAAAATATCGGAAAGATCACTTTAAAACTTTTTTCATGAAATACACTCCAAAACTCACACATGATTACAATGATTAAATGATTACAATTTCTCTTGTCTCTAGTATAAAATATCTAAATAAAAAAAATGTTGATATCATAAATGTTAATGTCACATGTTAATGTTATGGGTAAAATAAATTAATGTGGTTCTATGATTTTAGCCTCACAAAACCTTCAGCTGTTGGGACTTAAGGCTTCGGAATGGAATTTCGACTTCTCCTTCTGCTACTGGATGCTGCTCCTGGGTCTAGGGCTCTGCCCTTTCATGTGGTTGGGGAGCCCTAAAGACATGAAGTAAGGACCTATCCTTTTTTTCAAACATGTGTCATCGATTCATATACATGTTTGGAATTTACATATGGTTAGTTTCATGGTTTTCAGTTTTCAACTGACGTGCGGTTAGATTTTGTATAACTAATTAGTGTACTTAAATTTCCAATAATTGTTAGTAATTATGGAATTTTTCAACCAGAGACATATTAATCTTTCCTTCACAAGAAATATTCTATGATTGTTTTTGTACTCAGGCTGGTTATGTTAACCAGGGACAAAGTAAAACAAAATATCTTCACTTTTTACCAGCTTAAGTTAGGATTTTATTGTTTATATTTCATTAATTGGTTATTTATTAGTATTTTTAATGTTAGTTATTTGGTGCTTTTATAGTTTAAAAATACTCATAATACTCAAATACTCATTGATTTTTTTGGATTTAAACAGTTTTTAAGTAGTGCAAAAAATTTTCACTCTGATAATGTTCTTGCAGAACTGTATCTGTGAAGTTCAGCCACAGAATATTTTGTTGATAAATACTAGTTTTAAAGAATAAACAAGTATTGTAAAATGAAATTGAATTAGTAGTGGGAAATTTTAGGAGACCTGTAGGAATATACACATTGTACTCCACTGACAGGTTATGTTTAAAATGGAATGGCCAAGATCGTGTAGAAATGTGTTTGACAAATAAATAAAATGAAATATAATACTGAACTACTGAAGTAATCCACTCAAATAGTATATAGTATTTCAAATTATAGAATAAAACCTGTAGGAACTGTAAGGTACGAAAACTGATCAGGACGGTTAAAATAACAATCAAGACTGGCTGAGTGGTTACAGTGCCTGCCTTCAAAAATGAAGGTCACCGGATTGAATTCCGTGAGGGACACATTCGGACCCAGTTGACCTTTCTTTCGTCATTGGACCATTAATCAATGATGATTCCTAACAACAGGTCGACTTTAAGTAGTAACAAGACCCCGGTCTTGTTACTACCCCATCAAAACGTTAAAAAATTCCGAGAGGCGTAGAAAGACACAACACAAGACACTATCGCACAACAGAACCATATCAAAGCAAAAAATATTTTTTACACTGCTTGTGAAATATTATACTGTTGAAATTCGATCCAAAGCTACTCGTACAATAGCTTAACTTTTTAGCCTATTTGCGATCTTCTCCTGATAGCTGATGACATAACTACTGGCTGTTGTTACAGGTGGGTGGCGGGCACCAGCGTGGGCACAGTCCTGAGCGTGTCGCTTCTCACCTGGACCTGTCTGCTGACTGCCGAGCCGTCCGCACCCGCCGTTGTCCCTAGGCCCTCCTGGGAGGGCGTCTTCCTCGCCTACGGGATACTGGCCTTCCAGGTGGGGCAATATTCAGCTCTTAAAGCTAACTCCAAACCTAGTCCTAAACTGTTGCAGCTACACTCCCATCCCATATTCGAGGTTTCTGTAGAAAGTACGAATTTTACTTGAGGGTAATTTGTTTTTAATCACATACAAGTATACGATTCAACCTATAGTTTTCCGCAATTTTTACCAAGTTCAGTAACCAATGCAGTACAATTACATTGTGGAAATTAATTAATAACCTGTCAAGCATAGTTCCTCAATACCTATAACTCAAAAACCTCTAATTTGACGATCGTAAGATTATTTAGAAGTATACTCGTATATACA
This sequence comes from Nephotettix cincticeps, assembly GCA_023375725.1. Taxonomy (NCBI): domain Eukaryota; kingdom Metazoa; phylum Arthropoda; class Insecta; order Hemiptera; family Cicadellidae; genus Nephotettix; species Nephotettix cincticeps. The sequence goes on from CM041791.1 coordinate 120,097,493, forward strand.
AGATGGATTCATGAATCATAAAAATGGATTCCATTTTCATTGAAGATCGAAATTCATTTTATTGGATTTTTAAATGGATTCATGGACGTTTATAAAAGGTTGAGAGGTGAGTAAAGTATTTAAAATTGTATAAAGTAAATTTTCCGTAGTATTTAACTCTTTAAATAAGGAAACAACATGTTAAAACTAGTACAAGTGTCCACCATCGTTCATATGATCCATTACATCTTCGCCCACTCATCTGTCCATGCGCCGGTTAGAGTAGCGTCGTTTTCACTCTGCTGCTCAAAGCTGGAAAGACGACATTTCGCAAGGCTTGGAATATCAGAGCCTCAGTGCCATTACCAGGACCGGCTGCATTTCCCACAGCGCGACTCCCTGGACCCGGGACCCAAATTACAGCTGATGTAGCGGTAAACGGCACGACGCGTCTCCCAAAGGTCATCAAGGTCAGAGGTCAGCCCGCCCTCTCGGATGGATGGGAGTTTCTCTTATACATGATCTTTCTACATGACCATCTATACCGCTGATTAGTAATGATTTTCATAAGAAAGGTTATAACTTTCAGTGTGCTTAAAATATGCGAATTTAACCAATCTGTGATTTTATTCTGTTTAATTTGGTTTGTTTTAAAATTTTTGAGAAGAAATCACAATCAAAATAATTTTTCATGATAAAAAATTATTCAATTAAAACTAATTTTAAAGAGTATATCTAATGTATCATGTAATAATAATAATAATAGATATTTATAATATATATTGCAGTTGACAACGTTAAAATGACGTATAGAAAACGTCAAATATAAATTGGACTACAATACAATACAATACTACAATACAATAAACACATGTGGACAGCATATTCCCAAAATTCAGTTCTGTGGTAAACGACCCCTGCCTGCGCTGGTGCAATTGAGACTGGCCCTCCCTCTTCACTCTGTTCGGCATGCTGCGGGACGCTTAAACGGAGACCCCTCACCTGTCAGCTCCGGACCTAAGCTTGAAGGCAGCCACTGTTGTGAAATTGATAACAGTGGGTGGCCACTGTTAGTAAGCAGCCCCGCCACGCAGAAAGCAGTGTTTCAAAATTGTTGGAAGCACCTCAAGAACCATGGGCATATTCCTAAGCCTGTCACTGCGAGTGACAGGGACGGGTGTCCGAGGAGGTTTGGCTGGCACACGTTGGTCTCAGGTAGTGGAAAACTCACGAGTAATCGGCAAATGCTCCAAATGCACCGGGGAAAAAAACTCAAAATGATGACAGTTATTATTTTTTAGTTGCAGGTATGGCGGAAAATCAGGTAAGAAACAAATCTGGTAAGAAAGTTTGGTTGGACAGCTCTGACCCATTTGGGAGGAGCATGAGGGTGAAGAGAACACCTCCTCATAGAGGAATAAAAAGTGGTTCCGGGGCTGCTGGGTCTGGGACAAGTGCGGTCACAGTTACCGCCCCGCCTGTTCCCTTCAAGTCACCGGACCACACAAGCGAGAGACTGAAGGAGGTGGCCCAAACCTTTGTCGTTGGGCCACAAACGGAAGGCACGGTTGTCGATACTGAGACCCAGAAGACTGTGAGGGATACGGGCAAAAGACAACAGTCTAGCCCATGGGAGGTCTCACCACCTCTAACGGCGGCTGACACGGAGACAGACGTCATCAAGAGGCAAGTTGATGACTGTGATATTGCTGAGGGGGAGCAGATCACGGTCATTGAGGAGGCTTTGAAGCGGCTGCATGACCTAATGTCCGTCCAGAAGAGCATTAGCAATAATGCTCGGACGGCCATCGCAGAAATCGAGGAAGCCCTCAGCACTATGAAAATGGTGCGTAAAACCCGGCTGTCTGCTCTCAAAGACGAACGCCGGGTTGTGGGCAAGGCCTTGAGGTCGCCTCCAAAGGGGCCGTTGAAGAAACGGCAACGGACATCGTCTCCGAACTTTGAGGAGGGAGCAAAGGGAGTGGAGAAGGCTACAATGACCTCCCCACCCCCTAAGAAGGGGAAAAGCAAGGAGAAGGATAAGGAGGCTCCAGAAACGCCAGCGAAAGCAGGCGGGAGCCTCCAAGTCCAGACCTTGGCTAGAGAACCTGTTCCCTCTGGAACGGCTGATGAGGTCTTCACTGAGTTGAGGTCCAAGTCAGTCAGAAGGAGGGAAAAGAAGAAGCAAGCTACTGCCCAGAAGGCAACTGCCACGCCTGCTAGGGGTGTTCCTAAGAGTGAAGGGGTACGAAAGTCTTCTAAGGGACAAAAAAGGACCGGCTCTGGTGGGAGCATGAGGCACGCCCTCATCATCAAACCAGGCCATGGAAGATCTTACGCTGACATTGTGAGTAAGCTGTGGCGGGACATCCAACCTGAGACCTCAGTGTGGAGGTCCGACGACCGCGTAAGACTAATGACGAAGGTGTGCTCATCGAGCTAGGCTCTGCACGTGGTCAAGGAGACTTTGCTCAGGCGGTGAAAACCGCACTAGGTGAGGTGGACAGGGTGAGAAGCGTCACTCCCCGTCTTCGCCCGTCATGCACTACGCAGGACGATGTGGTTGACGCTCTCAAGCGAGAATTTGGAAAGGGGCTGGGAGACTACAAGGTCTTTCTGACAAGGCCCAATACTCGGGAGCAGCGGCTTGCAGTAGTCGACCTTGATGCCCCCACTGGCCAGAAGCTTCTGCATATGGCCAGGATCAAGGTTGGCTGGGTGATCTGATGGGTCAGACCCCGGGTGGAGATTCCACGCTGCTTCCGCTGTCTGGAACATGGCCACACTCGGACAGGGTGCAAAGGGCCTGACCGGAGCGAAAACTGTTGGAGGTGTGGAGGTGTCGGTCATAAGTCCTCCTCTTGTGATAAGGCACCCTCCTGTAAACCCTGCAAGAGGGCAACGGACGGAAGGCCGTCGGACCACATCCAAGGTTCTAGTGCTTGCCGGGCTTTCAGAGACTTTTTGGTCTCAAGAAAGAAGAGTGAGCGAGGGAACTGAAATCATACAGGGAAACCTAAACCGTGGTGGTGGACCGAAAGAATTGCACAGCTGCGGCGCAACTGCCTGAGGCTCAGGCGATGGGCTCAGCGCTCGCGGGACAGACCCGAAGCGGCAGAATGGTCAGAGTAGTACAAGAGAGCAAAAAGAGAACTGGTCAAAGCGATCAGACAAAGTAAGACCCAAGCTTGTTCTTTTGAACAAAAATAGAGGCCAACCTGACGCTCCATCGTCGTATCGTCCACTGTGCATGCTGGACACGGCAGGAAAACTGATGGAGAGGTTGTTGAAACCAAGAATTGGCGAGGCTGTTCGCGCGGCGGGGGATCTTTCGGATCGCCAATATGGGTTCCGAAAGGGACACTCAACACTCAGCGCCATTTCAGAAGTGGTTGATTCTGTGATGCGAGCAAATCAAGCGAGTCATTCGGCACGCCCAATTGTGTTGATGGTAACGCTTGATGTGAAAAATGCATTCAACTCGGCTCAGTGGTGTGACATCTTAGTTGCTCTTGAGACGACTTTTAGGGTGCCTGGGTACCTTCTCGCCATGGTGAGAGATTACCTAAGAGATTGTCAACTGTCTCATACAGAGACGGACCGGGGAGTTGTGACCAAGACCATCACTTCTGGGGCAGCCCAGGGTTCAGTATTGGGTCCGGATCTCTGGAATGTTTCTTATGATGGTTTGCTTCGAACTGAAATGCCACATGGAGTGTTTCTGGTAGGATATGCTGACGATGTGGCGGCAGTCATAACAGAACGAGACGCTCAGTTGGCCCAATGGAGGCTAAATCAAGTCATGCGTCTGGTGGAGGGCTGGATGCAGGATCACGGCCTTCGGCTGGCAGTCTCTAAGACAGAGATTGTTATGCTAACGAGGCGACGGATACCTACAATCATCCCGATGCGGGTGGGTTCCGAAGTGATCCAAACGCAGAGGACAGCCAAGTACCTGGGGGTAGTGCTTGACAACAAGCTTACCTACTGGGACCACATCAGTGGAGCATGCCAAAGGGCAGCCAAAGTGACCTCGAATCTCGGTAGACTGATGGCAAACGTCGGTGGACTGAGACAAGGGAAGCGGAGGCTACTGATGACTACAGCAGAGGCGATAATGCTCTATGGAGCGGAGATTTGGGCTGATGCGACAAAGGTAAAGAAATACCGAACTCGCATGCTTGCGGCGCAGAGGCGAGGTTCTCTGAGAGTCACGTCTGCATACCGAACAGTCTCTGAGGCAGCTGTGCTGGTGATTGCGGGAGCCATCCCAATTGATCTGCTAGCACAAGAAAAGAAAACTATTTGGGTGCGTGAGCCAGTGGTAGAACGAGTTGAATCAGCTAAGCTGGCTCGTGGCCAAACAATGGCCACATGGCAGCGTCGATGGGATGAGGGGACAACCGGAAGGTGGACATGGCGCCTCATTGGGAACTTGGAACCATGGATTTGCCACACCCATGGGGAGGTAAACTTCTATCTCACTCAGTTCCTGACAGGGCATGGTTATTTCCGCCTGTATCTGCACCGAATGGGTAAAGTAGACTCTTCTAGGTGCAGATACTGTGATGACAGCGAAGATGACGTGTACCACACCTTTTTTGTGTGCCGTCATTTTCAAGAAGATCGTACTGCCCTTGCAAACACAGTTGGTGGTGATCTGACCCCTGAGAACATTGTGGGAAAGATGTTGCAGGGTGATGAAAAATGGAAGGCTGTGAGCGACTTCGTATTGTCCATACTGCGAAGAAAAAAAAGGGACGGTTGCCTTGAGTAAAGCTACAAGTAAGATATTCTAATACAGAATAGAGGCCACTCACTGTGATGGCGCAATGAGCTCATAGCTCAGGACGATTGCAGTGGTGTGGTGGTACCACCGGGGTTTTAGTTTTTTGCCACATTAGGGGCCTCTGTAAACAGAGCTCCTGGGGTGTTTTCACACTGTTCCTCTTTCCCGGAATGGAAAGAGGTTCGTACGTCGAGCATTCCCCGGTATTGAGCCAAAACAAGGAAGACGATCCCTTTAAGGCTCAAAAAACACCATACCTATTCGATACATGTTTAACCATTCAATTTAATTTTAAATTTGTTTATAGTTAAATGGCTAAATGATTGTTTTCAGTTTGATATTCACCCGGTGATCTTGACAGTACAAGTAGACATGGCTGAGAAGAAGAAGCTGGGACATGCCATTTTGGGGGCTTTCACAGGTAAAACATTGTATTTCATTCCCTGTGAGAAATAGGATAGATCATGGATATGTCTAAAGGGAAGGTTTTCAGTTCATCAAAACATCTGTTCTAATAACCAAACTATGACGTCACTGTTTCAAATTTGGGTCGCGCACATTCCAAAACCTCCGCCGAGCTAAGACATATCCATGCCAAAACAAATTGAATTAATTTTCAACAAAGATTACAGAATAGGCCTATACCATGACGTAGCTGTATTGTTTAAAATAGTAAAAATAGTATGGAATCAAAATCATGTTAATATTTCATAATCATTATTTAATCCAATCAGTAATAATAAAGAGTTTAATAATGAAAACCTTTGTTATTATAATAATCATTTTTCTAGAAATATCTTTCAGTATCTTGTATCAAAGCATATTAGCTTATAACCTGTATTGTGTCTGACTTACAACTGGAAACTGGACTGTGCTTGACATATAATCAATGGCTTTTATAGGGACAACTTTCAGCATATATTTCCTATAAATATATGCTACTTAGCAAGAGATAAGAAGTATTTTATACTTTTCTCAGGATTAACTCTCAAACCATAAGCCTGTTTCACTTATTCAGATTCTTCCTCTTTGCAGCGTCATGCATTATCTCTCAATCTATCCTAATAGAAATATACTCGAAATTAAAATTTTTTGCGGAGATTGAATATACTTAGCAATATATTTAGCTTTGCTATATCCTCTTGGTAGTTTTCAATTTACTACAAGTACTTGGTGACCGAGCTTTACTCGGATAAAATAAGACATATAAGACTTATAAGTTAATTAGCTAAATGAAAACACGTTTATTATGTACTCAATTTAAACACAGTTTATATGGTTTCAATAGAAACGATTTAATACACCTTAATTAATGTAACATAAACATTTTTTACTAACTTGCATAAGCTCTGAACAAAAATGAAGCTTTTCCGGTCGGGGATCGATCTCACATTACACTCCTCTCGGGAACTGAGCCACGGCGTCCGTCAAACTCGGATGATGTTTAGGGTGTTTTAGCCAACTTCGATTGTTGGAGCTGATTAAATATAATAAATTACCCATACGATTATTATCAGTCTGAAGCCAACTGATTGTATTAGATACAGAATGATGACTGTAAAAACGAAAGGGAAATTTAGTTTGGCCTACACCGATTGGTTTGCAAAACCTCTATTTACATCTTAAAATGGACATATTGTTGGCCATCTTCACTCAACAACTGCCAAACAGCTATAAACAAATGTATTGATTTGTATTGTTAACATTTGATTATCCATAAGCTAAATGTTATTTTTTAGATTTAAACTTAATATTACAAGAAAACTAATAAAAGAAAATTTCCTGGACATTAGACTTGTCCAGAACTTATTTTCTACTCGGAAATTAGTTATTTCCAAAATTTAAGGCGATTCGTTGGATCCGTTATCGATATTCTTGTGAAAATGTACAAACCTTGCTGGTATTATAATATTGGATAGTCCATCTGCAAACGATAGCCTTAAAAAAGTAGGAAATAATCATATTACTTACTTACCTTTTTGAAATATGTCACCAAGAAGAGTAGCATATTTCTCGTATTTTGCCGTTACTCGTGTGCTCCACACATGTTTCAAAATGTTCCAGTGACCGGGACCCTTTTCCTGGTGACGTCAGTGATCGCCTTCCTCAGGTTCGGGGATCAGCTGCACTACAACCTCCTGCAGGGACTCCCCCCTAGCAGCCCTCTACTGGCCGATGAGCTACTAGTCACTCTGCAGATCTGCTTGAGCATGGTTGTCAGTGGAACGGCTCTCTTCCACGACATAGAGCACAGCCTGGGGGTGCCTTCGGGTAAACATTGTCGAATTTCGGTAGCTTTGAGAAACTCAGTAGCCGGTAGAGTAGATTCCATTGATGGTTATCAAAACAAGCCAACTGATAGTAAGGTGAAACGACTATAGAGGACTATAGAGGTCCTCTGCCGTTTAAGTTCACTCGTGAAACTATTTAGCAAATAAAATTGATTGGTGAATGCCTAACGAATTACAAATCAAGGTGACAATGTACATCAAACTAATAAAAAAAGATTTGACAATTCTAGTCTCTGGATCACTTGTATTGTATGTATAATATATTATAAATTAAATTAATTAAATTAAATTAAATTAATATAATTAAATTAAATTATAAATTAAAGTACTGTATGTGAATTTTCTTATAGTCCTGTCCAAATGTATTTTTCACAGAACAGTTATGAATGTTGATTAGAAAGATGATATCCTGAACAGACTCAAAGTATACTGACCGGTCGGTGAAATCGTGTAACAAACCACTGGAATAATTTGATTCATTCCGGTTCGACTAATCAGTTTTGAATTACGTTACAAGAGCTAGGATAACCTTTTGTATTCAAACATTTTCCACCACAAACCTTGAATTTTAATGGTGTGAATAAACATTATATTAAATCGAAACAACCTAGTAAAACCTTTTTTACAGAGCACGTTAAAAAATCTTAAACTGGATTTAAGCAAAGATAAGCGTAAAATAAAATTAATCACACACAAACCAACTTCTATTATACTTAAATCCATTCAATAATTCCAATAAAAACTATTGTATCCGCATATTAGGACTAAAGCTATGAGATTATTGAAACATATCACGTCGTAACAACTGATAAGTTATTCATACGCAAACAGCCAATTCCATTCTTCCCGGATTCGTACCAAGCTTATTTAAGTATTAATAAAATTATTAGTGCATGAAATTATGTTGTTTGAATCTTCGTTTTCAGTTGACCTGACACATGTAACATATTTTACAAAGTCAAAAGCTACTATAGTATTTGCTAATATCCTACTGTCGAGCTAAAAAATCGGTCACCAGAAGACAGAGTCGTTCTTGGAAGATTCCCACTTGTAATGACAGCTAATGGGTAGAAACGTTGGAGGTTTCACAAGCCTAGATTGTACGAGTAACTGCCAGGTCACGCAGTAGGACTGGGAGTGTACAATTATAGTACATGGGATAGAGTGTTCTGATGAGTCGAGGTAATATCCCGATTACACAGTTCATAGTTATAATCAGCATTTTACAGTCTGTAAGCATGCGATCCAAATGGCTCTAATGTTTTAAGTCGTGGTTATATTTTCGGTAAGTCAGTAAGACTGGGGTATAAGAATATATGTCGTGCCGTTGTCAAAACATCTTCCGGTGTCCTACAAAATCGGCTTGGCTCTAATTTTTTTTATTAAAAGGTATTTTTATTAAAAGTTCTACTAGCTTACTTAGGCCTACTTTAGTACAACACAAACTTCAATTTTGCTGAATGAAGGGTCTGATGAAAATCGAGAAATTGAGCTTAATGAGGAATTAGAACATTAGATCTGATTTGGTTCGTAAATTAGTAAGGGGGAAAAGATTTATACAAATAGTGTCAATTAAAATACTATTTAATACTCTCTTTCTGAATTACTCTTTAAAGCTTTTATTTAGGCTGATATTTATTAGTGTAGCTAATCAATTCAAATCATAAAATTTCACCGATAAGGGATAATATATGACCGTAAAAGTTTTAAGACCAAGCTCCCAGAATAGGCCATCGGGAACTTTTTTCTTACATGATTTCATTTCATAGAGGGATTTCTTCATATATAAATACATTTTGAGGATTTCAATAGATTTTCCCACGGATTTTTTACAAAAATTATACAAACAATTTTACACAAAAGCGGTTGATCCCTAAATGTTTTGGAGTATCCCTCAATTGAACCCAAAATCTATTTCATCGAAGTCGAAGACGCTAACTACTAAGCGAGTCAGATTTCCAAAAAATATATGTAGATAACTGTCAATGTAAGGTATTTTAAACCACTATAATCGGAACAATAATGTCTACATACGAGTATATACGATCTCACTTATTTCAAAATGAAAACACAGTGCCAATTTACAGTACCAATCTGGAGGTCATAATAGAAACACTGCCATATAAGGAAAGTAAAGCACCATTATAAAGAAACCACTGCTCGGTTCACAAACGTGTGATCGAGATGGCGGGATCAAATCCTCGGGCGAATTTCACTCGTAGTTTATCGATGAGGTAGTTATTGTCCGGTGGTTTATGTGTCCACTCTCTCCGTAGAAAGTGACACGAGACAGACAGGTGGTCACTGACCAGGACATCGATAGACCATTATCCTATCAGGCTGTGCTCGTGTCACAGATTAGGCGCGATGTGAAGTGATAGCGCTCATCCGTCTAGCGTGAGACGTGCTGGACAACCTCTTTGTAACGGACTTTAATCCAACAAAAAATATCTACCAACCACCCCATCAAAATACAGTTAATACGAGTGGCAAGGACCCTTTTTGGGTTATAACTGAATATCCTGTTTCACCTAAACCTTTTAAGATAGTAAAATCCCAACTTTACATACCGTGAAGATGTTGAATTATAAGGATTTACTAGTTTTCTGAAGCCGCAGATTTAGGGCTTTCTGGTGATTATTTACTGGTATATAATACTACTGGATTTTAATGGTAGACATAAGATAGGAATAGTGTGGAACATGGTCCCTCTAAATCTTTCAATGGAATTCGGCTGATTAAGTTCATTTCATGTTGTTTTAAAGTTTGAAAAAGTCAGTGTTGGGTAGAATAGCTGTCGCCCATATTTGTTATCTGTTCTATGGCTTCCATTTTTTGTGAAAGTAAATCAACTTCAATTGGCGAACCAAAATAGCTACTCTTTAGCTATCAATTTTTTTACAAACTAATAAACCCAATTTTATTTTGAACTTACAAACCTGATGATTGCTAATGATTGCACTTATCACTTTCCCCCACCACACGGTTTATTCCCCTGTCCCCAGACTTCACCTGGAAACGATGCGTAGTGCGATCCTCCGTCATCCTCCTGGCCGTGCTGCTAGGCGAGGCTGTCCCCAGGTTCGACCTGGTCATGGGGCTGATAGGAGGAGCTCTCACTGGCCCCCTCATGTTCATCTTGCCGCCACTCTTCTACGCTAGATTGCGCGCTATGCAGCCTGAACCGATAATGGTTGCTACCTCGAGCACTGTCGTTGGCAAGGTAAAAGAATTATATATTGGCTAAAAATGCATTAACATAATGTCAGTGGTATAATCACCTGTGAATAGCTTAACATATTCTACCAAGATCATTAAAACATAATGTATTTAGACATGATTTCAAAACCTTTGGTGGCTGTTGTCATAATGTTGTCAAAACATCTTCTTGTGTCCTGTGAGATCGGCCTGCCTCTATTTTTTACCAGAAATGTATATTTTAAGGACCCTATCGAATACTTTTGATTAGGGTAGTTTGAATCCATAGTTAGAATTATAGTAGTATCTAGAGGTATTCTACATCTGAAGGTTACCTATGAATAATGTACATCGAGTTTTGGTCCTTTCACTAGGCTAGGACAATAAAATTATTATTTGTACGCCACATGAACATACTGTAGTTACTTTGGTCCCTTATGTGCCAGGGATTGAAGAGTACGTTGGTTGCCCTGCTGGACATCCACACAACAGTTGACAGCTACGAGGAGCTGAGGCGACAAGCTCAGCTGGTTGAGAGCTACGGCACGTTCCAGGATAACAACAAACTTGAGTACTTAGACGGGTAATATACAGATATTAACACTTAACATGTAATTCAATTATTATTCTATTAATATAAATGTCAGTGACATTTTTTAACGTTCTGACAGGAATCGTTCTCAACTCTGTTTGGGATTCTTGTTACTACCTAACACAATCTACAGGATAGTAGCCCAATACAATGGGGATGGAATGGGAATTGGACTGGATCTACTAAATAGATAATTAATTAATAGCCCAATTACAAATGGCAATGGGTCTGGAATGAACAGGATCTACTAAATAGATAATTAATTAATAGCCAAATTACAAATGGCAATGAGTCTGGGATCGAATCGGATCTACTAAATGGATAATTAATTATTAGCCCAATTACGAATGGCAATGGGTCTGAATAAAACCGGGTCTACTATATAGATAATTAATTAATAGCCCGATTACATATGGTGATGGGTCCGGAATCGAACCGGTGACCCTCGTATTACGAGGGGAGCACATTACATCTGAGCATCGTAATTGTAAAAACATCAACATTATTTAATTTTAAGCGTTAAGAATCTTAAATATTTAGGCATATAAATAAATATACTTCCAGTTTTAAAGAAGAGATCTTCAACCCTCCCCACAACCTGGTGGTGCGGAACTTTCTGTACTTCCGCAACCGGATGCTGGAGCTGGTCTCGCTGGACAACTACCCGGCCATCGGTCCTATGACGTTCTGGGAGAAGGTGTTCACGGCGTGCCTGGTCGGGTTCGGCGTGTCCGCCACCGTCCTCAGCACTTTCTACACCATGAGGGACACCGTCGCCTACGCCACGTTCGTGCCTCCGTGCTTGGTCAACGTCACCATCGCTTCCAGAGCAGTCATTGAGAACGCCTACTAGGGACTGACGGTTGCAGACTCTGGTTGAGACCCTTGTTAGTGGAACCGAAGTTATCAAAATAGGTCTCATGACAAGACCTAAGCCCGGAACTAAATTACTTTTTCGTTTTGAGGGACCTAGAGACCAGAAACAGTTTTAAATTGATATAGATATGTGTAGCCAATCACCAATGGCTGTGCAAAAAGCCGCTACGGCTCAAGTGCCTTGGGAGTAATCCGCCCCTTCCAATTTATAAAAAATAGATATATGTATGTATAATCTCTTAAAAAATTATCCGATCATGGCCAAATTTTATAGAGATGTGTATTCCTAAATTTACTCGGAAGAGTTCGTAATTCAGATACTGTATCATTCAATTGGAATGGGTAGTTTGGGGGTTGTACCCCAAAATTAGTGTTTTTATTAAATCAAAATTTTTTCATGATTTTTTACTTAAACTTTACCTTATATCATTAGAAAAAGGTCAAAACACTACACAGTTTAGTATGATAAAGTTATTGCTCTTTCACCAATGTTTAATACATTGAAAAATATAAACACAGTAGGCCTGCGTTGTATTTTGTGGTTCCACTGATAATCTTATGGAGGATAAGGAAAAATTAATATTTCACTTATTAACCAATATTATTAAATGCACCTCGGTATTTAGCTTCATGTGGTTGAGATCCATCCATTTATGCTTAAAAGACATAGTTTATGTGTTTATCATGGCAGCTAACCTGCATATCTTTCACATGTTAATCATATAGAGAAAAGGCAACCTCCTTTTTGTGAACAAATGATGATAAAACTTGGTATAAGGCCAAAATCAAAATATTTTATGGTAAAAATGCATGCTTTCATTATTCATCACAATATCTAACCTGCATTCTTTTTCGCATATTAATCTTATGGAGACGAAGCCTCTATTTTACCGACGGATATTGAAAACTTGTCATCCAAGTATATTATTAAAGTCATATTATTGATTTGGAAATTCACTGAGTACCCAGGTCTGCTGTGACCTATACATAATGTATATGTATGTTTCTATGTTGTCATTTTATTAACAAAATTTAAAATTTTGTTTTGCAAATTGACATATTTTTATTGACTAGCAAATTAAATGTATCTTTAAATAATTTCCAAGGGGCCATTCCAACAATTTTCATGGAATACAATTTTTACAACTTTTTATAATTAAATGTAACAAAGGGCTACTAGAGGAGACTACGAACCGAAATAGAACCTTCCACAAGTGTTAGAAATAGGAGAAAACGTCGCCTATTTTCCACAATTAAATAATCTATTTCAAAACCCTAATTGATTCAGTTCTGATTACATTCATTTGTGCCATCTCAAAATTTCCACACATTTGTTTAATTTTACCATAGCATTTATTATTTTTTTAACTAATGTAAATTATTTGGGAGAAACATAATTGTATATATTAAATGTGCAATCAATAATTGTTATATTTATACTAACCTTTATGCAGTAAATGTGTAAAAAATACATATCATAATAAAATATCCATTATACACAAGATGTATTTTTTCAATTTTACATAATTTGTATTAAACAGAAAACTATTGCTCACAAATACTTACTGAAGAACAAACCTAATATTAAATTTAAAGGATCTGTAAAGGCAAATGACACGTCATTTTGTTTTTTATTATTTTACGAAACTCGTTCTGCAATGTGAGCGATTTGCCACAAATAATTTATGGCAATTTTCCATTAAAGCTGGATCGTTAAAAATACTCAACAGTTTTACTGCACAATCAATGGTAACTTTAGTTAACTGGATTTTCTGTCAATAATCAATGTTTACTCTAAGAAACATTTAATAAACAAATTTATACGTCTGAAGCCAGTGGTGTTCCAATTCCTGTAACAACTTTTTTTGTTGCGCCATTCTTTTCCTCCATTAGAGGCCGGGTTTCAGTGTCATTAGTTAAACGAAAGTTTGCCATGGATACGTCTTAGCTCTGGGAGGTTATCGGCAATCCGTCAGACTGAAATTTAAAACGATGATGTAATATGGTTAGTGACGACATATGTTTATATGGACAGCTGTTTAGGGAAACTGAAAACAAATCCTTTAGACACACATGATCCAACCTATTTCCTACAGGGGAGTAATTACAATCATTTTTCATAACGAGAATATCGACCAGACAATTACATTCCGTTTTGAATATTGGAACATTTTTTCTTTATTTTCTAATTTAGAATTAAATCTAAATAAAAAAATCTAACACTCTTTTAAAATAAACTCTTAACTTCATTATCCTTTATTTAACAAGCCATTTAATCACTTTCACCCATTCACGGCAAAAAGAGGGAAACCGCCTGCACGCTTATACCGACAACTGGGACAAAAAGTGTAAATAATTACCCAATCTGACCATGATGACTGAGCGGTCTCCTACAATGGGCAGACCCGCACAAAGAACCCACAATGTGGGCACTACAATACCGCTGCATTGTCATCCAAGCTTTCACGTCCCGGGAGGGTCGCCAATGCTACGAGTCTTCCGCTCAGCTGTTTTGAATACCGAGAGGGCACCGAGGTTGGGGCGACTTTCACCGATGTATGCATAGTGCATAAGCACCACTAAAATTGATACACTTTTCATACTTGGTACCCCATTCTGATTTTTACTCTTTATAAATTACTATTACAGCGTCTGCGAATGGCAGCGAATAATTACAATTCATGTACCTTAGCAAAACTTAAATCCTGATTAATGTATGGTACACATAGGGTCATATGTCAATTATGTTAGTAAATTATAAATTACACAGCTGGCCATTGCTAATAACAAAGTTATGAATACTCAATATGTGGTCATATAACGTTTACAGTGTTATGCAATCACATCCAATTAAAATACTCCTACGAAGCCACACATGTGAAAAGAAAGAAAGAAAGATTTTATGTTACTTATATGCTATGGTTAACCCAGTACTAGATTATTAAATGATATTCAAACTAATAGAATATATATCAAATTGATTTTAAATATGTATGGTGTTTTGAAGGCTAAGGTAGAGTGTGTAACCTGAAACGATTCAATAAAAACTTTCTCTGCTTTCTTTCGACTGCTATACGGTGTAGTGTAGTCTATTAGTATTTTGAAATTTTATATTCCAAAACACATAGGGATAAATATGGGAAACGTTTTAGAAAACACAGTGCCATGAAAATGATATCAGAGATTCTCCCACGTGGTCGGACTTAGAAACATGTCAGCTGTAGTGTCTGTTCCACCATTATCATAATAGACATTTACTTAGTATAATGTAAGCATCAAGAGCAAATAGAGCACATGGTGAAAGTCAACCGGGCCGCTGTAGACCTAGCGCGTATTGATAACACTCTCCACGACCTTGACCCAGCCGGACCCGGCGACTCTCTCCCAAGGTCGAGGAAGCGGGTCATCCGAGGGAACTCGGTAGCTTGGGCTTAAATATTTTATTAATCCATTGATAGAAATCTATTCTTTATGTTCGTGTTTTATGTTTGTGTGTTTGTTTGTTTATGTTGTTGTGTTTTTATGTATTTTTTCGTGTTTTGTGAACTGATGACGATGACTGTGAAGTCCATAACAAATAGAATTTCCTTGCATCAAAACTTGACAATACCTTTTAGGCGAAACGTATGGTGGGCAGATCATTATGTGAACTGTGATAATACAATACTTGAGTTAATTTATACTCGTATTGAATTTCTTATAGATTGTAAACGTAGAGGGTATTTTATCCCGATCAAAACTATAGATTGCATTTCTTACATGTTGAGTCGTAAAATGGATTAACTAAAGATTGGATTTGTAAATTGGGAATTCTTGATAATTAATTCATAGAATAATTCAATTCCACAACGATTCCATAGATTCAATATCCGAGTAGCTAAATTAGTTATTTATGCAACTAATTTAAGATCACTGACATATCAAGTATTTCTTCATGTTTTCCATTTTAGGTTCACAAATATTTGTGTTTTTGTACAAAAAACATTAACCTCAGTAGACCCCTACTTAAAAAAACTTTAGCTTAAACTATTGTAGAATTATTTATATTCTACTTATATAATTATTTTTTATGAAGTAGGAATGCTAGTTTGTACATATTTTCCATTGAACAATAAAATATAGTCTTCAATTACAGTCTAAAGTTGCATAAATAGACTTTGAGTTATACATTTTATAAAATAGTACTTTTTAAACAAATTTAAAGAAACAGTTCGCACCATTAGTTAAGTTATGACCCAAAAAACTTTGAGATGTGAGGTATTAATAGATCTTATATGTGTGTACTATAACTACTATACTAGTCTAGAGACTTTCTTTACTTTTATAAGACTATACAACAGCCCCCCCCATTTTCCGACCCATTATTAATCAATTTCATGATTTTGGCAAAGTAACATTCCTGACTTAAAAAAACTCCTTCAACAATTATTTACTTTAACAAAAAGTGTATGAAAGAGCGGCAACCCACAATGACGGGAGGTAATAAGGTCAGCTGGCTGGGAATACTCAACAGCAACAGCTGATTAGTCCTGAACCGTGTCACCTTCCTGCTGCGGTCACTCGGTGGCGGCTAGCTATCAGCTGGTCATTTCACACGCTGCTGAGCAGGAAAACTACGTCTACGCGAATAGCGACTCGCTCAATGTGATTGATATGTCAGTGGACTCTCAGGGATCACGTTTCTGTTTCATTTAGTAAGTATTTATTTTAATATTACCAATTTCCATAATTTGCAGCGTGTAAAAACTGTACAAAAATGTATTCAAATTATATTATTTGACTATAAACAAGATAATGAAGGATTTTATAAAAAAATTGTCACCATAAAATTGAACGTAAAATATATATTAGCGATTATATATTCTATAAAAATAAACAGGATGGTTTAATCGAGTCTGAGTAAAGTAATGCGAAATTTCATTTTTTAAATTAAGGGTATGGAGGGTATGTTTTAACTCTGAGAAGCAGATTAACAACAAATCTTACATGTAACACCATTTGACATAATTATATCCATACGCTCTTTGTTATAAGAAAATTCAATTTCCTAAAAGAGCTGTAAAGTCTCTCATAGAGAGGTAATATTTAAAAAATAATACATCCTGAATATACGTTTATTATACAATTTTTAAACAAGTATACAGTGTTACATAACTGAATTTCGTAACGTTGATCTGAAAAGTCAACTGTTTACTTTATTATCATCAATTTACCTAAATCTGTGTCAATGGGTTTTGATACAGTATTATAATTATAATTTGCATTTCAATATGTTATAATGTTTCAATTTTAAACAACGGCAACGATTCTCGTGTTACATTATAGCTGGTGGTTACATTGGATACAACAACAACAGACAAGTAATCACTGCCCAATTCTTATCGAGGCAGGAACTCCCTCATTAACCCTAACCACAGATGCGACGTAACAGCCTTCAAGTTCGCTATCGAGGGTTATCGGCTGGTCGAGGTCGTGAGAAAGACCTCTGGATAAGATCACTTCCCTCGCCAGTGATCGCTCTCACGGAACGTAAGGATCGCATTCTTTCATTAATTAATTACTTTCGCTAACTCCTGAATCGTCCGCGAGCAGCGCCTCTGTGGAGCGGAAGTCTTCCCAATTACTTGTGCCCGATGAGCCTCTCACCCCTAGACTTCCGCCGCCCTGGGAACAGGGTCACCGCGGGCGGAGTTGCGGGGCTTCGCTCAAGGAGCTTTCCAATCCCGCAAAACTCATTTTACTTTCACCCAATTAGCTAATTGCTCAGTACTGCACTTTCAGGAAGAAGAAAAACATTTATGGAGAAGAATAAAACTTAATGAGTGAGCTATTAAACGGTTTCAAATAGGAAAATCATAAATCTTTTACTAGTGTCTATCAATACCGTAAATTTCATTTAATCTTCGTAACAATAAACATGACATGAAATAATAATGTATCTACTCTTTTGGATTTAAAATTAAAATTTGATGAATCTCATGTATTCAGCAGAAAAGATGTTTCAGAAACTAAAAGTAAAAACATTCAGTGAACGTAAAATATAACTTGCTTTAATCGTGTTGATACCACCGTATCCTGCAGAGCTATACAGTATTGTAGTAGTATCATTGTAGGGATCATTGTAGTAGTAAACCATGGACTTCATTTTACATAGCCTAATTATTGATAATGTATTTAACCACTCAAGACAAATAACTACATAAAAAATCTCTATTAATGATTTTTATTAACAACTCAAAATGAAGGAGATTAATGATATCATGAGATACAAAGAAATGAATTGTAAAACATAAAGTAATAAAAAAGGTTAAGTATAGTGTAAAACTTATTCCAAGATTTTAAAATATTTCTTTGTTTATTTTACATTTTAATAAGTCAAATTTATTCCTAAAAAATAGTAATAATAATAGGAAATCTAAATTATAAAAATGTTTAAAGCTATTTTTGAAATCGTTTTCAAAACGAAGCCACACACAAAACTGGTGACCGTGAAAGTAAATGAAACCTCCAAATTTGAGATTTAGTGATCATTCGATGAATATAACTTTGTATCTCCATGGAAAACATCTAAGTAGTAGAGTCTAAAACTCTGTATTTAACATAGCGTCTCCAAGCAGACCTGTCCTATCCCCTGGACCCGCTTTAAGATGGAGTCCATAGCTCCAGAAGTATAGAGTTACAAAACCGATTATCATTTCGGGCGGTGTGAGGAACTCTGAAGTATGTGGCAGTGTGCAATACGAGAACCCCGGGCCCGAAGTCCCGTCGAATCATCCGTTTAGGAAGTAGCCGTGGGGAAGTGGTCGAAATGTAGGTTAAACGGGTCCGGTTTGGGCCGCTGATCGATGAGTCGGCCGGGCGGACCTCGGAGTCGATGTCCAAACCGAACTGACGGACTCAATACGAACAGGGAACAAGGGCGACGTGGCGGTGGTGGAGGCGGCGGCGGAGGCGGCACAGGAGGCGACAGAGGAGGCGGCAGAGGAGGCTTTTGCCGTAGGGTAGACCGGCCCTCTTACATGAGCTTTGCAGAAGTTAAGGGTAAGGTTAATACAGTAGTTAGAGCATATTTGGGTGACCACACTAATTATGCAGTGTGCAGTAAACGGTATTTGATGGAGGTTAGAAAAAATAGTCATACTGATGCTGTACTTCACCTTTCAACAAAAAATTGTTCTGCCCTCACGCTGTCCACCGCTGTCCTGAAAACGTGTCTACGTGCGAAACATGTGTAAAGATAAAAACAGTTCACTTTTTAGGTTAAATTATACCTCTTCATTATTATCTTTAATCAATTTGTTATTCGAAAAAAATACAAACAAATGTCCTCTATGTCTAAAAATTCAATGAAAGCTTTTTAAAAAAAGGTGTAGAAGTTAGAACTGAATTGAAATATTTAATTCGTTTCTGAAAATGTAACCTCAATAGTTATGGTTTTATAATAATAAAATTAAAATAACGAAATAAATAATCATTTTATGCTATTTATTAAGAAATAAACGTGAACTATGTACATAAGTTATTTACATGGATACATGGGGGTTTGTTATTTTCAAAAACCTTAAAAAATATTTGGTAAAAATTACACTCATTTAATGATCATTTTCGTTGTTGGTCATGTTTCTGTGTTTGCGATGTCCCTTTCTTCTTCTTCTTTTCTCTCTTACAATGCCAATTATTTTACAAAATGGTTTGATACATATGCCTGAACAGCATTGGGAATCCATGGTACACTAAAAGCAATAGAATTTTGATTGGTATTACACATCATGTACATGACTGTACAATTACAAGTTTATATATGTTAACTTAAATTAAAGATCAAAACAATGCTAAATACATTATACAAACTGCACAAACAATTGTTATATTTAAATATTTTAAATTTACTATTTTTTAAATTAATCATTGATTGACTTTGTGCTTTATCAAATAGACCCCTCATAGCTAGGGTTGAGAATACAATTTTATTTGCTGAATTTTCTTTGTTTATATTAATTAAGAGTTTTGCCGAGGAAGCGTATTGGTACAGTTAAATGTGTTGTGATTTTACCTTTAAACTCC